>JAJSOF020000021.1:16366103-16683603 GCA_025594305.2 Periplaneta americana
TAATAGGCCTATTCGCCTCCGTGAGAAACACTAAAATACGACGGACACACAATACAGTGAACACTACAATAATTTTTTCTTTTACTAACTGCGAAGAGCCTACGTTTTAACAATTTGCTAATAAATTAATTTTGGAACCGGTACTGCAACAGTTTCACTATCTGACGATGAATCCATGTTTAAACATAGTTCACTGAACTATAAAACGCAGAAATTGTATGTTTCTGTTATTAGTGTAAAGTACGATATCAAAATCCTATCTTTCTTGCCAGTCAACGCACTTGAGATACACAATGTTTACAAATTGCGAGAACAGCGACTAGGGACCGGAACGGAATAATCAACAATGCGGTAGAACTGGAAGAAGTATTATTTTGCGAGTTTAGTTGCCCTACGGCAATCAGCTGGGCTACCTCATAGACTTACTAAATATCCGCAGGTTATCTCTGTGTTTACAATGTTACCATTTGAGTCATTATATAAGAAATAAAAATATCGGTTAATGGGAAATACAGACTAATTTCTTTAAATATGTTCAAGGCTAATATCTGTAAAATCGGGATTTTTGTCAATCCCGAATCCCTTTAATCGGGACTCAATCAGGAAATTGGGAGAATCCCGCCTAAATTGGGATACCCGACTACCCTGGCTGTCAGACATAGGTACTGTGTTCAGACTTGCATCATTTTCACAGGAACTCTGAATGTGAACATTCACAACCACGGTTAATAAAAGAATTAATATGTCAACTAAAAAGTAGGTTAAACTGATGTATGAAGTCAAAAACGTAGTAGCAGCAGTAGCAGGAATAGTAGTAGTAGTAATAACTTAATAGCAGTAGCAGCAGCAATAGCATAAGAAAATGTTTCATTAATCCGTAACTAAGACAGGAATTACTTTCAATCAGTTATATACATATATATACATATAATTTATGCAGTTTCTGTATGTTTAAGTTCGGTAAATAATTTTATTATTCATGTATGCACTGAAACAACAGCTGTTTGAAGAAAATGAATGATATAGAGTAAGGACAATAACAGTGTATAATAACGTAGTTTGAAAGGTAATTACTATCTTAGAAATGAGTTGAACACACTGAATGATTCAATGTAGGGTAGAAATTCTCTCTGCGGATTGCACCTATCCACTTTCGGTTAAGTGAATCTTTACTCAGAGGAAACTTGAAGCATAAAGAGTCACATGGCAAGTACAATAGTTTGTCTTCTGTAACATAATATGGAGAAAAAATCGTCGTAGAAATTAAGGATTAACTAACCAGTGAAATATAAAATTCCTTCCTTCTTTACCGTTACATCCGTGTGCATTGCTCCAATAAAAAGCAGCACACGAAAGAACCATACTTATTCAGCTCTACCAAGCAAATGGCCGCTCGTAGACTGTTCAATTTGGGAACATAACACTAGCGCCAGTGAGCGGTCTAGCGGTTATTTAGTAAGTCTATGTGCTACGTACGTGTATATGTCATCAGACTACCACGTAAATTGAATTCTTAAATATTCCGTGTCTTAAATTTCGAAGTTGGTTAACCTGTGTTTATGTTGGTTGGCTTGTACTCTTGAGAGAATGCCATTGGTCAAGTATACACAAATAACATCAGAATGCGTAATATCGACTTTACATATATCGTTATTGACATACATATCGATATGCATAACCGTTTCCTTTCTCGGTTTATTGTGAATAAAAAATCTTTACGTTCACGTTCCTCGCTTCCCGTTTTCATTCTGGTTCTTGTGGATCAGCCTTCAGTAAAAGTATTAAATATGTCGCCTAGAAGCAAACTGCATTTTCTCCAGATTATGAAATATGGGATTAAGGTTTGTTTGAGTGCAGAATTTTGCAGGGAATGTGATAAACTGCTCGTTTTGAGTAAAACTGGAATTTATCTTAACTTTGGTAATAAAACCACCGTCTTGAGTCTAACTGCACTGGTATTTCGTCTTTTTTGAGAAATAATTTTTTTTTTAAGTTTGATCCTAGGCGACTCAAATACAGAATATATCGTAACATGTGGTAACTATTTCAGAAACAAATGCATACCTAATTCAATAAAAGAATAATGGTGCAAACATAGTTCTTATTTTGTCTAATGTCCTAGAAACTTCTTTTCTTTATAAACAAATTATCATATAGCCTTTTTGGTAGCTACCGAGAACGCCAATAATATATGAACGATTTTAATAATTAATAACCTTGATCTAATTTTATATATTTTAATTATTACTTAACATGTTTAAATGCAGAACATGGGAGATTCATGCACGATGAATAACATTTTCAAAATAACCACCGCGAACGACAATATAAAGATTTAATCTGTCTTTAAAATTGCCAATAAAGGCTGGTTCACAATAAACCGGGTACGGAAACGACAACAAAAACGAGAACGGAAATATTGTTAAAATAAATTTATTTAAATGTCAGCATTCACAATTAACTATTGTGAATGCTCACATTTAAATACTGCACATATATTTTAACATTATTTCCGTTCTCGTTCTCGTTGTCGTTTCCGTTCCCGGTTTATTGTGAATCAGCCTTAATTCTCTGTCACATGTCGTCAGATACAAACTCAATGAAGTTCTCCACGTTTCTCTTCAGCTCACAGATGGTTCTAAAGCTATTAAAATTATTTTATCACAATTCCCAAGCTTGCTTTGTGTTCTCCAACAAAACCATGAACTAATACAATGCCACACTCCACACAAAGCACTTCACTAGTCTCTTCCTTAGTTCTTTTTCCAAAGGTCCGCAGAAGATGCTCCTTTTTCCATTAAAAGCTTCCTTTGCCATTCCTATCCTCCTTTTAACTTCCTGGCTGCAGATCATGTTACTGCTTATTAGTACATTCCGAGTATTTGAAGCTATTCATTTGCTCTAGATAAGCTCTGAGGAAACGATTCCTGCCAGAGTCCCTCATTACATCTAGCAGGGGGCATTGGCAACATACGATAGGCCTATATTAAATAACGCTAAATTCTGTGGCAGTGTGAGAAAATTTATGGCAAAAGTTCGACAGCTGAGGGTGGAACTAGCCGAGGGGGGGGGGAGCCGAGGAAATAAGGGAAAGAGTTATTTATTAGTGTTGCAATGAGTAGTATCAACACTGAGCGAATGAGGTAATTAGGGGATAATGTTCTTTTTGTATTTATTGTGTGTTTTTTCTATTTGTTTGTTTTTTATTGCTTGTGTATATGTTTTTTTATATATTATCTTTATATTTATTACTTGGATTATTTATTGCAGTTTCAATAAGGAATTGAATTGAATTGTTTATCCATTTTGAATCTTGCGTAGCCTACACTACTTTTAACACCTGAATATAATTAATTGATTAACTAGCGGACTTACTCGTGTTAATTATCAAATATCAATTTCAGTACACACACACTATTTGACTCCACTCTTCAACACCTTTCAACAATCAAACACACCCACATAACAGGCAGAGAAGTTCGAGATGACGCCGAGATCTAGTAGGCTCTGAGGATGGTGCGTGAAGCACCGAAACAGCTGTAAGCCGCACAAACTTGTATAATTAACACGAGTAAATCCGCTAGTTAATCAATTAATTGAATTGTTTATGTTTCACTGTGTGTTTTTTTCTTTCTTATCTTACATATATTTTATTTTTTTTTGTGAAATTTGGTATGAAGTTAGATTAATTGTAATTGTGATAATTAATGATAGCGGTAGTAATAATAATAACTGTTGTTTTACTATTTTATTATTATTAGTATTATTTTTGTTTCCTTTGAAGATTCAAACAGTGCATAGTTACAGCACGAATGGCCGTACAGGCTCGTGCGAAGGATCTTGCGTAGGTACATGAGTTTGTATAATTGTGTATCAATAAATGCACTTCATTCATTCATTTGCTCTACTGCCTCATTTAGAATTCGCAAGTTTACCTTCTTCATTTTTCTTGCGACAAACATGGTCTTGATAATGTACATTATCTGCTGAGATTCCTCGCTGATTAAGAGCACACGTGCAGTCATCCATAACTGAATTCAATCTAGAGCAAACGTTAAAAATGCTTTCCATGCATCTGGACGCAACGACGTTCTCATCTGTGTAGAGAGCTGCGAAACCTCTCGGGGAGTCCTGGATTATTCCTTATTTGCTGAAAGGCTGTTGAATCCGAAACCGCAATTCATGACCCCAAACACAAAAATTTAGTCGGATTTAAATCCGGTGACCTAGGAGGCCACGGTACAGGCCCTTCTCTGCCTAAGGAAATATCACATGAACGGTTAATTTGCGGACGAAAGTTTATTGGAGCTTTTTCACTTTTTCAGTTTGTATTTTTCAACTATAAATTATTGGCCATCACTTTTTAGACACCCTGTGTATTCGTGACCATTAAATGTACACCAGAGTACTGTGTATGTGACACTTTTCATGCTCTCCCTCTTAAACGTGTGTGTGTATTCTGAGCGTCTCTCCTCTACAACTCGTCTCCTCAAGAATCGATTACTTACTGTAATAATATGCGCGGAGCACCATTTAGCTTCAATGTATTGATATACTGGATTTGAAAGGAGGCAAGGGAGTCCGTACGGTCGTGCTTTCAGCCCTATCCCCGCAGGAAATAAATACCGTTTGAATATATGAATGAAAACACCAGTTGAAAAGAGAAGGTTTGCGTACCAGGGCAAAAATATCGTCGCATGTAAGAACATACTCCTAGTTGAAGCAACTGAATGGGAAATTGACGATTTTGAATTTTGGGTCTTTTTATATCTGTGAAAGCAGTTTTAAAACGTACAACAAGCATAAAATTACTAAAAAATCATAGCTTTATCATTGGAAGTTAAGCGTCATCTTGTAGTGAATATGTCACGTTCCCAGTTGAGCTAAACATTTGGGCAATGATTTTGTTTTAGTTGTATTTCAAACAGTAGGTTATTGTAGAGGGTGAGCAAAGGTTCACTATACCGCCACACGGTTTATTTTACGCTTATGGATTAAACACGAATGCATCAACAGAAAGAACGTACAAACTCAAGCACATTATTACGATTATTTTGATTTCATATCGCTTGAATTTACAACCGCTCTAAACGAAAGCAAAAATATACAGATTAAACCGTAAATATTGTAATTAATTTCAGGGGGTTTTTATTTTAGGTATTTCAAACATAAGAGTTTAATTAACTAAAGATTATTACTTTTTGGTCCTACAGAATATATCTGTTACGGTAACAATTAATATTAGAGGAGCAAACTTCGCTCCGGTACCGGGGATCGAACCCGGGTCCTTGGTTCTACCTACCAAGCGCTCTCATCACTGAGCTACGCCGAAGTCCAATCCACAGCACCAGACCGAACTCCCCTCCGCCAGTGTTTTTCCCTTTGTGGCCTGACTCCAAGTTGGGCATGTATGTTGACATTTTATTAAGTCAACTGCCATTATACAAGGAGGACACTCAGTTGAGTGACTTGGTGGCCGGGATTCCACAGTAATGTACTCAGGAATGTGTACAGAAATATGCACTGTTGCTAGAAGAATTTGCTAAAGATTATTATTTTTTGGTCCTACAGAATATATCTGTTATGGTGACAATTAATATGCAACAGAGCATATTTCTGTACAGATTACTGTGCACATTACTACGGAATCCCAGCCACCAAGTCCCTCAACTGAGTGCACTCCTTGTAAAATGGCAGTTGACTAAATAAAATGTCGACATACATGCTCAACTTGGAGTCAGGCCACAAAGGGAAAAAACTGGAGGAGGGGAGCTCGGTCCGGTGCTGTGGATTGGACTTCGGCGTAGCTCAATGATGAGAGCGCTTGGTAGGTAGAACCAAGGATCTGGGTTCGATCCCCGGCGCCAGAGCGAATTTTTTTCCTCTAATAATATTAAAAGAGTTTAATACAATTTTGTTCGTTTTTGCTTAATTTTCGAGATGAAAATTGTTTTATATCAAACATTTCGTAGCGTGTTTTGGGAAAATCCATTGATTTAATTCCCCATACACTCAATCACTTTACGAGGGTAGTGTATAATAATAATAAATCATTGAAAGAATTTAATTTTTTTAAATGTATTTCAAATATTTTATCCGAACAAATGAAACCTTTCGTTCTGCAAATTAATACTACAATAATTTTACAATTGTTCGAATCAAATTCTGCATATTTAAAGGACAAAACTAAAATTCTCTCTAGCATTTATTATCATAATACACTGCTCTCTTAAATTGACTGAGTATATTCGGAATTACATCAATGGCTTTAACAAAACACACTATGAAATATTTGATAAAAAAATATATTTTATCTCGAAAAAGAAGCAAAAACGAGCAAAATTATATTAATATTTTTTGTTTGAAATATCTTAAAGAATTAATCCTGAAATTAATAATTTTACTTACAGTTCACCCCGTACTTCGATGTCTAAATATTAACATTAATGGAAGACGTATGTCAAACTGTTTGGACCAAGGTTTCACTAGCAGTACAGTTGCAATAATAATTCTGAATTCAACTTTCTAATTTTTTTCATCCAGAATGGTTAGATTAGGTCTATTGGAAGTTACCATAACATATGAAGAAAATTTTCTGTTGCAGTAGTTATACCTTACATGGATTGTTTTTTTTAGCAATGGCAGGCAAGGAGTTGGTACTTGTAATGTATAGTTACGTTTTTAATAAATTAGTCTATTTTAGTAGAGGTTTTCATCTTATTCATAAATCACGAAAACGAGACGAAAACTTTTCGTAATGTTTAATAAGGCTATTTTGAAAATATAACATTAAATAAATAATTAAAAAATACAGGTAACGTATAATGTTACTGGAAAAGATATTTGATTTACTTACATCGTACTCCAATTTCATTCACTGTCATGGCCTTCTGCACCTTAACAAAAGAAAGACACAATTTTATTCAGAAATACGACCAGAGCTTCTATTAACTACTTCAACTAACTACTCATGTATGGCAGAAACAACGGAATAACGGTTATATGAATTGTTATTATGAACTAGATCACCGTTGTGGCTAGTCTCATAAATTTTGGACTGCGTAAAGAAACTGAGATTCCACTTAAATATTTTTAGGCGTCATAGCAATCTGCCGACCGGGATTTCTTCACCCCTGACTGTAACCATTTTTTTAAATTTAATATTCTATTGTCATCGTTTAAGAAATTTCTCACTGCAATTATTTATTTATTTCCCCCTCCCCTATTTAAGATTACTCTGTCTCAAAACACTTGCTGTCAGTTTACCGTAAGTGCGAGATCAAAAAGGCAAAAATTCAAAATACAAACGTGGACAAATTATTAGACTAAAAGTTTTTCTTGTAAACATAATACGATTCGTCATATCAACTACGTCAATCCACAGAATCTCTATTGTTGTAAATATGATTGTTTACATCTTCTGGTGTATTTTTCAAATGGTTAAGTATATTTTTTCTTTCTATGTTGGTATTACTGGTGTTTTAATTATATACTGCAGAAGATATTCTCCCATGGCCTGCAAGAACACCGGACATGAATGAAATTGAAAATCTGTGATCTATACTGAAGAAGAAAGTGAACAAAAAGAGGCTTACAACAAAACATGGACTCATTTAAGCACTGTCTGATATCTGACTACATGATGCTGATATTCAAAGAAAGTGTCAAACTTTGGTTTCCAGCATCCCTGACAAAATCATCGTGTTAATAAAGAATAAGGGAATGTTCACAAAATATTAGTAACATCAAGACTCAATTTTCTGTTCATTATTTCTGTGCAAAATACATTTTTGTTCATTATTTCTACCGATAAATACAGCTTCGTTGCACATATAATTAATTTAGTGTAATAATTTGTCCACGTCTGTATGTCAGAAAAAAACCTCCATGTAAAATTTTGGAATCATTGTAATTACTCCAAATTCTGTTAATAGTAGCTATACTACAAGTTTAAAATTATAGTGTTGTTAATTGGATTTTTCACAACAACATGTAACTTTAAAATGCAGTTATCTCAAAACTTTAAATTTTAAGTTGTTTCCTTTTCGAACTGGCCCGTCGATATTAATATTTACAAAAACATTTATATAATATGCATAATATCTTAGAACACTATTATATCCGTATAAAATAACGTTGAATGAATGCCTATCTTCCGTTTGTTATGCAAGGCCGCTTTAAATATAAGTCAACTGCCATTATATAAGGAGCGCACTCAATTGAGTGACTTGGTGGCCGGGATTTCACAGTATATGCACTGTTGGCCGAAGAATCTACATAAAGATTAATTTTGGTCCTACAGAATTTATCTGTTACGGTAACAATTCTTAATAGAGAGGAAAAAATTCGCTCCTCTAATAACAATTGTTACCATAACAGGTAAATTCTGTAGGACCAAAAATTAATCCTTACATAGATTCTTCATTGTAGTTTTTGTAGAATACTCTACGAGCCATAGTTGGTAAAACTAGACTTGATAGAGTAAGAAATGAAGATGTGAGACAACAGTACAATATAATGGACGTTAAAAAGTTCATAAATATGAGAAAGAAAGAATGGAATGCGCATATAGACAGAGCTGATAACTCAAGACTTATTAAAATAGCACGAGATATGATTCCCAGTGGCAAAAGAGATGTGGGCCGGCCGAAAAAACGGTGGAATGAAGGACTGATGTCATCTTCTACTGAATCGTCTCCTGTGTGAAGACAAACAGGCCATGTGCCTATACAAAAGAAGAAGAAGAAGAAGAAGAAGAAGAAGTTTTTGTAAGACCGGCTACCTGCTGGGGACACACACATATGTGGCATGATGAATCAGTACGTACCTAGGCCTATCTATATGAAAACAAAAGCAAGTACCAGTATTTGTTAGTATTCATGGATGGATATAAATGCAAATCAAAAATACATCATTCATTTTTAAAACAAAACATGAACAAACTTTGATGAGACAAAGCCACCCCAAATCGCTGTTAGAAACGCCACATTTCCCTAAACCCAACAAAATAAACTGAAATGTTAGCTCAATATTGTAACTTTCTTTGGTGTTTCAAGTAAACACATTAAGGAATAAAAATAAATACTTACCAGTTTACTAAAGTAACTTCAAACCTGTTGTAGTAGAAAGTTTGCTGCACAAGAAATTCACTACAAATGTAAACAATACAACAGCTCAAGTACAACTAACTGTGGAACCACAAAGTTCCGTGCTGAAACTAATTCTATCATATACCGGAATCAGGCATTAGTAACCTCTTTCATTAAAACAAATGTGAGATGGCGCCACTTTTATTTATTTATTTTTTTCCATGATATGAGACAGTCACCCCAGCTGACGGTACAGAAAAATGTATTTCTTTACTGTAGCGTTACCACGTTAAGGTACAAATGAATTTACATTCTTGGGTTGTAATACTGTAAGTTATTTTACGACGCTTTATCAACATCTTAGGTTATTTAGCGTCTGAATGAGATGAAGGTGAAAATGCCGGTGAAATGAGTCCGGGGTCCTGCACCGTAAGTTACCCAGCATTTGCTCATATTGGGTTGAGGGAAAACCCAGGAAAAAACCTCAACCAGATAACTTGCCCCAACCGAGAATCGAACCCGGGCCACCTGATTTCGTAGCCAGACGCACTAGCCGTCACTCCACAGGTGTCTGGCAGAAAAAGTGGCCGAATTTCCTTACTGTAGGCCTATGAATACGTAAACTCTAGCCATACTAAGAAGGAAACAATTGCTGATCCCCACACGTAAGATAAAAGTAACAATATAAAATCGGCAATATAGCAGTTATAAACAAATTCTCAGATTGATTGAAATTCAATGGGTTCTTACTTTCTATTCGTGAATTGGTACATGGCTAAAATAGCCTTGCAAGATGTCAATGTAGATTCATAACAATGTCATCATGTATTTTAGCTTATTCTGTCCTTCAGGTAGACAAAAGTAATATTAAGTAATGTAGAGACCCAGAAACAAATTTGGGTCATCTAATTTTTTTGCGCGTGTGCAGTAAACAAGATACTTGTGGACAGGTTTGCGAAGCTAATTGCCTACATAGAGGAGAACTGCTACCTAGACTTTGCCCATTTTTTAATTCCTTGTCTGTATATCTCTCAGTTTTTTTCACGTACTACATCAGTTGATGTCAATTGATGCCCACAGGAGCAAGCGCGCTTTAGAGCCCAGGAGAGCCTGAGCGCTTTACAGCGGAAAGGAAAGAGACAGACGAAAGAGGTGGTATATGCCGCTTGGTCGAGCTATATTCAGGGATGGCCAGCACTGATTCAATGGATAAAGGGAAGAGAACTTATTAAAACTGCATCCATGTTAATTTTTTAATATGTCTGAGAAGTATAAGTGCATTATAAGAATGTAAGTTTGTAAGTTTTAATTTTAATGCTCATTTTTCACAAGTTTCATTTTTTATTCAAGTTTCTATTTTTTTTATAGAAAAGTGAAATTTTCAGATTTAGGCCTATTTATTTAGTAGCTAGCCTTACATGTACTGAATCAATGTTGTCGTAAATCTAATATAGCGTAAATACGTATTACTGAAGATAGTTTATTACAAATTTGAAAATATTCACATGGAAAATTAATGCTTGTAAGAAAATGAATTAACAAAGCAACTACTGTTAGATCATAAGCAAAAGATATGTGCCATGTGCTATAAAAATGTCAGCTCTATAGCTTCAGCAGGTTTCGAGAAAATAATTTAATATTCTGATGATAGGAAGTTGCTCACCAATATCACCTTAAAAGCATAATGTGATAAGAGTTTTGTTATGTAATACTAGTTACACTTAAAACATATACAGTACCTAGGTAACTTTGCTTTGTACTACTGGGTGTTCATTTCAAAGTGTGTCATGACGTCACTGTTGTTGGGTCACCGATTTGAAGCGAGTTTCAGCTTATATGTTAGAGAAGTTGCCTATTATTTAAGGCGTTCTTCAATCTGAACTTGAGAACGTGTACGGTATAACTTGAACGTCGTAGCAATAGATGGCGGTCTGTACTGTCTGTGTGCTACCATAACCTGTTTCGAACTGTGTTTAGAGCCGGCAAGTCGTACGCAGGGTATTTGTTATCATCGGTTGCGTACCACAACATTCCACAACACAAATCAAATGCTCCGTGTCCATGTTGACCGTCGAAGTTAATGTCAACAAATACGTAAGTAATCGTCTTAACCCTCTCCCCATATCCCGACAGTACGTATTTCCAAACAGTTCACATTCCTGCCACTACCGGCGTTATCGTACGTAACGGTACGTACTCTTCAGAATGAACGCCGTATTTGCTAGGCAACTTCTCTGCCTCTTAGGTTATACACCTCTGCGGAAGTGTAGGAAGATTGAATTCTCTAGGCTCATCGGCTAGCCACATGACGGCATACAGCGAGCCATGACACACTTTGAACTGAACACCCAGTATAATATTGTTTTGATTAGTTCATTGATTACTTTTATAAGGCTAAAAATACCACCAATATCAATTCCAACTTATCATGGCACACTCATTCTCTTTTTTTGGGATATCACTTTCTTTATGAATGACGTGTTTCATTCACTTACTACAGTGTAATAGTTGGTATTATGGCATTTATGTGAATATTCCTTCTTAACTCTTTACTATGTTATTAACGTTTAAAACACAACTGCAATATCAAGAAGTTGGTGTAAATACTTTTATTTTGCAGACAATATAGATAATATTAAATACAAAGGAGCCATATAGAAATAACGACATAAAATTTCACGTTCCGTTTGAAATTTGTGCACCACTGTTTTCTTAATCCAACAGGCTGCTTATTCCTCCTTCCGTAAGTAGCGCTTGATGCCCGCACACTACGTCAAGATCAGAAAAATGCGCTTGCTTTGACATCACTGTACTACATGATAGCGTCTGAATTTGTCATCAGAAATTTATTTTTGCAAGTTATCTTTGTTTTTGTTACAGATTACATTACTATAGTGCATAATTTTTAATCCTTAATCCTAGGTTTACGTATGAACAGTTTTATTATATTTTACTATCATTTGCAGAGTTACAATTTTTTCAACAAGAACAAACAAGTCAGTGCATTAATGTAATCCACGTAATGACCTTAATATTTAAACCTTTTAAAACCAAAAAACATTGGATAGGCTCATATTGAAACTTTCTCATTATTATTGACATTGAAAACCGCTATATCTCCATTTCTGTAGGTAAGATCAACACGTGGACTTTTAAACGTGACAGACTGGAATTTCGAACTTTAACGACTTTCATTTTAAGCACTTTAAAATTAAAATTCTTTCAACTCTAAAAAAGGTGGACCTAAATTATTGTGCATTGAGATTTAAAAGTGTGTTTTACTTATCGATTGATTTTGGGAGGGAAACGCGAATGAGGTAACTGAACTTGTACGTATGGATTCTCAACACCGGAAACATCACAGTCATGGGTCAGGTTTCCCTAGATTAACAACCCAGCTGAGGATTCGGGTCTCGCCCTAGACGTCCCTGACGTTCGGCTGTCCTTGGTAGTGGGCATTACATTGATAATGTCTGTATACACCTTACTGATAATTTCTGCTGTTAAAATAATATTTACGATTTTTAACCTGAAATACTGATAATTTCTGCTGTTAAAATAATATTTACGATTTTTAACCTGAAACAATCATATGATCGCTTGGCATATGGCAGCACAAGCGATTCGAATTCACTTTCTAAGTTGCAAGCGGTAATCTCTACCTCCCTATCAGGAACACGTGACGTAAATTGGTGTAAAGTGGGTGTCTTACTTTAAGCGGTATTGTACTTTCACAGTATGCAGCCATGCTACCATCTTCCGTCACGAGGCCCTCAAGATATTTATTTATTTATTTATTTATTTATTTATTTATTTATTTATTTATTTATTTATTTATTTATTTATTTATTTATTTATTCTGGTGTAGTTAAGGCCATCAGGCCTTCTCTTCCACAACACCAGGAATACAAATACAATAACAGAAATAAAAATGAAAAAAAAAACACTATAAACGAAGTAAAGTCACACAAAAATATACACAGGTTGCAGTCACACAAACTTTAAATGAGTGATTAAGTATAATTAATTGTATCCTAATTAACTAACATAAACAAGAAACTTGCGATTTTAATCTGGAGTAAAAAAACACAAATCAACACTTCTAGCAATATCTAAAAAGCATTAAACAAGACAAAATTTTCCAATTTAATTTTGAATTGTGATAAATTCCGGCAGTCCCTGACATCATTAGGTAGCGAATTCCAGAGACGAGGTATTTCTACAGTGTAGGAGGATGAGTATAGAGACGTTCTATGATGAGGGATAGAAAGAAGTGCTTGATGTCGGTTTCGAAGAGTTGTAAGAAATTGAAAGCGCGATAAGAGATAATTCGGAGTAAGAGTATGCATGATTCTAAATAGAAGAGACAGTGAATGTATTGTTCTTCGTTCCTTCAGACGCACCCATGAAAGTAACTGGAGGGAAGGTGTTATATGGTCAAATTTACGAGTATTGCAGATGAATCGTATGCACACATTATGAACACGTTGTAGTCTCTCAGCTAAGAGTGAACTTACATTAGTTAGTAAGGAATCGCAATAATCAAAATGGGGCATTACAAGCGTCTGAATAAGATTATTTTTTTAGACTAAGTGGCAGAAATTCTTTCGTATGAAACAAAGAGTGAAGTTGAGAAAATATTTTTTGCAAGTGTGTGTTACTTGGGTGTTCCAATTTAGATCGCTATCCATAAAAATGCCAAGATTTTTAACTGTTTCACTGTATTTAACAATAATCTCATTCAATGTGATCTCTTGGACATTGATTTGTTAGTATTTCGAAAATATGTGTGTGTTTTTTTCCAATGTCTACCCACTTCACTTGCGTGATGAGGGTTCCGCATACTGCGAATAAATGGCAGAACTGTGATCCATTTTCAAATTGCACACCACTTAGGCGGGCCACGTTGTGCATGATGTGTATCTCTGTAAAGCAGGGATGTCGAACAGCGCTCTCGAGCTGTGAACTGAAGAGCCTTCACTCCTCCCTTACTGTGCAACGGTTCAACACAGGTAGCAAGGAGACCGGGCGAGTGATCGTAAACAAAAGTGAAACTGCTAATGCGGCGGCTGGTACTTTGATAACTTTTTAAAGGATCTTACTAAAAGAAGACTTGGATTTGAAAACTTTGAAGAACGAAGAATGTAGGTCTATTGAGGATGGATGATGATGATGACGATAATATCGTTTTTCAGTTGGAATTATGAATGTTTTTCTGTTAGTACAGAAATACATCATCAGAATAATGTTGCTAATTCATATTTAAAATATCAACTTTATGTGGGTGGCTTCATTTGTATCAGCAGGTTCAAGTTCAAAAACGTAAAGTTTTGATGTATAAAATTAATTAATTTACTGATGATTGTCCGAGGCTCAGTCGGTTAAGGCGCCGCCTGACCGGTCTTTCTTTGCGTTCATTTGAAGGCGTAAGTTTTCGATCCCATCGATCATATGGGCTGATTAACTGGAAGACAGTTTTTTCCGAGGTTTTCGTGGCAATTGTAACTAGAATACGACTGGAAATGATGGCGAACATCGGAAAACATCTCGATGCCAAATATCATCAAGGACATCACCCATGGATAATCGTTGTTTTCCATAAATAAACTGCATGTATTGATAAGCGTCGTTAAATAACAATAAAATAAAAAAATCTTACTATGATTTCAAATATATTCATAGTTTTTGTTACATATTCAAAAATATCTTCTCCTCGAGTTCGATCCTTTAGTAAAATGACATTACAAGATCTCCATGAACATTGAAATCTGAATCGACATCCCTTATGAATTATTTATTTATTTATTTCATTTTATTTTACGACGCTTTATCAACATCTAGGTTTGACTATAATTATATGTAATTTACCGCCTTTGTTTTATCATACAAAACGCTCGCAACTGCAGAGGTTATATCAGCGTCGCCGGATATTGCCGGAATTTTGTCCCGCAGGAGTTCTTTTACATGCCATCTTCAGATGTTTGTATATGATTTTAATTTAAACCTTAAATGCCATCGACCTGGCCCGGAATCAACCCGCAATGGGCATACAAGGCCATCTGAAGAATGTACGTAGGTCTACATGAGGATGGAAAATGTTAATGATGAAAATATGATAATATTTTTGTCTATTCATTTTGAATGTTTTTCGTTAGTGGCAGAAATAATCATCATAATAACGTTGCTAATTCATATTTAAATATCAACTGAACATCTAGGTTATTTAGCGTCTGAATGAAATAAAGTTTTGATATAAAATTGAAATTAATCTTACCAGATTTCAAATTTATTTGCTCGTATTGGGTTGAGGGAAAATCCCGGAAAAAACCTCAACCATAACTTGCCCCGACCGGGATCGAACCTGGGCCACCTGGTTTAGTAAAATGACATCTACAAGAACGTTGAACATCCAAAATCTGAATCAACATCCCTTATGAATATAGCTAGCTGCGCCGTATCTTTGCGGTCGGTATTTTCATCAAGAGCTAGTGCATAACAAGTAAAAGTTTTCATTCTTGCTATCAGTTGTCCCTCCAAGTTATCTCCCATTTCTGACATGCGCTCAGCAACAATATTACGGGACAAACTTAGAGATTTAAAAACATTCCAGATATATCTCTTTTGGCTTTTCACGAGCGGAACCGGATAATTTTTCTGCTCCATAAGCTTCAGCATGCATTGAATTAAAATGCCTTTTAATATTATTATGGCTTATGTATCAAAGTTTCTTTCTACATATCAAGCAATGCGCCTTTCCGCCTTTTAAGATAAAGAAATGTTTATCTATCCGTTCACCATTGACGTTCCATATCCATACCAGCCGCCAGAGTTGATAAACACACTGCGTACAGAACACTGCTACAGTAAGGGTAGACTGGCCTCACCGCTCCAGCTCAGGTAGTAAGCAGTACCTAATCGTTTCACAGCTTGAGAGCGCCGTTCGACATCCCTGCTGTAAAGAGTTATGTCTTGTACTAGGGTGAGTGTAAGTTTAGTGTAGGGAATGAGTGAGGATGATGATGAAGGGGAGAAGGGGAAACACGGTGACGGCATGTAGCTACTCCTGTCGAATAGTACCAAGAGGGCCGCTAGGCTTAACGTCCCCATCCGACGGACAATCAACAGTGACATATGCCTTCCCTTCATATGCACTGCGGAGAGATTTGGGATTTAACCCAGGCATATTTGGTGCACACTTTAGTGTTTAGAAGTTGTGGACCGAAATCTCTCCTAGTCCCGAGGTAGAAATTTGAAAAGTTTCTGACCCCACCGGGAATCGAACCCGGGCCAGCTAGTCTGGAGGCAGACACGTTACCACACAGCTAACTCGGCGAACCTATTTCAAAAATATTTGACATGCGATTCAGCAGACCCTGGAGCCGTTCTTGAAGGTTTTACAGCGAGAAAAATTCTACTACCAACCAAGACTTTACAACCTGCAGCCAATTGCTATTCTAACTGAACCACACGGCCGTCACGTGTGCAGTTTAGAG
This sequence comes from Periplaneta americana, assembly GCA_025594305.2. Classification (NCBI taxonomy): domain Eukaryota; kingdom Metazoa; phylum Arthropoda; class Insecta; order Blattodea; family Blattidae; genus Periplaneta; species Periplaneta americana. The sequence goes on from JAJSOF020000021.1 coordinate 16,382,686, forward strand.
GTACCTAACAAAATAAAATTGGCGCGTTCCGTTTCTCAATAATAATAATAATAATAATAATAATAATAATAATAATAATAATAATAATTGATATTAGAGGAAAAAATTCCCTCCGGCGCCGAGGATCGAACCCGGGTCCTTGGTTCTACGTACTAAGCGCTCTGACCACTGAGATACGCCGAGCGAATTTTTCTCCTCTAATACCAATTGTCAATATTATAGATATTATTCTGTAGGACAAATTAATAAATCCATATTATTCTCACAGCTAGCAGTGCAAATAACTGCGGAATCCCGGCCAAACAAGTCATCAGCTGAGTGCGCCCCTAGTATAATGGCAGTTGACAACTGACATATACGTCAACATATATGCCTAACTTGGAGTCAGGCCACAAACGGAAACATTGAAGGAGAGGGGTTCGATCCGGTGCTGTGGATTGAATTCGGCGTAGCTCAGTGGTCAGAACGCTTGGTACGTAGAACCACAGTCTAGTATATACAGTCGCGAAGCTCAATACGTAGTAAATATGCAAACATTAGATAGTTGCTCACCACTACAGTAGGATCGCTAATATCGCCTCATTACAGGCAATGCAAAATAGAACCGTCACAGTCTATTGTTTCTAGCACCCTCAAAACTCAAGCTTCGTGACTGTATATAGTAGACTGTGCGTAGAACCAAGGACCCGGGTTCGATCCCCGGCGCCTGAGCGAATTTTTCTCCTCTAATATCAATTGTCAATATTACAGATATTATTCTGTAGGAGAAATTAATAAATAAATCAATAATAATAATAATAATAATAATAATAATAATAATAATAATAGTAATAATAATAGTAATAATAATAACTTTGTCACTAAACGTATTATGTAATAGGCCTTGTCATAGGGACTAGAAGCAAAAACATATTACTAGGGAAAGGAAGTTCATGCATTTGGATATTTGTTCTCTATCGCTGTGTGAATATGCTGAAAGATTATCTACATGAATCACAAATTTCTGATTACAATGATATTACTTTTGTTGTGCATAAAAGTGCATATTTTGCCTTTATTTATAAAAGCATCATATTTTAACTTATCATGTTTGTTTATTTGTCTTTCCCTTATTTTTAAAAGTATGTAACCTCGTAAACATGACTAATTTATGTTTATGAATTTTGAACGTACCGATGACGCCCTCATAGGAAGCCCTCACATAAGCACGTCATCGGTCCCTATCCTGTGCAAGATTAATCCAGTCTCTATCATCATATCCCACCTCCCTCAAATCCATTTTAATATTATCTTCCCACCTACGTCTCGGCCTCCCCAAAGGTCTTTTTCCCTCCGGCCTCCCAACTAACACTTTATATGCATTTCTGGATTCGCCCATACGTGCTACATGCCCTGCCCATTTCAAACGTCTGGATTTGTCAGGTGAAGAATGCAATGCGTGCAGTTCTGCGTTGTGTAACTTTCTCCATTTTCCTGTAACTTCATCCCTCTTAGCCCCAAATATTTTCCTAAGCACCTTATTTCAAACACCCTTAACCTCTGTTACTCTCTCAAAGTGAGAGTCCAAGTTTCACAACCATACAGAACGACCGGTAATATAACTGTTTTATAAACTCTAACTTTCAACTTTTTTGACGTCAGACTGGATGACAAAAGCTTCTCAACCGAATAAGCTCAAGCATTTTCCCTTTTTATCCTGTGTTTAATTTCCTCCCGGGTGTCATTTATATTTGTTATAAAAAAAATAATATATTATTATTATTATTATTATTATTATTATTATTATTATTGACCCTTCAAGGGCTGTGGTGTCACATATTATTATTATTATTATTATTATTATTATTATTATTATTATTATTATTACTAGCTGAAAGTACCCGGCGTTGCACGGGTTTTCCTTACTTCTTCTATTTCTAATTAAACTGCTTATTACATTTTCGGAAATCTCGGGAACCTAACTATAGACAACCAAAATGAGTTGTCTTTACTAAGCTAAGATGAATCTTTACTTAACGTCACTTATATAAATTGATGAACTCCTTAGCCAAATGCCTGCCAGCGTTAACTCAATTTAAAACAGTTGTAAATCAGGCACCGAAAAGAAAACATATCATGTGCCCGACGTTCAATGGTTTTTTTAATTTATATATTTATTTCTTTTTATTTATTTATTCTGGTGTAGTTAAGACCATTAGGCCTTCTCTTCCACACCGCCAGAAATACAAATAAAATAATAGAAAAATCAAACTATGAACAGAGTAAAACCCAACGAAAATGTTATCTCTTTTCCTCTTTCTGATCAGTTTCAGCATCGAATCAATATGTACATATATAATTTATAATATTGGAAGATTTTTTACCCCTTGACCGCTGTACATCCACTTATATCATACCCGTTTTTTTTTTAAATATGACTTGGAAACCTATATCTCACAAATTCAGAACATATTATATTAATTCTTATTTTATACACAGAATACAGATACAATATAAACTTGCAATAAGTCATTTTTTAACATAAAGACTATTATTGTGGGAGACATATAAGCTTAACGGTATTTTAAAAATTAAGAAAGTGTTATTTCCACAATGCGTAACATACTACATTTGCAACGTGATTATACAGATAGAATTTCGCAGTAACATATTTTCGTACGCGAACAACAATATTTTGAGAGACGTATATTTCATAATTAATACAGTGTTATTTTCAGTCGCTTTACGTTCATTCACATACTACATTAACAACATGACAAAAATATCATTGAATTGCTTTTTGATATGTGTAAAATATTTTTTTCCACTTCTTTGTATAGTAGCTACAGTGGCTCCCATTAATATTCGGTTTGACTGGCATGTAAGATTAAAATAAATACACTAATTATTTAAAAAAAAAATTAATAAAAATAAAAATGTGCACTATAATCAACTTAAAAGTATACTCTCTGTTAAATTACATAGAATGACAACAAAATGAAAAAATCTTCTCTGTTACATAAATAAAAAATTATAAGCATTATTACATTATTTGTGACAGAACATAGTGCCTCATTGATATTCGGTTTGTTCAATTCAGTATTTTGTTGAATACCCCTTTTGCCTCAAAACAGCCCTCCAACGCCTTGGCATGCTCTTGGATAACTCCGTAGTAAATTGAGGACTAATTTTTCTCCATTCTTCCGTTAATCTCCGTTTCAGTTTTGTCTTGGAAGTGATAGGAGTTTGTCTGATCTTGTGATTAAGTTCCTCTCACAAATTCTCAATCGGATTTAAATTCGGTGATTTGTGTTGGGGTTCGGACAGTTGTATAGAAGCCATAAACGCACTTTCTCAGCTGTGTGTTTAGGATCATTGTCCTGATAGTACTTGAAACTGTCTTTAATCCATAGACTCTCTGCACTTCGTTTTAAATTATTTCTCATAATGTCCAAATACACATGCTGATCCATCCTTTTTCTATGAAAACAAGTTCACCAACTCCACCTGCAGTCATACAACTCCATACCATGACGTTGTCCCCACCGTGTTTCACTGTTGGCAACAGATTCTTTTTTTTCGAGATCTTCATCTTCCTTACGCCACACATACTGTTGTCGATTCGACCCGAAGACGTTAAATTGGTTTTCATCGGCAAATATCACATCGTCCCACCAGTTTTCCTCTTTATGGACATGTTCCCTTGCGAACTGAAGCCGCCTCCTTTTATTTATTTCATTTATGTAAGGTTTCCTCCTACATACTCTCCCATTAAACTCCTCTTTCCCCAAAACTCTTCGAATTGTTTCGGCACCTACCTGGTTGCTAAACTCTTCACGAACACATGCTGCAAGTTTCGTACACTTAGTTGAGGATTTTCTTTTATTTTCTTCAGGATGGAGCGTTCTTCACGTTCAGTTACTTTTTTTGGCTGACCTTTTTTTGGTATGGACTCGATTCCGCCTTCGAGTCTCTTCTCGCTATATCCCCAACTGTACTCTTACTCACACTAATATTTTGGCTATTTTTGCGTATTTTAGCCCCTCTTCGTCATGATAGATCACAAAAGTTGTGTTGTTTCCTTTGCGACCCATTTGACGACCTGTAGACTAATCCAACCTCGCCTGGGCTGTTAGACAGAATGATTGCGCGTTCGCTACTGAACCCTACAATTCTGTCAGCAGAAAACGTGCATTAGATTGAAAGCAAATAATTCAAAACCGAATATTAAATAGAGTGAACTTTGATGTTACTTACCGATTATTTGTTATTACATCGTAAATATTAAACTTTCGCTGTAAATTCTTTAACGTTATGTACAAAATGTTTAAATGATCAATCTGCAACGAAATGCAAGTTCGCTTGAACACAGAACAAAACAACAATAGAAAAATACTGTAAAATCAACCACAAACCGAATATTTATGGGAGCCACTGTATATAGTCGAGGATGTGAAAAAGACGCAGTTTTTAAATCAGTGTCTGCAACTTAGAGCTACTGTCCTTGAGCTTCATTTTAATATGGCGATTACAAATGTTGGTCGCACTGAAATTGCAGTTGCTTAAAATCAAATGGGTATCATAGAAATACGCGAGATAAAAACATCATCTTTCGTTTTTCCAGTTAATATTACCACTTCTATTACGTTTCGCATGAATCTTCACACCAATTCTTGTTGGTGCATAATTTCGGTGGGTCACTATTTCGCAATAGCATTTCTGGTTATTCAATATTAAGTAAATCCTCGTAGTTTGAAAGAATTCTAGAATTAAGTTGGATAAAACACAGTCTGCTCACTATCTACACCTGCATCGAGAAATTTATAATACGTTCCTGGACTGCGTAAAGATACTTATTGCACGAATTATATTATCTAGTTTTACCCTTCGTGATATGTGTTAACAATGTTATTTAATTTCGTGTTATAATTTCCATGGCCTCATGAAAGTCGATGTTGAATACAACAGACAATAATGAAAAACAATTGACTATAGAAGATTGCATTTTAGTATTACACATGAATGTTTCATCGTATTTATTTTCATTTTTTATAATTTTAATTAATTTAACTTCCATTTGCACAATTTTAATGTAGCCTATGTTCTTCTCCTGGGTATGAAGGTTAAATGTGCAAACTTTGGCACATATCGGTCAAAGAGTGTAGATTTGTATAGAGAACATACACACACATACATACATACATACATACATACATACATACATACATACATACATACATACATACATACATACCCACATTCAATTACATATATTAAGATTATTATTATTAGATACTCCTTCTTAGAATAAACCAACTTCTCAGGATTAAATTAAGAAAATTGCGCAAGACGTCAGCAGTGCTTAAATCGTTACACTTTGAAATATGTTGAGATCTGCCGCTCCAGAAATAGTAGCGCTGTATTTCCATTCTTAAATCCATATACAGTATTTGCGCAGTTTTCCGCTTCCTCCTTTGTTACACTCCTGTCAGCTGGAATGACTACGTCAATACTTCGACATGTCTTGCCAGTATTGTCACGTATTGTGATGTCTGGTTCATTTGACTGTATTTTTGTTTGTCAGTTTGTATTGAAAAGTCCCACAATACAGTTATGTTACTTTATATATCATGACAACTTATAGATCATGCATAACAGCTACTGTTTCTTCCGCTCTCTTGCATGTTTCATAATGTATTAATCTGCATATATTATAAGTCTAGCAACGATATACGTGTGATACCAATGTAGATAATATTGGCACCAAATTGTCTTTTGCAAATCAAGATTTCAGGTATAACTCCCTGTAAAGTTGATTTGAATAATTTCGAGGGAAAAATTGTTCCGGAGCCGGGTATCGAACCCGGGACCTTTGGTTTAACGTACCAACGCTCTACCACTGAGCTACCCGGGAACTCTAACCGACACCGATCAGGGTTCGATACCCGGCTCCGGAACAATTTTTCCCTCGAAATTATTCAAATCAACTTTACAGGGAGTTATACCTGAAATCTTGATTTGCATAATACACGTCACTGTTCGTTAAACCACAATTTAAGTCACACGGAGTCAGTGTGCACTCGAAGTTGGTTGCTTGACGGTTGTCAGCCCACTTTGAGGTCTGTGGCTACAGAGGGAAAAATTGGATCGGTGTCGGTTAGAGTTCCCGGGTAGCTCAGTGGTAGAGCGTTGGTACGTTAAACCAAAGGTCCCGGGTTCGATACCCGGCTCCGGAACAATTTTTCCCTCGAAATTATTCAAATTGTCTTTTATTTGTTGAAATGCATGACATAATCTTTACCATACTACTTCTCCCTTGAAAATTGTGTTTCCTCTAACAAAATTTTGGTGTTCAGCATTAGAGATGAGAACGATATATCGGTTTTTACGAAATACCGATACTTTCGTTTTGATATATCGATATCGAAATTTTGTTTCAATATATCGTACAATATATCGGTTTTCTCATAAATTTATCGGTTTTTTTATATATTTTTTTTGTGAAATTATTATGAACAACAAAATCCACACTAGTTAACTCCGATAATTCCCTGAGAGATGTCGTTAATGAAAGTGAGTAGTTACATAATTGTGCAATCTTGAAATATCCAATCCAATCAATGCCTTTCTCTGATCGGCTGGTCTACAATTCGAATTCAAACTATTTAATATGCAGTACCACATTCAACATCCAACGTATGCGAACGTGAGACTGAGACGGGAGCTTTACCTACTACTGTTTCAGTGTTAATTTCTCCAAGGCAGGAGCACCTGCCACTCTGAAAAGGAATCGTTTGACTTCAAAACTTTTATTTCTGTGTTTTTAAATGGAAAGAGAAGCAAGGATGTAATACTGGTATGAGATTTGTTTACAGCTAGGATTTCTATGCACAACCTAGTACTGACATTGTTTTATTATTATAGCCTATATTTTAGTACATAAAAATTTTATCAACAGTAATCTCACTAGACGTTTTGATTTATCTAGAGAAAATCAAAACTCGAGTGGGATTTAATTGACTATTACACGATTAGAAGAAAGTATATAAAGATTAGAAGTAACGAAGTATTCCAATACAATAAAATATTAATTGACTTACGAAAATACAACTGTCTTCAAATGTATTATTGTACCATCTCAACATTACAAATATTACGCTAGATGCATGCTAGATGGCAGTAGTGTCTTTATACAGACACTGTAATGATTACTATTCAATAAATCTTAATATTAAACAATCTCTGATACGTGACTATCCATAATATCATATAGCAGAAGCTATAACATAACCTAACTAATATACACAAGTGTTAGAAAAGTTTTAATTAACGACGATGACATAAAAAATAAACATGAAAGTAGAGAAGAAATGTTTGTGACGTCACACGGATTCGCCGGGATCCGCTCTGCGGGGGGTCTCCCTGGGGGGTCCCCCACCCCCCTCCCCCCCTTGACCAGTGGTCAGTTGGGTGCCCTTGACCACTGGACAGTTGGGTGCGCACCCCAAACTGACCACTCGGACACTAGGGTGCAGCACTTTTGACTAGCACCCAAGGGTGCGCACCCAACTGTCCAGTGGTCAAGGGGGGAGGGGGGTGGGGGACCCCCCTGGGAGACCCCCCGCAGAGCGGATCCCGGCGAATCCGTGTGACGTCACAAACATTTCTTCTCTACTCATGAATAATTTTAAAAGGAATAATTATTGAATGTACAATTTTCAAATTTGAATGTGGTTGGTGGTTCAATTGATGTTATATTGGACGTGTGCGTAATAGAAGTGGAACTCGTTGATTTAGGCCTACATGGTGTATTCAACTTATTCAGGATTTCCGAATGAATAATTTTAAAAGGAACAATTATTGAATGTACAATTTTCAAATTTGAATGTGGTTGGTGGTTCAATTGATGTTATATTGGAGTGTGCATAATAGAAGTGGAACTCGTTGACTTAGGCCTACATGGTGTATTCAACTTATTCAGGATTTCCGAATGGTGCTCTTCATTTATTTGTAAATCGGATTTCAGAAGATGCATAGATATGATCAGTGATTTTTATTAATTCTTGTTCTTGAATGCCAATGCGAGTCATATTTGAAACTGCTGTGCATTGACTGGAGTGGTTTGTAATTTTATATATATTTTTGACGTCCAGACCAGCGCAGTTTCAAATGTTGGCAAACAAAGAAACAAATGCTATGGACGCGATAAAATTAAACAAATGCTAGGGACGCGATAAAATTAAACAAATGCTAGGGACGCTATAAAATTAAACAAATGCTAGGGACGCGATAAAATTGTGCGATAAGCAGCCATGATTGGTTGAAATACATCCTTTCGTACCGTTTTTTGGTCAAAAGTAGTATGACGTAGTAAGAGTGTAATAGTCCCTATAATCACCATCATCATTATCAACATCATCATTATCATCATCACCACCACCATTAAGATTTTGAATGTTGGAGTGTAACAATAACTTGCAATGGCAACTTACTTAGAAGGTTTGTATCAAATCACAATTATTATGAAGTTTGTTAAAACTTGTAACATTCTAAGTAGTATTTACTTACATTTAAAAATGAATACAAGTACTGTGTACTTAGATTTAAAAATGATTACGTTGTTATCTAGAAAAGAGCATTATTTGAATCCTCGATTGAATCTTATATAAAATTAGAATAATTGAATCGTGGATTGGAAAAAACTGATGGGGATCCTAAAGGTAATTGGAGTGGATTAGAAGAGAGAAGGTTTTTCAGTAACCTACAAATGAAACGAGTCAAAGGAGGAGAAATGTCAGAAGCAAGTGAAATAGGGAGAAGAGTACGACAAAGATGCCCTTTATCACGTACTCTGTTCAACATCTACTTGGAGGATTTAGTGAAGAACTGTTTTCAGAACATGGGAGGAGTGATAGTAGGAGGAAGAAGAATAAAGTTTTTAAGATTTGCTGATATGGCATTGTTAGATAATACTAAAGGATAAGCTACTGGAGCTAAATGACAGCTGTGAGCAATATGGAATGAAGATAATTGCCAACAAGACGCAAACCATGGTCATAGGAAGAAACGTAAAGAAGGTGGACTTGTGAATTCTAAATGAGGCAGTAGAGCAAGTGGACAGCTTCAAATACTTGGGGTGTACTATAAGCAGTAACATGAACTACTGCCAAGAAGTCAAAAGGAGAATAGCAATGGCAAAGGAAGCTTTTAATAGAAAAAGGAGCATCTTCTGCGGACCTCTGGAGAAAGAACTAAGGAAGAGACTAGTGAAGTGTTTTGTGTGGAGTGTAGAATTGTATGGGGCAGAAATATGAACATTACTAAGAAGCAAATAGAAGCATTTGGAATGTGGATATGGAGGGCTGGAGCGTGTGAAATGGACAGACAGAGTAAGAAACGAAGCTGTATTGGAAAGAGTGGATGAAGAAAAAATGATGCTGAAACTGATCAGGAGGAGAAAAAGGAATTGTCTGAGAAAAAACTATCTACTAAAGGATGTACTAGAAGGAATGGTGAACGGGAGAAGAGCTCGGGGCAGAAGAAGATGTCACACGATAGACGACATTAAGATATATGGATCATATGAGGAGACAAAGAGGAAGGCAGAAAATACGAAAGAGTGGAGAATGCTGGGTTTGCAGTGAAAGACCTGCCTTTGAGCAGAACACTATGAATGAATGAATGATTCATTGTCAAATTCTGACCCGTATAGAGTTCACTTAACACTTTCCCATTGTATCATTTAAGCTCATCTTACCTCCACCATAATTTTAATTTAGGTTAGGAACTACATAATAATAAAATTATGATATTAAAAATGTATTGTTTATCGTTGCAATTTTACATTTAATCTTTTGATTGTTATGATGTTACTTTCAATTCTAATAAGGAATAGACCATTAAGATTTAAGTTTATTGTAATAAATATACGCCCACAAATGTAATTGCATTAGTAGGCCTATCTATTAAGTTGCTTACAAGATAGCGATATATCTAATCGTTTCGATATACCGATATATTTTCTGCAATATATATCGTTCATCGAAATTAGGTTTGTAATATATTGCAATATCAATATATCGGTATTTAAATTATTTCCTCCACCTCTATTCAGCATCTGACCTATTGGTTCAATTTATTCTAGTGAGAGTGTTACTATATCATCCTTCAATTTATATAGGCCTGTGTGTATGGTTTTGAATAAATTGACGGGACGACAGTTTTATTCAGCGGGATATAGGTAGTACGTGGGATCCTGATCTTCTTTAAGGTGCTGTACATACTAGGTTCAAAAAGTTCCCGGAATTTGCTAGTATCGCAGAAACAACGTACCTTAAACACTATTCTACAGCATTCCCTTCAAAATAGTTGCCTTCCGCAACAACACACTTTTGCCAACGCGTGTAGAGTTCATGGAAGCAGGCCTGGAAGCCATTTTGTGAAACCCGTCTTAGTGCTCTCGTCGCGTTTGCGATAACCTCTTCAGCATTGAATCTCCGTCCTTTCAGATGACTTTTCAGACGGAGAAACAGAAAGTAATCAGGTGGTGAAAGATCAGGAGAGTATGGTGGATGATCCAAAGCAGTTATGTTGTGCCTGGCAAAATGCGCGATGAGCAGGTGCATTGTCATGCATAAAGAACCAGTTGTTTTCTACCCACTTTTCTGGACGTTTCCTTCTCACTACGTCCCGGAAGCGACGGAGGATTTCTACGTATAATTCTTTCGTTACAGTACGACCTTCTGGAATGAACTCATGGTGGATAAGACCCTGAGAGTCGAAGAAAACTTCCAACATAACTTTGCCTTTGGAAGTGTCCCTAGGAAATTGTTGCTTCCGAGGAGATGTTTTCGATTTCCACTCAGATGACTGTCGTTTAGGGACTGGGTCGTACAAGTAGCACCAAGTTTCATCACCAGCAATAATTTTGTTTAAGAAATCACCATCTTCATCAGCCATACTGATCATGTCCCCAGCAAGAGTCATTCTTGTTTCTTTCTGTTCTGCCGACAACATTTTCGGAACTAACTTCTGAGACACGTAATGCATGTTGAGATGTTTGTGAAGAACATCGTGTACACTTCCGACTGATATTCCGACCTCTGCTGCTATCTCTTTTATGGTTTTACGTCGGTCGTCCCTCACAACATTATGCACACGCTGAGCGATTGCTTCATTTGTTGCAGTTGTTGGTCGGCCGCTGCGCACGTCATCTTTGATGCTATCGCGTTTATGCCAGGCATACACTTGAGTTTTTTTCATTGCTGCTTCGCCATATGCTTCTTCCAACAATCTTAAGTCTCTGCAGGAGTTTTGTGTAACAAAACACAGAACTTGATGTTTGTACGTTGCTCTGTGGACATAATTACAAAATGCGACAAACAAACAAAACACTATGATAAACAATTGCCTAAAACTCAAAACCAACAATCGCCATTATCAACAAACTTTAAGGAAATGACATCATGAATATTACCAACAAAACAAATGTATAATATCCCTTGTTATATATTAATACGAAAAATGGTAGTAAAATTCCGGGAACTTTTTGAACCCGGTAGTATAGCTCCTTGAACTTTGCGCCGATAACTGAAATGATATTTGCTACCACTTCAATATGTTGTTGGTCTCCCATAGATTTTATTTTGCTCGATAAATCCTTGTCCTTGTTAAATGTTTCCATTCATGTTGACTGAAAATGGTATTCGACACTGCTTTATCAATTAATAGGGGTGTGATTTTATGGGGACTTTTACTACGTCATACTACTTTTGGTCAATAAAACGGTGCGGAACGACGTATTTCAACCAATTATGACTTAATTTCAAAGGCATATTGGTTCCGTTAAGTTCAATGTTATTTGAAAAATGAGTTCTATTCAGTCAAGACTTAACGTATAACACAATAAAACATGTTATAATAACATTTACACAGATTTAAAAACAAACGTTTTCACCAATTCTGATTGGCATCTTCAGGTCGTGTAGGTCGAATGGAACATGTTATAAAAAGTGAACACTTGGTAAATGACGTTAAAAACCAAAGTTACAACTGTAATATCACTTAAAAACAGAGAATAGAATATAGCAAAAAGCTTCCACGATGTGTGTAGAATCACTGTGTTGAAAGAGGCGTGTGTGAACCAAGGAAACAGCAAAACTCTTCTGTCATTGCAGATACAGTTTTCAAGATAGATTTGAAGATGCTCTCCATAACGGCCACACGACCGACCTGTTCGTAGGATCTTCAAATCTATCTTGAAAACTGTATCTGCAATGACAGAAGAGTTTTGCTGTTTCCTTGGTTCACACACGCCTCTTTCAACACAGTGATTCTACACACATTGTGGGGGCTTTTTGCTATATTCTATTCTCTGTTTTTAAGTGATATTACAGTTGTAACTTTGGTTTTTAACGTCACATACCAAGTGTTCACTTTTTATAACATGTTCCATTCGACCTACACGACCTGAAGATGCCAATCAAAATTGGCGAAAACGTTTGTTTTTAAATCTGTGTAAATGTTATTATAACATGTTTTATTGTGTTTTATGTTAAGTATTGACTGAATAGAACTCATTTTTCAATTTTCATTTTTCAATCAATTATGACTTCTTATTCTCCATGTATGGTGGGTCCCTATCACCACGGCATGGCGCGTCCTCAGGTTGCGGATAGAGGAGACGGCCTCCAGATATGGAGGGTAGCTGCGAATATATTGAATAAGCAGTCGTGGACAGCCGATAAGGGGTGGTCCTCCAGCTTGGGGGTTGGGCGAAGGGCTAACAACCCATCACCGTAAAAAACAGCTTGTTACGAATTCCTACAGTAAGCCTCGGAATAGGACTGATTCTCTGGCACGACCACAGCAAAGGAATAAGGTTTTGAGATTTGGCACTTGGAACGTAACTAGTCTTTATAGAACAGGAGGGGTAACATTAGTAGCAAAAGAACTAGCTGGATATAGAATAGACTTTGTGGGAGTACAAGAGGTTAGGTTAGATGGGAATGGCATATCACAAATAGGAGATTACTTGTTGTATTATGGGGAAGGAAACAATAATCACCAATTAGGAACAGGATTCTTTGTACATAAAAGAATAAAATCAGCAGTAAAAAGGTCGAATTTATCAGTGACAGGTTATCATATTTAGTACTTAAGGGTAGATGGTGCGACATCATAGTTATAAATGCTCACGCCCCTACAGAAGAGAAAGACGACTATATAAAGGATAGCTTCTATGAGGAATTGGAACATACTTTTGATCAGTTCCTAGGTATCACATGAAAATTTTATTGGGGATTTCAACGCTAAAGTAGGACGGGAGGATATTTTTAGACCAACTATTGGAAAAGAGAGCCTACACGCAATTAGTAGTGACAATGGAGTTAGATTAGTCAACTTTGCCACATCGAAAATTTAATTGTCAAAAGTACAACATTCCCCCATAAGGATATACATAAATATACTTGGACTTCTCCAGATGGATTGACACACAACCAAATAGATCACATCTTGATAGATAAACGGAGACATACTAGTATAGTAGATATTCGAACTTTCAGGGGTGCAGACTGTAATTCTGACCATTATTTGGTGATTGGAGAATTAAGAGAAAGATTATCAGTAGCCAAGCGAGTAGAGCAACAAGTTGATATTACTAAATTCAATATTTTGAAATTAAAGGACGAGGAAGCTAAGCAAAATTATCAGGTCGAAATTTCGAATAGGTTTGCCACTTTAGAAAGTTCCGACGAAGTTGAGAAAGAATTAGATGTTAATAGCGTGTGGGAAAATATCAGAGATAGTATCAAAATTGCAGCTGAGCAGAGCATAGGTTATTATGAAACTAAGAAAAAGAAACCGTGGTTTGATGAAGATTGTTGCATGGTAGTAGAAAGAAGGAAACAGGCAAAATTGAAATTTTACAGGATCCAGTTGAGGAGAAGAGAGATAATTATTTCAATGAAAGACGGGAAGCAAGTCGTACACTTAGGAATAAAAAGAGAGGTTACTTGAAGGAAAAACTGAATGAGGTAGAAACAAATAGTAAGAATAAAAACATTCGAGATTTATATAAGGGTATAAAGGAATTTAAGAACGGATATCAGTCAAGGGTAAACGTGATCAAGGATGAGAATGGTGACTTGCTTGCAGACCCTCCATCAATCCTAAACAGATGGAAAAACTATTTTGCGCAACTACTAAATGTACATAGGCCAAATAGAAATGATCGGGACGATATTGAAATACAAACTGCTGAGCCATTTATACCCGAACCCACCCTTTCAGAAGTCGAAATTGCGATAGAAAATCTGAAAAAGTACAAGTCTCCAGGTATCGATCAAATTCCAGCAGAATTAATACAAGAGGGTGGAAGTGCATTATATAGCGAAATTTATAAACTTGTACTTGCTATTTGGGAAAAGGAAATTGTACCAGAACAATGGAAGGAGTCCATAATTGTACCTATTTTTAAAAAGGGGGACAAAACCAACTGTGGTAACTTTCGAGGAATATCACTTTTGTTGACGTCGTACAAAATTTTGTCCAATATTCTTTTGAGGAGATTAACTCCGTACGTAGATGAAATTATTGGGGATCATCAGTGCGGTTTTCGGCGTAATAGATCGACTATTGATCAGATTTTTTGTATTCGGCAGATAATGGAGAAAAAATGGGAGTATAAGGGTACAGTACATCAGTTATTCATAGATTTCAAAAAGGCTTATGACTTTGTTAAGAGGGAAGTATTATATGATATTCTTATTGAATTTGGTATTCCCAAGAAACTAGTTCGATTAATTAAAATGTTTTTCAGTGAAACATACAGCAGAGTCCGTATAGGTCAGTTTCTATCTGATGCTTTTCCAATTCACTGCGGGCTAAAGCAGGGAGATGCACTATCACCTTTACTTTTTAACTTCGCTCTAGAATATGCCATTAGGAAAGTTCAGGATAACAGGCAGGGTTTGGAATTGAACGGGTTACATCAGCTTCTTGTCTATGCGGATGACGTGAATATGTTAGGAGAAAATACACAAACGGTTAGGGAAAACACGGAAATTTTACTTGAAGCAAGTAAAGCGATCGGTTTGGAAGAAAATCCCGAAAAGACAAAGTATATGATTATGTCTCGTGACGGGAATATTGTACGAAATGGAAATATAAATATTGGAGATTTATCCTTCGAAGAGGTGGAAAAATTCAAATATCTTGGAGCAACAGTAACAAATATAAATGACACTCGGGAGGAAATTAAACGCAGAATAAATATGGGAAATGCGTGTTATTATTCGGTTGAGAAGCTCTTATCATCCAGTCTGCTGTCCAAAAATCTGAAAGTTAGAATTTATAAAACAGTTATATTACCGGTTCTTCTATATGGCTGTGAAACTTGGACTCTCACTCTGAGAGAGGAACATAGGTTAAGGGTGTTTGAGAATAAGGTGCTTAGGAAAATATTTGGGGCTAAGCGGGATGAAGTTACAGGAGAATGGAGAAAGTTACACAACACAGAACTGCACGCATTGTATTCTTCACCTGACATAATTAGGAACTTGAAATCCCGACGTATGAGATGGGCAGGGCATGTAGCACGTATGGGCGAATCCAGAAATGCATATAGAGTGTTAGTTGGGAGACCGGAGGGAAAAAGACCTTTAGGGAGGCCGAGACGTAGATGGGAGGATAATATTAAAATGGATTTGAGGGAGGTGGGGTATGATGATAGAGACTGGCTTAATCTTGCACAGGATAGGGACCGATGGCGGGCTTATGTGAGGGCGGCAATGAACCTTCGGGTTTCTTAAAAGCCATTTGTAAGTAAGTAAGTAAGTAAGTAAGTATGACTTCTTATTCTACAATTTTTATCACCTCCATAGCATTTGTTTCATTGTTTGCCAACATTGTACTTTCAATAATTGTACCTTTTAAAATGATTCATGTTTATTTCGTCATCCTTAATTAAACTTTTCTATCATTTATCTTGCTTATATTATTTAGGTTATGTTATAGCTTCTGCTGTATGAGATTATTGATAGTCACGTATCAGAGATTGTTTAATACATATTTCCATAGAATACTGTATTTAAAATGAGTGGTAAAAATGCCATTCTATTATCTTACGTAATTTGTTTTGATCCTATAGTTAATTTTGTTCAACAATATCGACTTCAGTGGGGGGGGAAAAAAAAAAAAAAAAACATGTCGAAAGGATGGATCGCACTAGATGGCCTAAACAGATTCTTACTTATGTACCAAGAGGAAAGAGGAAATTGGGAAGACCACGAAAGCGTGAGACCGTAACAGATCCTGTAGGGTCTAATACGTGACGGATATGATGATGATGACGTAAATTTTTAGAAATGTGACTTACTAGACTGAAAAATTAAAAAAATTCCATATCCGGGAAACTGAATTTAAAAATAACTATCTGACAGGTTAGTTTTCGACTCTTTAACGTCTTCAGTCCCGAATTTATATTTTTTAAAAATTGAAAAAAAAAGTCGGTCACATAATCATTCTGGGGTTCGAAAAATTCCAAATCAAGTCTTTACAGAAAATAAAATTTTGACTCTTGGTGCCCCTAAATTTTAAATTCTAATTTAAGTTATAATTCTGATATAGAAATGTTGCAAAAGTAATACTCTTCATTTCTATGAAATTTAATTTTTCAAAATTTTCGAAAGTATCCAAGACACTGCATAATAATAATAAAAGAAAAATTATGTATAGTATACTCTACAACAGAACTAAAGAGGTTAAGAGAATTAAAATCGAATAACTAAATTAAACTCTGCACAAATATTTCTCATAGAACAAATTATTTTTTAGTGGAAAAATATAAAAAATGGTAAAAACTGAAATGTTTTACCAGACCTCAGCAGTGCATACTCTTCAATGAATTTCAACTTCTCTGCCAGAATTCGAACCCAAGTCCTCTGCTGTAGTGGCAGAAACGCTACCACATAAACCACAGTAGAAGACGTTCTTGGCAATCTGTCCATTATGAACATAAAACTCCTCGCAGGTTCCGCTTTAGTAAAAAGGTCAAGTTAAGATCAATTTTAAAATCAAATCAGTAAGGTGTGCACGTCTCGGCTTTTTTTACGTATAAATATTACGGGGCTCAATCTCGCAACCCGGCATTAACTGCAGGTTGAATCCGTTTAGCACGAACGACACTTCAGATGCTGTAAAACCAACTAATTGCACCTTCCTCATCTGTTTTGACCCCATTTTCTTTAAAGCTAGCAGCAGTCACAGCTTCCCTTGGAGGTGGTCATGAAATTAGGGATTATACACCCACGAAGCCGCCACAGAATAGGGCTTCTCAACTGCGTTAACTCGGGACGCTTTGTACTGTGAATTCAGGAAGTGAAGTTTCAGATAACGTTGTAGGTATAGTGAATGTGTTGCCATGTATTTACAACGTATGAAGCATCGAAACCTATTTTGAGACATTAATCTTCTGCATACCAAACCCTGAAAGTAGATCTACACTCTGATGCGTTTGATTAGACATGAAATGAAATAGATATAAAATTATATCAGAAGTTATACAAAATTTATTTTTCCACCCTCACTGTAGTAAGTATGCTGTTATTAGCTTGTCTTTAGGGACGTAAATGGATTTTATTGTTATAAAGTTGGTTGCTATTGACGACGGGACATAAATATCACAAACTGGGAAGTTTACAGCATTATTGAATTTTAAGTTTGAGTCACTAATTCAGCTCTTTTAAGATCCATCAAACTTTCATACTTTGTTCACAGGAATATGAAATAAGATCGAACTATGAAGAATAACAAACAACATAGGAAAACATAAGTTCGAGACTAAAAGTATTAGGTTATACTCAAACATAATAATGATAATAATAATAATAATAATAATAATAATAATAATAATAATAATAATAATAATAATAATAATGCTATTGACGACGGGACATAAATATCACAAACTGGAAAGTTTACAGCATTATTGAATTTTAAGTTTGAGTCACTAATTCAACTCTCTTTTAAGATCCATCAAACTTTCATACTTTGTTCACCAGAATATGAAATAAGATCGAACTATGAAGAATAACAAACAACATAGGAAAACATAAGTTCGAGACTAAAAGTATTAGGTTATACTCAATAATAATAATAATAATAATAATAATAATAATAATAATAATAATAATAATAATAATAATAATGCCATTGACGACGGGACATAAATATCACAAAATGGAAAGTTTACAGCATTATTGAATTTTAAGTTTGAGTCACTAATTCAACTCTCTTTTAAGATCCATCAAACTTTCATACTTTGTTCACCAGAATATGAAATAAGATCGAACTATGAAGAATAACAAACAACATAGGAAAAACATAAGTTCGAGACTAAAAGTATTAGGTTATACTCAATCATAATAATGATGATAATAATAATAATAATAATAATAATAATAATAATATGCTATTATTATTATTATTATTATTATTATTATTATTATTATTATTATTATTATTATTATTATTATTATTATTATTACGACTACATGAAATAATATTCTACATCATGGTTTACAATTCACATCTCTAACATGTCTTTGCTTGTCGGACAGGTTTGAAGATTTATAGTGTTCTGCCTGGAAAATGCGTAGAATTGTGTAATCTAGCGGTTCATCGGTTTCCGTTAATACCGAGAATGTAGAAATTACTGATCCCAGTTCAGATACAGCTGATTAATTGACACGGCTGATATCAATTAGCTTCTGGACATTACTCGGATCAAACTTGCAGTTGTAATTTCACTAGGTATGTCGCCTTTCTCTAAATGATCGTTACATAATGGAGGAAGTTTCTAGAACAACCATCTTCTGTTTATGGAGTTTCAATCCCTGTACAGTTGTAGCAACGATGATAGATTATTTCTGGCTTATCCACGACAAATTGAGATAAATGTTACGTATAATCAATCTAGATTTATTTAAATACAGGCATACTTCTTATTTCTTTAGGAAACAACGAAAAGTTTGTATGACTTGAGGCTTTCCCGGCGTTTGATATAGAATAACTCTTCTCGGGTTCTCAGCCAGGTGAGTTGGAGATTAGCTTCCAAGCTTTCGACGGCTAGCTCTGCCATCTTCTTCAGTGACGCCCGAGAAGAGTTATTCTAACGAAAAGTTTGTTATAACTTATAGTAAAGTCCTCCATTGGTCTCTAAGGTGAGAAAGAACGATTAAATTTACAGTCACACACCCATAATATTACATTATGCAACGAGCCTATAATGGTAGTAATTAAGACGCGAGTATGTTTATGAAACGAGCGCAAGGGAGTTTCATAATTTTCATACGAGCGCCTTAATTACCATTATAGGCAAGTTTCATACGACTTTTTATGCTCGACCATATTTCTAACTTGAAATTATTCATAAGTATTCATGTTATTCTTATCCGACTGGGGAGCGGAACTGACCTTGTGCAATATCTCGTAAATTGTGAGATGTGCGCAGACGCGAAAGTATTGATTTTTTCCAAGAAACAAATGTCATTGACCTTGATATAATCTAGAGAGTAAAATAAACATTAATCTTGATATAACCTTGAAATTTCAATTTTATTTTTTTTCAATTTCAATTTTATTTATTTCAAATATACAGAATAAAGAAATATAATTACAAAACAAAGAGAAATACAAATAAAATAATACAAGCAATATAAAAAGAAGATACAGTAGTATTAACAAAATTTGAGACCGAATGAGCAGCGCTCCTGCTCGGTCGCAGTTCAGATATAATATTAAAATAAAAAATAATAATATAAATAAATAAGTAAAATAAAATAGGAACTAAAATATAATTACAGCGGCAATGGAATTATATAATATAATATTAAGACTATAGAAGAATAATATCGCACGTGAAAAGTAAGACTAATATATATTTCAAAATTATAGAATACAAATATAATATAGGTTGATTAATTCATACACATAGGCTATAAATTTATTTAATCAAATTGAAGATATTCACACGTTTCTAATTTTCTTGTTATATGTTAGTGGGTTACATGTTAGAAGTTCTGGGTGTAATTTAGTTAAAGCATTGTACAACTGAGGGCCAAAATTTATGCTATGCTTTAGACCAGCAGATGTGAGACATTTAGGTTCTACTAATGTTGAATTAATATTTCGTCTTGTGTCATAATTGTGTGTCTGTAATACAAACTTATTACGATTTTTATGATAAAATTTTAACAGCGTATACTTATAAATTTGTTCAATATTAATTACATTAAATTCAGAATAAATTAATTTAGTTGGATAATCGAAACGTTTCTTCAAACAAATTTTAATTATTCGTTTTTGTAGTAAATTTAACGGACTAAGATTAATTTTTGTACTTCCACCCCAAACAATTATACCATATTGAATGATAGACTGAATAATGGCCAAATAAATATTTCGTAGAACTCTAATAGGTAAGTAGCATCGAAGATTAACGAATTTATAAATTGTTTTACGAAGCCTCTTACAAAGATAAGTAATGTGATGAGGCCATAATTGATTTAGATATTGAAAAACGAGATGAGAAATTGAATTTATTTGAATATTATTTACAATTAACGCTAATTATTATAGTAACAGAACATAACCTTCTGCGACAGTATTGGATTTCTAGCCTCTGTGACGTTTCGCTAGTTGTCTTTCGATTGCATATCCGAGAATAATCGATACTTGCGCTTTCATATTGCTACAATTGTGTTTTATGATTGGTGGAACACCTGAACTTTAATGAATAGGTGTACTTTAATGAGGTCCATTAAAGGGCTGCTACCAGGTATATAATTACTACATTTCGGCATGGTCGAGCATAAACGTTTCCTTGCAATGTATTAAAAAATTTGCTTACATAAATTTAAGCCAATCTCATGTTTACTTAATACATTAAACATGAACAGAAATAAATTATTTCAAAACTTGGCACATAATATACTAGATCAAATAATTTCATGTATCATCAATATTTACATTCACAATGAAATTGCAATCAAAACTGAAAACCACATATTTAACTGGATTCCAATAAACAGAGAGGTTAGACAAGAATATGGCCTATCTCCTCTTTTATTTATAATCCACATGAATGCTCACTTACAGCAATGGAGACAAGATCCTCATGGAGAAATAAACATGTTAGAAAATATAGACTATGTTTGGATACGGAAATACAGACTTAAACTAAATACAGAAAAATCACAAGTCAATAATTATTGTGTGTCATTGACGTTTGTTAAGCACTATTAATAATAATCGTGGCGGTACAGCCCACGAAGGGCCAAGACCGACCAGTCGGCTGCTGGCCTCACCGCCACATGCCGAAGCAGAGGTGGACGATCATCCAACCAGAATGGAGGTATTGTGTGGTTAGTACGATGAGCTCCCCAGCCGTTATAGCTGGTTTCTGTAACCGGATTTCATTAGCTATTGTAGCTCCCCAAGTGCATCACGATGCTGGGTGGGCACCTGTCCCATAGGTTGGCTTAAACTAGATAAGAAAAGAAATTTACATTCACTTCTCTTTCTCTTCGAAATCTTGAACTCTTCTATTCCTTCGTACCTGTCGTCTCGCTTCACTTACCTTTCTTCCCACCATAATCTGAACACACGCTCTCGTCATGAAACAATACTAACAATACCATCCCATCGCACCTCCTCATACTCATCTTCTTTCACAATAGCCCTGCCAAGACTCTGGAATTCGCTACCTGCTAGCATCAGGGACTGTCGAAATAAAATTGAATTCAAACGAAAACTTACTAGGCACTTGGTCAGTAATTGATTACTTGTAAATAGTTTCTTTAATCTATCACAAAATATTTCAATATTCAGTAATTTCATCACTATACAATTTTGTTATTCTAGATTTAATTTGTAATTCAGTAAATATAAAATATTCTTTGTTTTTCTATGATAAATTATCTAGCTTTAATTATTCAGGTAATCTTTTCGTACTTTGATTTTATTGTAATTGTAAATTTAATACTAATTGTAATATTATTTGTAATTGTAATTGTAAATTTAATACTAATTGTAATTTTATTGTTGATAGTGTAGTTGGAATCTCCTGGTATAGGGGCAGAGAAGGGCTGACGGCCTTATCTCTACCAGGTTAAATAAATAAATACTAATACTAATACTAAATACACTACCCGAAATTTCATGAGAAAATTTCTTCCCCCATGAGGACTCGAACCAACGCGCATTCCGTAACGCGAGTTCTAGGCAGGATGCCTTAGATCATGACGCCACGGCGCGGAATGTTAAGCACTATTACCATACCAAATATTTTTCTGATTCAATGAATCAGTAAAGAACCTAGGTATACATATGGATAAACGTTTAAATTTGAACATTCAAGTTGCAGAAACTTGCAAAAAAAGTATTCTCACTAATACACTCGTGTTGGCGATTAAAGAACATTCTATCTTTCTTCCTTGAAAATATTTTAGTGCAAACACTCGTGATGCCCCACTTCGATTACTGTGACAGCCTGTTTACTGACCTAAGCGTTACTTCGGCGCAGAGACTGCAACGTGTTCATAATATGTGCGTCCGTTTCGTCTGCAATATTCGCCGGGCTGATCACGTAACACCATCCCTCGAAATGTTGTCCTGGATCCGACTAGAAGATCATAGAAAAAAATCACTGTATTTCCCTCCTCTTTCACATATTGCATTTCTCCACTCCTGTCTATCTTGCGTCTCGTTTTCAAAATTTATCCACCCATCATAACCTAGACACACGATCACAACACTCCTCACTGTTATCCATTCCCTCCCACCGAACAGCCTCATACTCATCTTCTTTTACTGTGGCTGTTCCTCGACTTTGGAATTCGCTAACGTGTATTACCAGAGACTGTTAGATATCAAACGAATTTAAGAATAGACTAAGTAAGTATTTTTCAAACAATTCTCGTTAGCACCAATGGGTATGGAGGGTCAAGTTAATCAATTGTGTGCCCAGCGCAACTTCAGATAGACATTACGGGCCGTATTCATAGACATTCTTAGCGCGGGTTTCCGGTGGATGATCAGCGAACTAACGTTTTTCGTATTCATAAACCAGTGTTAGCGATAAGATACGATATGAATCCTGTACAAGTAATCAGTCGATAGCCGGGGCTAGTTTAGCAAGCTCGTAGCGCGGACTAGCGAAATGTCTATGAATAGCATCCTAAGTGATAATAGGCAACATGGAGTTTTGTCTTTATAAAAGTAATTAGTTGTTTGGTGCGTTAGAAGATAAACCTCATGTTCGTCAGAAAATAGTGCTGATTTCTTCTTCTTCTTCTTCTTCTTCTTCTTCTTCTTCTTCTTCTTCTTCTTCAATCCCTTCTGCTGCTAAGCGTCGGGTTCGCCTCTCTCCGTCCATTTCATCCATTTTTCCCGGTCTCTACACATTCTCTTCATCTCTACAATTGTTTTTCCTTTCTGTTGGCCTATTCTTTCTATTGTATCCTCCCATTTAATCCTTGGTCTTCCTCTTCTCTTTCTTCTTTCCACTCTCATTTCCATCACCTGTTTAACCTTCCTTTCCTCTCCCATACGATATACATGCCAAACCATTTTGTTTTTCATTAATCACCTCTGTTGGCCTCAGTTTAACTTCTTCTCTTATCCTGTCATTCCTTATCCTATCTCTTCTGGTCCTTCCTACAGTTCTTCTAATATATTTACGGTCTTACTAATAAACCGTGTATAGTTTTTATACGAGACTTATGCAGCGTTGAGACAGAAAACGTTACTAATAAACCATGTATAAGCGATGGATGTATAAACAGGCTGTAACTATACAGTGGGAATTGCTTTGCAGTAGTTATATATACGAAACCCCTTGTTTCCGTTGTATATAGAGAAAAAATTCTAACAGCTGTTCGTATCGACTGTCATTTTATGATGATGGATGCCTTGTAAGCAAAGAAGAACAAACCAAAGAGCACAGAATAAGTAGAATAATATTGCTGTAGCTTGTACTCTTTGACCAAAATATAATGTGGTAATCGATTAGAGCTAGTTGTACTATCGATATTTCACACTCCACAGTATAGCACTCTACCGGATGCAATAGAGAACCGCAGATATTCTATTACCTTTCGTAACGAAGTAATGACGAAACTATGACGTAGCTGTGTAACAGTTATACTGTTATACACGACTTGTAGTGATTATTAGTAAGGAATTTACACACGACGTATAAACGAGCTACTCATTGTATAAGTATAAGACAGTTAAACATCTGTATATAGAGTTTTTATTAGTAAGACCGTTAATTTCCACTGCTGTTAATTTACTTCGTGTTTATCTAAGAGTGGCAAGCTTTCGGTACTATATTGTATTATAGGTTTAATTATTGAATTATATATCTGTATTTTTGTCTTAGTGGTTATTTCTTTTTTCCCAACTATTGTATTACTTATTTGATAGTATTCTGATGTTGCTTTCTTTACCCTGTTCAGTACTTCTTGATCTACTCTTCCATCACTAGTTATTATTGTTCCTAAATATTTAAAACTTTCCACTCTCTCCAGGTTTTATCCTTCACATTCAATGTTAAATTCTGTTTCCTGTCTATCTTCCTCAGAGATCCACATTACTTTACTCTTGTTGACATTAATCCGCATCCCTTTTCTCATTAACTCTTCGTTCCATTCCATCAGCATGTGTTGTAGTCTTTCAGGTGTTTCTGCTATTAATGCTATATCATCCGCATAGATTAACATAGTGCTGATTTGCCTACGCGAATTCTCTCCATTGTCATTCAGTAGCCCTCCATATCCCCCGACCTTACTGTATCAGATTTTTATGGGAGAACTTTAAGGCGTAATGATCAGTATAAATGATGGAGATTGCAGCAATGCGTTAATATTAATTGAAAGCTCTCAATAAGATATTCAAGAAATGAGAGCAGTATTGTAAATCCAAGACTCTAACGTATTTAAAATTATTCAGTGTTTATATTGGTTTATTTTACGACGCTTTATCAACTGCGATGGTTATCTAGCTTATGAGTGAAATGAAGGTGATAATGCCAGCGAAATGAGTCCAAGGTCCAGCACTGAAAGTTACCCAGCATTTGCTCTTAAAGGGTAACTGATCCCAAGCAAGATTTGAACACAGGCCCGCTCGTTTCACAGTGAGACATGTTGATCTTTACTCCACAGTGGTGACTGTTCAGTGTTGTTGATTTCTTTATACGATAGTTACAACATTACGAAAATACGAAATATTAAATGCCGCATCCCGTAGTATTTCTTTCAACTTTATAAGATCATATAACACATTACAAGAGTACTTCATCACAGTTGACGACTGGCGTCTCCACAGGCAACATGTTTAACAATAATGACAAGAGTGGCTGTGACTGTGGGCTAAAGCAGGGAGATGCACTATCACCTTTACTTTTTAACTTTGCTCTAGAGTATGCCGTTAGAAAAGTCCAGGATAACAGTCGGGGTTTGGAATTGAACGGGTTACATCATCTGCTTGTCTATGTGGATGACGTGAATATGTTAGGAGAAAATCCACAAACGATTAGGGAAAACACGCGAATTTTACTGGAAGCAAGTAAAGAGATAGGTTTGGAAGTAAATCCCGAAAAGACAAAGTATATGATTATGTCTCGTGACGAGAATATTGTACGAAATGGAAATATAAAAATTGGAAATTTATCTTTTGAAGAGGTGGAGAAGTTCAAATATCTTGGAGCAACAGTAACAAATATAAATTATACTCGGGAGGAAATTAAACACAGAATAAATATGGGAAATGCCTGTTATTATTCGGTTGAGAAGCTTTTATCATCCAGTCTGCTGTCAAAAAATCTTAAAGTTAGAATTTATAAAACAGTTATATTACCGGTTGTTCTTTACGGTTGTGAAACTTGGACTCTCACTTTGAGAGAGGAACATAGGTTAAGGGCGTTTGAGAATAAGGTGCTTAGGAAAATATTTGGGGCTAAGAGGGATGATGTTACAGGAGAATGGAGAAAGTTACACAACACAGAACTGCACGCATTGTATTATTCACCTGACGTAATTAGGAACATTAAATCCAGACGTTTGAGATGGGCAGGGCATGTAGCACGTATGGGCGAATCCACAAATGCATATAGAGTGTTAGTTGGGAGGCCGGAGGGAAAAAGACCTTCGGGGAGGCCGAGACGTAGATGGGAAGATAATATTAAAATGGATTTGAGGGAGGTGGGATATGATAGAGAATTGATTAATCTTGCTCAGGATAGGGACCAATGGCGGGCTTATGTGAGGGCGGCAATGAACCTCCGGGTTCCTTAAAAGCCAGTAAGTAAGTAAGTAAGTAAGTAAGTAAGTAAGTAAGTGGCTAATAATGGGAATGACTTTCGCAAGAATTTTGCAAAGATATCCATCTATCCGAAATGTTTATCTATTTTGTAGTTACAGACAAAAATTTACAAATTCTACTAGTTTGTCGTTCATGCATAGTAATGAAGCTATACGGGAAACTCGACTAATTCCGCAGTACGGGTAATTCCGCAGTAGTGCATATATGATTTTACTGCGGCTTTACAATAGCGTGAACGTAAGTTTTGAGAGGCTGTCAACAGGAGGCATGTCCTCTGCAGTGCTACAGAAAAAAATCAAGGATATTGGTCGGCAATACAGTGAAACATCGAAAGTTGGCTGTTTTTCGTGTTTTGCTACACAGCTGTGAAGAAAGTGAGCATTGTTACATATAAATTGTTCCTTTTATGTTACTTTCATAATGTATTTCATAATTATTTACGACTGCGGAATTATCCAAGTGCTATTGCGGATTTATCCGCACTGTTGCGGAATTACCCGAGTTGTTCTTTTTCAAATGTAATGTATGTACAACTAAATATATTTGCATTTTAATAGGTCTCTTTATCTCATTTGGTAATGAAAGGTTTCGTCCATGTCTACATACCTTGATAATATTTTTCAATAAACATTTTGATAAAAATAAGCTTATGACAGATTTACTTCTTAATATTGCGGAATTAGCCGAGTGTCCCCTATTGCACAAAACGATTTCTGAGTAGAGATAAGAAAAAAGCACATCCCCTTTGCTCACAATGTTCTGTGAGACACTTGATCAAAATGCAGGTATGACGCTGCATGCTATTAAAACAAATCTTCTTGTAATTGGTATTTACAGCGGCATTATCCAGACTGTATTGGCCCAGAAGTGGGGGCTTTTGTTGCTGACCTCCAATTTATTGCATGATTGAACACCTCTTCGCTTGTCAGAGAGTTAATTAGTTATAGACTTGCTCATAATTTTGCTCGCGTATCTAAAAGCCACACTCTTGCATTGAGTTTGCCATTAATGGTGATGACATTATTATGTTTATAATGGTTCTCGGTAGGGCACAGCCCAGTCCTAGTGCAGTCACCTGAAAGCTTTACACCTAAGTGAACCTGTGTCGATCCTAGACTAATATTTTGAAATCTGTAACAGAGAAAGGGGCAAAAGAACTGAATTTTTACAAGTACATCGGTTGCCATATAAAATTGGAGATTTATCCTTCGAAGAGGTGGAAAAATTCAAATATCTTGGAGCAACAGTAACAAATATAAATGACACTGAAATTAAACGCAGAATAAATAGGAAATGCGTTTATTATTCGGTTGAGAAGCTCTTATCATAGTCTGCTGTGCAAAAATCTGAAAGTTAGAATTTATAAAACAGTTATATTACCGGTTCTTCTGTATGGTTGTGAAACTTGGACTCTCACTGAGAGAGGAACAGGGCGTTTGAGAATAAGGTGCTTAGGAAAATATTTTAAGCGGGATGTAGTTACAGGAGAATGGAGAAAGTTACACAACACAGAACTGCACGCATTGTATTCTTCACCTGACATAATTAGGAACATTAAATCCAGACGTTTGAGATGGGCAGGGCATAGCACGTATGGGCGAATCCAGAAATGCATATAGAGTGTTAGTTGGGAGACCGGAGGAAAAAGACCTTTAGGGAGGCCGAGACGTAGATGGGAGGATAATATTAAAATGGATTTGAGGGAGGTGGGGTATGATGATAGAGACTGGATTAATCTTGCACAGGATAGGGACCGCTGGCGGGCTTATGTGAGGGCGGCAATGAACCTTCGGGTTCCTTGCCATTTGTAAGGTAAGTACATCGGTTGCCATGACAATATATGATCAACTGAGCTGTATTTCTGCAGGAGACGTTTGTATATTTCTGCATGTGTCTTAGCACAGTTGAGTATGTTATAAAGACTAACTGGGTATAGTACAGTCAGATCCGGTTAGGTTTGGATAATATTAATTCATTATTATAAAGCTATTATGATAGTAGGAAAAATTTCTTGCTGGTTATTATGATTAAAAGATGGGAGTTTCCATATATGACAATCAACAATGCATAATCTGAAAGGAGATTATCCAATAAATAATTTAATGAATAATATTTAATAATGAACAAATTTATAATATATAAAATTTTATCATAAAAACCGTAATAAGTTTGTATTACAACATAATTATGACACAAGACGAAATATTAATCAACATTAGTAGAACCTAAACTCAATCTGCTGGTCTAAAGCATGGCATTAATTTTGGCCCTTGGTTGCGTTACAATGCTTTAAAAAACACCACAACTTTAAATGTACACTACAACATATAACAAGAAAATTAGAAACGTGTTAATATCTTCAATTTGATTAAATAAATGTAAGAACAATGTGTAAGAATTAATCAACATATTATATTTGTATTCTATAAGAAAGAAATATAAAAAGCATAATAAAATGTGACATTATTCTTGTCTAGTGTTAATATTATATTATATAATTCCATTGAGGTTATTTAAATTTTAGTTCCTATTTTATTTAGATTATTTATTTTTATTATTATTAATATTTGTCTTATATTAATATTGCATTATATAATTTCTCTAATTTTAAATATTTTATTTTATTTTTATATTATCTTATAGGCCTATTAATATTATATCTTGAACTGCGACCGAGCACGAGCGCTGCTCATTCGGTCTCAAATTTTGTTAATACTACTGTATCTCCTTTTTTATATTGATTGCATTATTTTATTTATATTTCTCTTGTTTGTAATTATATTCTTTATTCTGTATATTCTGTATATTTAAAATCGTAGATGATTAAAATGGTCACTACAAATCAACAGCGGACACAATGTGTTCTTTGATATGCTAAATTTGAGTGTGTTAAAAGAGTTCAAAGGGAATTTCGATGTGAGTATGGTGTGCGTAATGTACCTAAATACGGTTCCATAATGTTGTGGTATCGAACATTTGTATAAATGTGTTCTGTGTTAAAAAAAAATCATGCAAAAAGTCGCAGGCGAAACCCAGTACGAGAAGCAGCCATCTCTCGGCTTGGTCCCCAAACTCCCCAGATCTAACCCCTCCTGACTTCTTTGTGTAGAGTTTTGTTAAATGCACTTTCCATTCACATAAACCCAGGAATATTGATGATCTGAGAGTAAAAATTACTCAAGCTTTTCAAGAAATCACCCCTCTTATGTTACAACAGACATGGGCTGAATTGCATCACCGTTATGAGTTGTGCAGGGTGCGCAATGGGGGTCATGTTGAGCTCTGAGGAATCTCCCATCTTTCAGTGTTGTATGCACAAAGTTTCAAAAAATAAAGTTCAATAACAAATATTTTACGGTGTTTTTTTTATCCATATCCAAACGGATCACCCTGTATTGTTACGTTTGATTCTCTTCATGTTTTGTAATCACAAAAATAATTGGAACTATGAAAGTATTTAAAATAATATTTTTGAATTGCATTCGGACACAAATAATATTTTCATCTACCACCATTAGTACCTGAATGACATGGTTACGTTTTCTATGCTACATCACAGAAACGTAACCATGTCAATCAGGCACTATCATCGTGTGGTAGATGAAAGAAAAGTGGCGATGTCCGATAAATAGACATGGGGAGGGGCAAATGAGCAAATTTACCGTCACATAAAGATGCAACTCTCTCCCTTGTTTTCCTTGTGTTCCCCTCGTTCTCCTCTTTGTTGTTCTAATATTTCCCTACTTATAATCTTCCTTGTTTTCCCCATATTCTCTTTATATTCCCCTTGTTCTTGTTGTATTCTCTTTGTTCTCCGTGTACAATTATAATTATGCAAGAACGACAGCGCAGTCAGTTTATATAGGCCTATAGCCTTCGATATTGTGAATGGAGCGTAAGTTATATGGCGGAGAAATTGACCCTAATCTCCTCCGGTTTCATATCATACTTAGTTTCACCTCCATGACTATAAAAATTCTAAAAACTGAAGCCCCCCCAAAAAAGCTCATCACCTTCTTTATAGATTCCAGAAACATTCAATACTGAAGTTCCGAAAAACCTCAGCACTACCTTTATAGGCTAAATTTTTCTTCCAGAATCTATAGTAGGAGAATCGTATGGTAATCATTAGTCGTGAGAGGATGGATCCAATTGGTATGACCATTCAATTTATAGGATGAATTTTCGATATTGGCCAATAATGTTTCAGAACCGCCTTAAAATCAATCACAGTTGTGTTTCTTTATAAGACAGTCTGTAAGGAAGCGTCTTATCTGATAAGACGTCTCTTAAAATACTGGACATGTAATCCCACTGCTACTCCCTCTACCTCCAGCTCAGTCCAGCCATCTGTGTATTTGTAATTTATTACTGTTTTTACATTCATTTGTTTTTAATGCTTAATTCTTTTTTCTGCATTTTTTCGTGTTTATATTTCTGGTGGTATGGCAGAGAGGGATTGATGGCCTTAACACCACTGGACTAAAACATGAAAGAAAGAAAGAAAGAAAGAAAGAAAGAAAGAAAGAAAGAAAGAAAGAAAGAAAGAAAGAAAGAAAGAAAAATAAATAGAAAGAAAAAGAAAGAAAGAATGAATGAATAAATAAATAAATAAATAAATAAATAAATAAATAAATAAATAAATAAATAAATAAATAAATAAATAAATAAGTGGTAAAAATACAGGGTTTCCGGGCTAGTGTTACAAACTTTTAGGGATGATGGGGAAGGGCACATGTATCAATTTGAGATAAGGAACCATGGGTCCGGAAATGACTGAGTCGAAAGTTTTTAGGAAAAAATAGTTGTGTGGAAATGGAATTGTAATTTGGCACCACGTGCCCTCCTTCCCTTAACTTTTGGAACAGTCGTGGAAAGATGGTATGAGTAGGATGTCTCCTACGTGGGTACTTGTACCCGATACAATCTGTGAGCTTGTCTATTGTTCTTATTTGCTCATCCGTATTCGAAAATCATGTCTGCATATTCCGCTCTCGTGTACTCCTCCATTTCACTAGGCCTGATCGACTGGACACTGCAACTTGTACACATACACTGCTGTCTACAGACGTGCATATCAGGACCGACCATGTCCGTTACACATTACGCTATCTGCATTGCTTTAGTGTAGTTTCCTGTCCCCATCCCTCAGACAGCGCACTGAATGGAATACTGTAAGTAGATAACGTAAACAACGTCAGATGAATACAATATGTGTAAGATGTACAGATAAATACACATAAATAAGGTGTACAGAGGAATAAAATTATTTCATTTCCACACAACTATTTTTGCTTGTGACTTTCGACTCAGTCATCTCCGGACCAGGGTTCCTTATCTCAAATTGATACATGTGCCCTTCCCCATCATCCCTGAAAGTTTGTAACACTAGCCCGGAAACACTCTGTATATGTTTGCAGGTCATTACATAATAATAATAATAATAATAAAGTAACAATAATAATAATAATAATAATAATAATAATAATAATAATAATAATAATAATAATAATGATTTTGGGATGAAAATTTCAGCACAAAAATCAAAAGTAATGGCATTTTTAGGACAAGACCCAAGAAGTAAGATAATACACAATAACCAATGCCTCGAACAAGTGCAAAATTTCAATTATCTGGGTTATGAAATATCTTATCAAAATGAAAAATATGTGAACAAGAATATTACCAAATTTACACAAATTCTAGGAATAATAAACAATGCATTAAAAGCTAAATTAGTACAAAAATCTACAAGAATAAAAATATATAATACACTAGCATTACCCACCCTTTTATACGGAAGCGAGATTTGGTCATTAAAAAAAAAAAGACATGAACAGAATCAAAGCAACGGAAATGAAATTTTTGAGGAGGACAGCAGGATATACTCTTTTAGACCGAAAAAGGAATGAAGAAATTTTAGAACAATTAGAAGTAGAGTGTCAGCAGATACAAATTCAATTGGCTAGATCATGTAAGAAGAATGGAAAATTCAAGAATCCCATTATGATGCAATATAAACCTAGAGGACATCGTCGACCAGGAAGATCTTTAAGAAGACTGCTAGATGGGGCCGAAACAGGTCTACAACTAATTCGTGAAGGATGATGATGATGATAATAATAATAATAATAATAATAATAATAATAATAATAATAATAATAATCGAAAAAGATAGATACAGGGTAACGAAAAACTAAGGGAAATCATGATCATTTTGTTTACTAAGCGCATGATTCCCCCGAATCAAAAACTGGCCCTTACAACTCACAAGCTGTCAAATGATGAGCGACAGTAGGCAGAGATTATTAACACAGAGAACTAAAGCCAGTCATATTCTCATATCAGAGCTGCCAACCCTAATACCGTAATGTCAGGTTTCAAATTTAAACTATCATTAATGTGGTGTCGATGAATTTCATGGCATTCAAATACCCAAAGCCTGGTTTAAAAAGTTATCCTCTCAATTTCAAATTTCAGTAACTTTTTTATCCCGTACAATTGAGTTATAGGGAATTGCTTTCAGAATGATGGCGGCAAAAGCAATTCAGAAAACAATTCCGATAATGTGATACTCTGGATTTTTAGTAATTTTTGTTCTCTCTGACGTTATTGTGGTTTAAAAATGCATGGCAACGCGTTCGTTATGCCTTGCTGGACACGATTCTTCCCAAACTGTCAACAATTCAAAGCTTGCAGTGAAACAAAAGTGAACGAAAAACATTCACTGGAATGGACCGTCATATTTTGTGAACTGATAATAGTTGTACTTGGATTATTCATGATTAATCGCATTTAAAATGTTATACACTATGAAAAGGAATATAGATTTCAGTTATTCACAACACAAATCTGATTTTAACATACTCATAACAAATGAAGTGCCACATTTGGTCACCTATTCAAGCATCGGTAACGCTTGTGTCCATAGATATTCCAACAGAGAGTAATAAAATAAATACAGACATATTTATAGAAGTGCGATGTAAATGATACAACAAAGCAAAAGTACAGTTAGACCTAAGTCAGATATCTCCGTTCAAATATAGACCTGTTGTGTGTCCACATCAGAATTTTTGTAGAAAGACTTAACGCATCATAATTTTGTAATTACCAGCATCATCAATCTTACCATCAATAGCATCAATCAATCTCATTTAAATTATCATTGTAGTCAACCATAATCATCTTTTCATCATATTGATCAATAATAATAATAATAATAATAATAATAATAATAATAATAATAATAATAATAATAGGTTATTAAATGGCGAATGGGAGGTCAGAATAATAAAGAGGGTGGAATTAGCGAGGAAGAAGAGTGCTAAAAATTGAGTGCAAGAAAGTCAGGGGTGACAAAAGTGATAGAATAAGAATGGAGAAGAAAGTGCTAAATATAAGAAGATTGTGTAAGAGTGTAGTAAGATAGGAATACAAACAATGGAGAATTAAAGTGAAAGAACATCTGAACAAATGAAAAATTATGGTTTATTTAACGACGTACGCAAGTGCCGAGGTTCAGTGTTGTCACATTTAGCGATAAGTCGCTAAATCTAGGGAATTTTGAATCAGTCTCGACGACAAATTTTGTAAAATAGGATTAGAGACTCTCCTGATGAATTTTATATTCTTCCACTTTTTCCTTTCTTTTGAGTTAAAACATTGAACTGAAGTCATGCACTTCTTAGTTTTAGAACAGGCATGTCTAATGTTTCATACGTGAAAGCCCTGATCTCATATATTTGTGATCAGTGATCAGGGGTGAAAGATGCTGATTCAATGATTCTCACGGGTTAGGTCTCTCTCTCTCAATGCTACTGCTCCAACACCGATAAACGGTGGCAACTTTGAATAATTTCAAGGGAAAAATTGTTCCGGGGCCGTGTATCGATCCCGGGACTTCTGGTTGAACGTACTAGCGCTCTGCCAACTGAGCTACCCGGGAACTCCACCCGACACCGTCTCAACTTTTCCCTCTATATCCACACAACTCGCGTGGGCTGACGAAACGCCAGAGACCCACATCGAGTGCACACAATCTCTGTGTGACTTGGAATTGTGGTTTTCTGTTAACATACACAATGACGTATATATTATGCAAATCTAGTCTTTCACGTAAAGCTCCTTGTAAAGCAGATTTGAATAATTTCAAGGAAAAATTGTTCCGGGGCCGTGTATCGATCCCGGGACCTCTGGTTGAACGTACCAGCGCTCTACCACTGAGCTACCCGGGAACTCCACCCGACACCGTCTCAACTTTTCCCTTTATACCCACACAACTCGCGTGGGCTGACGAAGCGCCAGAGACCCACATCGAGTGCACACAATCTCTGTGTGACTTGGAATTGTGGTTTTCTGTTAACGTACACAGTGACGTATATATTATGCAAATCTAGTCTATCACGTAAAGCTCCTTGTAAAGCAGATTTGAATAATTTCAAAGGAAAAATTGTTCCGGGCCGTGTATCGATCCCGGGACCTCTGGTTGAACGTACCAGTGCTCTGCCACTGAGCTACCCGGGAACTCCACCCGACACCGTCTCAACTTTTCCCTTTATATCCACACAACTCGCGTGGGCTGACGAAGCGCCAGAGACCATAACATCGAGTGCACAATCTCTGTGTGACTTGGAATTGTAGTTTTCTGTTAACGTACACAGTGACGTATATATTATGCAAATCTAGTCTTTCACGTAAAGCTCCCTGTAAAGCAGATTTGAATAATTTTGGAAAAATTGTTCCGGGGCCATGTATCGATCCCGGGACCTCTGGTTGAACGTACCAGCGCTCTGCCAACTGAGCTACCCGGGAACTCCACCCGACACCGTCTCAACTTTTCCCTTTATATCCACACAACTCGCGTGGGCTGACGAAGCGCCAGAGACCCACATCGAGTGCACACAATCTCTGTGTGACTTGGAATTGTAGTTTTCTGTTAACGTACACAGTGACGTATATATTATGCAAATCTAGTCTTTCACGTAAAGCTCCCTGTAAAGCAGATTTGAATAATTTCAAGGGAAAAATTGTTCCGGGGCCGTGTATCGATCCTGGGACCTCTGGTTGAACGTACCAGCGCTCTGCCAACTGAGCTACCGGGAACTCCACCCGACACCGTCTCAACTTTTCCTTTATATCCACACAACTCGCGTGGGCTGACGAAGCGCCAGAGACCCACATCGAGTGCACACAATCTCTGTGTGACTTGAGTTGTAGTTTTCTGTTAACGTACACAGTGACGTATATATTATGCAAATCTAGTCTTTGAGGTAAAGCTCCCTGTAAAGCAGATTTGAATAATTTCAAGGGAAAAATTGTTCCGGAGCCATGTATCGATCCCGGGACCTCTGGTTGAACGTACCAGGGCTCTGCCAACTGAGCTACCCGGGAACTCCACCCGACACCGTCTCAACTTTTCCCTTTATATCCACACAACTCGCGTGGGCTGACGAAGCGCCAGAGACCCATAACTTCCGGTGGCAACTTTGATTGGCACGTGACGAGTCGCGAGCTCTAGGTAATTCTTGGTGCGGAGATTTTCCACTTTGAACCAGCCCGAGGCAATTGAGTTTTGGAATTTTGTGCCGACAGTTCGTGTGAAGCAAATGAGAGTGCAGTTTTTGCTGGTTTTAATACATTTTAATATATAAGATTTAAAAAGTGTTAGATTTTACAAAAAAACAATTGTTGTCAAATGCTTGGGTGAAAATTTCCACACTTACAATTTGCCAGAAAGTGTAGTGTCAATGATTGGATCAAGTGCAGTGTATTCACAATCAGCTGTTCCCACATCCTCCACCTCAACATCACAGCCGTCAACAACACAACCAGACTCCGCAGAAGAGGGTGACGATGAGGAAATTATATTTTTCTTTTTTTTTATTTAGTGATATTTATTATTAATTTTTTGCGACATTTCTGGGGATTTTTTAACAAACTTTGGAGAGATTTAGCTACTTTTTGTTGAAAAGTTAGCGAGATTGTAGGGCGATATGTTGACAACAGTGCCGAGGTTATATCAGCGTTGCCGATGTGCCAGAATTTTGCCAATGACCCAACCAATTCCTTTTTCTCTTCGTGATCAGTTTCAGCATTATTCTTTCTTCACCCACTCTTTCCAACACAGCTTCGTTTCTTATTCTGTCTGTTCATTTCACACGCTCCATTTTTCTCCACACCTACATTTCAAATGCTTCTATTCGCTTCTCTTCACTTCGTCGTAATGTCTATGTTTCTGCCCCATACAATGCCACACTCCACACAAAGCACTTCCCTAGTCTCTTCCTTAGTTCTTCTTCCAGAGGGTCGCGCAAGATGCTCCTTTTTCTATTAAAAACTTCCTTGGCCATTGCTATCCTCTTTTTGATTTCCTAGCAGCAGCTCATGATACTGATTATAACGGGAGGTTATTACGCTGTGAAACGGAGCGCGTATGAAATTCAAGGCAGACCCTGATAACAAGCTACCGGCGAATGCCGCGCGAGCAGCAGCATGAAGTCCCGCAATACAATAAGCTCCCTGTAGTACACCCCAAGTATTTGAAGATGTCCACTTGCTCTACTGCCTCATTTAGAAATCGCAAGTTTAACCTTCTTTATACAGGGACATCATTTTATTTTTACTTCAATTTTTATTGTACCTGAGTTTCTGAATGTACTTCACTGCCACCCCTTCTACTAATAAAGTTCAACCGTCCTCCACACAGATCCAAGACCGCATATAGTAGCCTTACGGTCATAATAAACAGTACGTTCCAAAAATATGTTCGCGTTTTCCAGTGACGAAAGAGCTTTCAATATTGAATCATTTTCGCACAGGTACTGTCGTCCATTTGCCTATGTCGTATACCGGTTTCTCCCACCAGTTTTATTCGCCAGCTAGTGGCTGGGCTGTCTTAGCCCTTTTCTGAAAACATTAATTTCTGTTAGGAATTGGACGTCTACGTAATATCATGCAACTGTTTAAAATAACTTAAATAAAAGGGCCTCGTTAAGTAATTAACTGTCACGTAATTAACTCCATTTCTACGACCCTACGACATAACCACTTGGACGGACAGTAGATAGTATGTCTGAGTAATTTTATCATTTCGGATCGAGCAGAAGTGAAGATTGAAGTTACAGTACGTAAGGTACTTTTTATAGAGTAGATACAGAATTATTTCAACATGAGTTACTAGCACGAAGAACGAAACTGGTAATTGGGATTAGGTACAATAGTGTATAGTGCGATAATATGCACATTAGAACTGAAGCCTGCATCGAAATGAACGGCCACCATTTTTAAAAATGTGTTTAAATATCCATATTATGATTATTTTTGAATTTAACTTCATTCTCTATATTGTAAGCTAATGTGCTGTAGATAGTATAATATACACTGCATAATGAATACGTCCACATGGACAGCTCAGTTCGTGAGTAAAAACACTCATTGTTAATACTGTACTGTATTTTGATTAAACAAAAACCTAATGAAAATTATCAAATTCAAAAGTGCAATATTTCCTAGTTTACGTAAATGGATGAACTACTTTTCTTCCCTCCTATACATAGTAAAGTGATTTGTTTGTATATTACGTCAGTAGCATCGAACCTCAGTCGTGGAAGGGGTAGCAAACGGCGTTGAGTCATAGGTATAGGCAAGTTATTATTAAAAATGTTAGTAAAAATAAAATGATGTCCCTGCATTACTATTACTATCATCATTATTTTTATTACGAGCAGAATTAATTTTGTCGTAGACAAAGACATTTACACAAGCGTTGTAATGAAAGGCAGTTCTCATAAAATAAGAGAGATAACAAAAGAGAGAAACTGTCTTCTAGATATTGGATGCTGCTTCAAGTTAGGGATCAGCAAAGCATTTCATAGCATCTGTGTTGCTCCTTATCTAGATGTCTTCTTTTCATTGAAGCAAAATTAATAACGTAGGTACTCTTGATAGTGTTTACAATCCCTCTTTCCATTTAATATTCGGCATGTGACCTTCAAGTATTTTTTTTAACTTTCATTAGTTAGACTGAAAAATTCTTCTCTTTTCACTAGATATAAAATTTATTACAAAGCACAAAATGAAGACAAGGTCATTTCATCTTCAGCTCATAATGTCCAAATGTGTGGCTTTAGGTCTACCAGTTTTATACCATTACAGTATATATGGGCTATTCCATCTCAAATCGACCGAAATATAGAGAAAATTGACCTTGCAATTTTTAAATACAATGAAACTTTTTCTGTCCGTTGACAACTGTGATACAATGCTTTGTGCATAGTTTGAGGCATCAGAACTTCATAGTGTTTAAATTAAAAATATTTAAATTTATCGTATTTTCATAAAATTAGCAACTTTAAACTGTTGTGGCTCCGAAAACCCTTACACCCGATGATCAAAATCATAGTTTATTTTGATGCTGAGAAATTAAAGTTTATAATGACATGTAAACAGTTTTTCTTACTTTTTACGGAAATGAAGAAATTCAGATTTTTCTTCATTAAGACGCCTTTGCCCACGAAAAAATATTTTTAAAATATATGGTTAGATTCCGCATTGAAAATACAAATAAACACATATTTTTTACTGGTGCACCGTTGATAAGAAAGTATTGAAAATATCAAATAAAGAAAATAACGTAGTACGTGCGTGAACTAACCAGCCGACTGTGAGGCGGGAGCTAGCCGAAGTAAGCAAGGCCAGGAGACATAAACACGTGATGTTTCTTCTAGTAGCGCATAGCTGGGCTAGC
The DNA here is from genome assembly GCA_025594305.2 of Periplaneta americana. Taxonomy (NCBI): domain Eukaryota; kingdom Metazoa; phylum Arthropoda; class Insecta; order Blattodea; family Blattidae; genus Periplaneta; species Periplaneta americana. Next base: position 16,421,798 of record JAJSOF020000021.1, read on the forward strand.
TTTATCACAAGTTTTCATAAACACAGGAGTAAGATGACGCCCAACGCTCGCTTATCTTCATCTCTCGGCCAGTGCGTGCGGTTTTGCGCCGTTCAAGTCCAGGCGTGTAAAAATAATTTATTTAATACCCTCGAAACTTATTGCCGAGCCACTAAGCAAACAATGCCGAATCCCTCTTAATAATGCAAGGTTTTTTCTCAATATTTTTTACATTTTTACAAATTGTCAAAAAGCCTAAAAGTAAGTAAAATCAGATTATCTGTCTCTCTGTATAAAATAAAAATAAGTATTACTTCTTAACATAACCTACCAAATGTCAGCTTCAAAATGAGCTCTCGTTCAAAGTTCTGCAGTAAATGGTTCCAGAGTTTTGAGCGCTGAAAGAGGCTTGTTTTTTTATAAAATACGCTACATTTGTCGCTCAATAGTACGAAAACCGTTTGACTTTCGATAGTATATTTTTGAAAATGTACTCTCCTCAGCACCTTGTATAAATAGGGAAAAAATTAGAGTATCAAAAAATGCGAGGTTTTTTACTGATCGATTTCATATGGAATAGCCCATATGTATATAGCTCAGTCGGCAGGACACTGGCTTCTATTAGTCCCCCTTGAGGGGAGGGGCATGGGCTGGAGAGTGCCCTCGAACGTAGGCCGCTTGGGTGGGCCCACTGTACTACTCGGAACTAAATGGTGTGCATGACCTGCGGCCCCCTGCGCTACAGATTCCCTTACGGGCGCTACCGGTTTCCCCTAGATCTTACAAAATCCTTTTACTTCCGCCTAGGCATTAAAGAGGTCCCTTAACCCCGGTCCCACGAGCGCGATGAGTCTACGGGAGAGCCCATGGTACATAGCACTACCACCAGCAACTAATTATCACATACCATCGGGTACAAGTTCGGGGGCGGACCGCAGCGGACTCTACATCGGAGCGAACCCGAAAAATGGGAAATAAACGGAGATGATGAAAGAGGGGAAGTGCAATTATGGTGGCGAAATGAGTCTGAGGTCCGACCCTGGAAGTTACCCAGCAAATCTGCTTCGATTGGTTGAGGGAAAACCTCGGAAATAACATCAACCAGGTAACTAGTCCCAAGCAGGATTTGACCCCGGGCCCGATCGTTTCACGATCAGGCATGAAAACCTTGGGTTTGCTGTTGAAGTAAGCCAATGATCAGTCCACTGCTGTAACGGTTAGCATGCCTGATCGTGAAACGAGTGGGCCCGGGTTCAAATTCTGGTTGAGACAAGTTACCTGGTTGAAGTTTTTTCCTGGATTTTCCCTCAACTCATTAAGAGCAAATGCTGGGTAACTTTCTGCTCTGAACCCTGGACTCATTTCGCTGGCATTATCACCTTCATTTCATTCAGACCCCAGGTAAACCACAGCAGTTGATAAAGCGTCGTGAAATAAAAAAAAATACCGGTAAGTTGTATATGTCGCGCACTGTATGAAGTGCTTAAAGAATTAGTACTGTTTCCATGTTGACAATAAAACTCACACGATCCACCTCAGCGAAGTCCCCGCCCTGGAGATTCGAGGCTTCTATTACTCTGTAGATCTGCAAGTGGCAAGTGGCGATACGAAGGTGCTACAAATCCATGAAGTCCACTTGTTGACCGAAATAATTTGAAATATAGATCTGTAAATCTTTAAATGGAAAGTGAAATTAATTACTGCAGCTACATTTCTTGGAAATTAGAATAATTTATTCAATATTAAGGTAAAAATTACAAAAGTATCTCTGATTGTTCGTAAAAATAGAGTCGGCAACTGTCGTTTTGTGCACATGCAAAGTTGCGTGTTGTTATTGTTTTACTTCCAGGCGACTTTTTTATTATTGAACGTAACTCATTACCAATTCACACGCTGCAACAGTCAAGTTCAAAATTCTGATTAAGAATGGAATTATCAAGATTAAAGGGAAACGAAGTGTGAATTTTACATATTTTTCAAGTTACTTAACTTTTGCACACATATTCCTCCTGATACCAATGACTTTGTTCAAGGCATTTGAAGCATTCTTATGTCCCTAATAACGGTTTTGAATTTGGAGTGCTCTGAACACCACACATAGCCTACCTATGTACAGTACCTATGTAACTTTTACCTATCTACCTAATTAAAGGTAAAAACTATAATTTCACTCGATAACTATCGCACTACTGAATTAAAAACACACTGTTGTTGAAACAAGATTGTACACCCGGTGACTTTATCCTCTCTCCCTCTTGCGTCATGTATCCTAACTCGCTTGTTCCATTTCACTTTCCTTCTTTTTATGTTTTGGTCTGTCATTTAACGACGCTATTTCAACTAGGTACTAGGTTATTTAGCGTTTATGTGATTGATGAAATCGAGGAGGTATTTGGCGAAATGAGACTGAAAATTCGGCATGAAAATGCCTGCAATACGTCTTACAGTTATAGATGTCTCGGAGAAAACTCAACCAAGTAATCAACCAATACCGATCAGCTTTGAATCGACAGGCAAACGCGCTATCGCCTGAGCCACGCCGATGGCTAATGTTAACCCATTTGTCTCATCAAATTATCTATATTCCGCTCGGTGTTTTGTCTGGTAGTGCCTTTTCATGTTGTACTTAGCATAATGACGTTTTGTTTACACATTAAGCACTTTATATGATTACCTGTAATTCCACATAAGAATATGTTCTCCCATTAAGAATTAAATTTTGCTATTCAAAGCGCATCCCTGAGGTAGCTGCAAGGTGCAAAACATTAGTCTGTCACTTCAAGAAAATAGTGCAAGAATAAAGATTAACCTACATATAGAATGTACTGATTCAGCTATTTAAGGCTCATGACTTACAGTATGTCGACATCTGGTCATCTATTTGAAATAATAAGTTATTATGTAAAATAAGACCTAAAAATTAAACATAAATACTGGATAAATAGAGCAATAGGAAAGATTGATGTACACTTGTTTATTGTAGAGTTAAAATTAAAAAAAAAAAGTATTAAAATATTCATGGTAGTAAATTGTGAAAAGGAGCAGATAAATAAGGTGTAAAGTCTTAATAGTTATCACGATTGGTTTAAACATCCACTAAAACCAGACTAAGTGCAAGTTTGAACAATTAATTACTGAGATTTGCGATAAATTAATTAGTTTAGGAAATTGTATATTTATTATTTATAACTACTTTTGTATATAGATCGTTTTGTTAAATTATTAAGTTTTGTACTTTTGTGAACTAATATCAATAAATCTATCACTATCAATAGTCTGTCACTCAGGGTGTGTAAGTTTCAGGCCTCAAAGTCTTGAGATATTTTATTGAAAAAATTCATAGTGACATAATTTGTCGCGGATAAAAACACAATTAAAATTTTTGTCAGATCGAGAGCTGCGCCAACTTCAACTGTCAATTGGATGAATTGGGAAAAAAGATAAGAAGGGGAATACAAAGAGAACATGGGGAATTCAATGGGAATACAAAGATTGCAGGGGGAATAAAGGATACCAAGGAGAAGAAGAGGAATACAAAGGAACAAAGGAGAAATAAGAAATAAGAGGGAAATATAAGAGAACAAGGGGAATAAGAGAAATTCAAGAGAACAAGGTAAATAAAAGGAGAATAGGGAGACATAAGGAAAATAAGAGGAATACAAGGACAAAAAGGCGAATAAAAGATACCGAAGAGAACAAGAGAAATACAAGGAGAACAAGGGAATACAAAGCAGAACAAGAAAAATATGAGCCGTTCAGAGCAAAAGTGGTGTAAGTCAAAATTGGGTAATGAGTTTTAAAGTAAAAATTCTGTTAAATACAGGGCAAAGTAGCAATTAATATGGCCTTCTTGCTATCCATTGACTACTAAGAATTTAAATAAATTGATTATTAATTGCTACTTTTCGCTGTATTATACAGAATGTTTACTTTAACCCTCATTACCCAGTTTTGACTTACACCACTTCTGCTCTGAACGGCCCATTTAAAGATAACAAGAATACAAGGAGAATAAGAGGAATACAAAGAAACAAAGGGGAAATAAGAAATAAAAGTGGAATACAAGAGAAGAAAGGGAATAAAATGAGAATAGGGAGACATAAGAAAAATAAGAGGAATACAAAGAAACAAAAGGGAAATAAGAAATAAAAGTGGAATACAAGAGAACAAAGGGAATAAAATGAGAATAGGGAGACATAAGAAAAATAAGAGGAATACAAGGAGAACAAGGGGAATAAAAGATACCGAGAAGAACAAGAGAAATACAAGGAGAACAAGAGGAACACAAAGTAGAAAAAGAAAAAAACAAAGGTACCAAAAAGAATAAGAGGAATGCAAAGAAACAAAGGGGAAATAAGAAATAAAAAAAAATACAAGAGAACAAAGGGAATAAAATGAGAATAGGAGACATAAGAAAATAAGAGGAATACAAAGAACAAGGGAATAAAAGATACGAGAAGAACAAGAGAAATACAAGGAGAACAAGAGGAACACAAAGTAGAAAAAGAAAAAAACAAAGGTACCAAAAAGAATAAGAGGAATGCAAAGAAACAAAGGGGAAATAAGAAATAAAAGTGGAATACAAGAGAACAAAGGGAATAAAATGAGAATAGGGAGACATAAGAAAAATAAGAGGAATACAAGGAGAACAAGGGGAAAAAAGAAAGAAGAACAAGAGAAATACAAGGAGAACAAGAGGAACACAAAGTAGAAAAAGAAAAAACAAAGGTACCAAAAAGAATAAGAGGAATGCAAAGAAACAAAGGGGAAATAAGAAATAAAAGAAAAATACAAGAGAACAAGGGGAATAAAAGAAGAAGAGGAGAATACAAAGAAAATATGGGGAATTCAAAAGAACAAGAGAAATAAAAGAGGAATAGGGGGACATAAGGAAAATAGGGGAAATATAAGGAGAACAAGGGGATTAAAATGAGAAGAGGATAACAAGAGAAAGACAAGGCGAACAAGGGGAATACAAAGGAGAACAAGGAAAACACAAAGATAACAAGAAGAATACAAGGGGAATAAAAGGAATACAAAGAAACAAAGGGGAAATAAAAAATAAAAGTGGAATACAAGAGAACAAGGGGAATAAAAGGAGAATAGGGGTACATAAGGAAAATAAAAGTAATGCAAGGAGAACAAGAGTAATACAGGGAGAATAAAAGGAATACAAAGAGAACAAGAAGAGTATAAATGGGAGAAGGGGAATACACGGAGAACATGAGTAATAGAAAGAGAACAAAAGAAATGCAAGAAGAATACAAGTAATACAAGAGAAGCGAAAACAAGGATAACAAGGGGAATACAATGAGAATAAAGGGAATACAGACAGAGCAAGGGGAATGCTATGAGAAGAAGGGGGCTGCATTTTTATTTGAGAGTCGGTTTTCAAGTTAAACCTCTCCATACCTAGTGAAAAAAGAGACATAGTTGAGCGTCAAAAATTAAGTATTCTGTATTTGCTCAAAGACAAAATTCCTAGACTATATTGCTGTTAGAGCGCTAACTCAGTTCTCAACAGTAACAGGCAGTATTCCATCATTACATTTGAATTCATCTTATTATTGGAGAGCAATCACCTCACAACCAATATTTTAATGGAGTGTGACGTCCGCGTGTATTATCATTTTGAGTTTTGGCGTTAGAGGCGTTTCTGAATCAATAACATATATGCGATTGACTTCTTGCTTTCAAACATATGAAACGCCATCGATTTCGATTATGATAATCGTTTTACATAATTCAATGTTGTGTACTGTAGCACTGGATGTTGTTTGCAACATGTTGTAAATTGTGTGGTTCATAATGTGCACTGCTATTGATATCGAGTTATATACTAAACCAGTGGGCTATTACTTCTTACAAACGATCAATACAAAAGCGAATACATAGTCATTTAAAGTACAGAAGAGAACCCTTAATCAACCCCTTCAAATATGACATAAATCAATTCTACTACATCAAGATACATCACATTGTACTGATGTTATTAAAAACGTTCGAACATTTCTTTCACGCTTTCATTTAAGGGGTTAGGTACAGCTTACAGCAGTAAAATTTTGGAAAAATTCAACATTTTTTCCCCTCCATTACTGTATCTTGTACGATAATGAAAATTAGTATGTGTAAAACACTGTCCTTCTTTTATATGAAAAAAAAAATATTTTTACGGTTAAAAAAATTATTTACATTTTCGTTTTCAAAATTCAGTTCACTGTGCAGTGATGAAGCATTTCTCACATAACTAAGAAACTATCCAACATTCTGTGATGAAATGTTTTGTGTGTATTTATGCATGTCATACCTACGCTATGATACAAGATCACTTCTCTACCTTTGATAGATTGTCTAATAAAAAATAAATTCATTAAAACAATGGTCAAATATCAGTATTATCTTCTAACACAAAATAACAAAATATTATTTATTAAGGAATGTAGTTGAAAGAGCATGCATGATATTGTAAACACGAGTTTCGGCAATAAAATAAAGATAGAAAACATGAAAAAGTTAACAAGTTTATGAGTTATGAGGGAAACACTTCATCACTGCACAGTGAACTACATCATTATGAATTAAAAAAAAAAATATATATATATATATATAATTTTTATATCGTAAAAATATTTTTTTTTCATATAGCAGAAAGACAGTGTTTTATACATACGAATTTTCATTATTGTACAAGATACAGTAATGGAGGAAAAAAATGTTGAATATTTCCAAAAATTTTACTGCTGTAAGCTGTATCTAACCCCTTACGTGGTAAATCAGGTTTAGTGCAAATAGTACATTGATTTATTAAAGAAAACGAAATATCTTCAATATTCGGCACAAAGAGAGAAGTTTTGCTATTGATTTTCCTTTGATTGCAACAAACAAGCTATTTTTTTATTTCTTTATAGAAATACAAAATTCCCCAAGGACTGCTTTACACATAGGATGTTTAAATGAGGCGCTGATAATACATTATTTTAAAATATATTTCTGCTGTAGCCAATAATAACTACAGTATTAAGTTTCTTTGACACGCACATACAAGTTCCACAGCTGCGAGTCTTTCCATTCTCGCTTGAATGCATTACTTTACAGTAACCATCCGAATATATAGACATATACTTTTATCGATGCAATGAAGAAAATCCAATTAAACTCTTATGTTTCATTGGAAATGAAGGGCAAAAAGAAAAAATGCAATCGAAAAGAAGGAAGGATTTTTAATGAAAAAATGACATAGAGAATCAACATATCACAAGATTTCAATTCGACAAATCAGTTTCTTTCAACTTCCTTCCTATACCTTGAAATAATGAAAGAGCTTGTCAGTTTCCTAAAGTGAAAGGACAAAATTTTTCACCACACAGTGTTTTTAACCACAAAATGTAACACAATTTTTAATCACACCAATCAATTATTAGTTGTATGCCACTAACCTGGTGAGGTTTATCTTGTCTCAGTAGCAATAAAACCAAGTCCCTTCAAATGAGGGTGGATATTATACGAGGGTTGTAAATTTTCAGGGTTTCTTTCAAAATCTTGTTATTGTACAGGCCGGCAGAACTCAGTTTCTTGAAAGACAAGCTCAATGACGGAACTACACAGTACGAAGAGAGATATTTTGTTCTTTTATGGAGAGGAAGATAGTTGGCGTTTCACTGAAAGACAAGGTTTCCAACACGGCACTGCAGAAAATTACAGCTTCTGAGAACATCACAGAAAAAGCCCTCATAATGAAGTGGAAGTGGGGTGGTCATGTAGCAAGGCAGCAACAAGGCAGATGGGCGCGAGAAACCACCATTTGGGACCCGTACATAGGAAGGAGAACACAAGGCAGGCCAAGAAGAAGATGGGCAGATACATTCAAGCAGCAGCTGGGAGGGAACTGGTCAACCATCGCCCGCAACAGGAACGAGTGGAGACAGAGAGTGCACAAACTCATATAGAACTAAAGTTTGACAAACTCTAGTGTATCTCACATAGTGAATGTGAATGTAAATATTGTTCACGTGAAATAGCTCATCTTGTGAACCACACCAACCGAGCTTCCCTTCCTGTAGGAGGCCCTAGCCCTTCATGGGACACAGTGGCTTCATTCATTCATTTTGCGCTACAGAATGTATCAACAAGTCCCTTCCCACACTGGATGGATGGACGGCATCGCTCCACTCCCCCATCGCCATAACAACATAGACGAACTAAGACATATCTCCTTTCTCTCTCTTTTCACAGTGAGACAAGATACATCACACAGCCTTGTTTTTTAGTTGGTTGCAGTTCCAATTTTGCAAAAAGTGGGAGATTAGATTTTGTCGTAATGAAATTTAGCCGGGACTCAATTTACCTAGGCCTTATATATATTTTTTAGCCAAGGACTCAGCTTACCTATACAGTTTTGTTGACAGGGACTCAGTTTACCGCATTTTTCACGGTAGGGACTGGCTTTACCGACCTCATATAAGGCAGTGACGGCCCCGTTAGAATGCACATGAAACATTACCCACACATGACGTCACCACTTTCCCCTTCACCGTTTTGAACGTTTCTCACACCCCTCCAAACTGCAGAGCAAGTTTGCTCCGCTGAGTCTCATATCACTTCTTATAGTTAGTAGCTTCATGCAACTACAGGGTGATCCGTTTGGATATGGATAAAATAAAAACACAGTAAAACATTTACTACTGAACTTTATTTGTTGAAGCTTTGTGTTTACAACACTGAAAGATGGGAGATTCCTCAGAGCTTAACATAACCCCCATTGCGCACCCTGCACAACTCATAACGGTGACGCAATTCAGTTGTAACATAAGAGGGGTGATTTGTTGAAAAGCTTGAGTAATTTTTACTCTCAGAGCATCAATGTTCCTGTGTTTTAGTGAATGGACAATGTAACAAAACCCTACACGAAGGATTTAGGAGGGGTCATTCATTCATTCATTCATTCATTCATTCATTCATTCATTCATTCATTCATTCATTTTATTACATAGGATGAGCAATGAAGCTTTAAGATGTGGAACAAGTCATTCAATTTTTTACAATATTTTGGCGAGATGTAGTGAGATGGGGTGAGGTCCGAGGATTCGCCAAAATATTACTCGGCATTTGATTCATTCATTCATTCATTCATTCATTAATTCATTCATTCATTTTATTACATAGATCTTACATGAGCAATGAAGCTTTAAGATGTGGAACAAGTCAAAATTTTACAATATTACAATTAAAATTTTTACAAATATTTAGAGTTTTACAATTTAGTAATTTTCTACAATTTTTACAATTTTTTACAATATTTTGGCGAGATGTAGTGAGATGGGGTGAGGTCCGAGGATTCGCCAAAATATTACTCGGCATTTGCCTTTTGGTTGGGGAAAACCTCAGAAAAACCCAACCAGGTAATCAAAATAGATTCGGGCAGTTTGGAGACCAAGCCAAGAGATAGCTGCTTCTCGTACTGGGTTTCGCCTGCGACCCTCTGCTTGTTTTTTTAAACACAAATGTTCTACAAATTTCGATACCACAACATTATTGAATCGTATTTAGGTACATTACGCACACCATACTCACGTCGAAATTCCCTTTGAACTCTTCTAACACTCTCAAATTTAGTATACCAAAGAACACATTATGCCCGCTTTTGATTTGTAGTAGCCATTTTAATTATCTACGATTTTCAATTGTCCTTTAAAATTAATTTTTTATTTATTTTAGTAGGTTATTTTACGACGTTTAGGTTATTTAGCGTAATGAATGAGATGAAGGTGATAATGCCGGTGAAATGAGTCCGGGGTCCAGCACCGAAAGTTATCCAGCATTTGCTCATATTGGGTTGAGGGAAAACCCCGGAAAAAACCTCAACCAGGTAACTTGCCCCGACAGGGAATCGAACCTAGGGTACCTAGTTTCGCGGCCAGACGCACTAACCGTTACTCCACAGGTGTGGACCTTTCAGATTTTGCATTGTTAATTGTCATATATGGAAACGCCCATCTTTTAATCATAATATAATCAGCAAGAAATTTTTCCTGCTAACATAATAGATTTATAATAATAAATTAATATTATCCATACCCAAACGGATCAGACTATATTTAAAAACTAGATGTTGTTTGTTTGTGACAAGTGTTGGGGGCTCGTAAAATTGCTCCATTAGAACCAGCCTTTAATCTTAGTTCTGTGATTTCGTCTCAGTATCAATATTCTAGATCGGAGGTGAGTCAAGACCTACACTGTTAATTTTCTCGCCTCTGTTTACATTTTAATTGCACGCGATGATATCTCCGTTTAAATCAAAAATAGGATTTTCCAGGCCGGCTGTGCTACATGATGTTTATTAAATCGATGTGATGGTCTGACAGACCGCACAATTCAATTCCACTTCCAGTCACTCACACAACAAATAAAGTCCGACAATTCATCACGTAGGCCGGCCATCCGTGCATCCTCACCGCAGGACAACCGTGTACACGAGAGGAGCAGGATAAGAACGCGTTCCTCAGAGTGAAGCTACTCCACGCTCCTAGCGCAGACCGGATCTAAGCCTTTTGGTGACGAGACTACAGTAATTATTGTAATGATAATGGCCCTTTTGTTAGAAATATGTTAAACATAGATAGTTTATTTTTAACGTTTTGTTGATATGTTTTCCATATTGATTGGAAGGTTCATTATTCCATATGTGATATTTACTGTTAAAGTCACCAACTATGATAAACTTGCGATCAGATGGGATCAATTGTTCTCTATCATCCATTACTATGTTTAGGCCTGAGATATATATATATATATATATATATATATATATATATATATATATATATATATATACATACTAGGTTCAAAAGTTCCCGGAATTTGCTAGCATCATAGAAACAACGTACCTTAAACACTATTCTACAGCATTTCCTTCAAAATAGTTGCCTTCCGCAACAATACACTTTTGCCAACGCGTGTAGAGTTCCTGGAAGCAGGCCTGGAAGCCATTTTGTGAAACCCGTCTTAGTGCTCTCGTCGCGTTTGCGATAACCTCTTCAGCATTGAATCTCCGTCCTTTCAGATGACTTTTCAGACGGGGAAACAGAAAGTAATCAGGTGGTGAGAGATCAGGAGAGTATGGTGGGTGATCCAAAGCAGTTATGTTGTGCCTGGCAAGAAAATTCTTTACAATAATTGCGCGATCAGCAGGTGCATTGTCATGCATAAGGAACCAGTTGTTTTCTACCCACTTTTCTGGACGTTTCCTTCTCACTGCGTCCCAGAGGTGACGGAGGGTTTCTACGTACAATTCTTTCGTTACAGTACGACCTTCTGGAATGAACTCATGGTGCATGAGACCCTGAGAGTCGAAGAAAACTTCCAACATAACTTTGCTTTAAGTGTGCTTAAATGCGACAGGCTCATGTCAGTAGATTCACTGGCATGAAAAAGAACTCCTGCGGGACAAAATTCCGGCACATCCGGCGATGCTGATATAACCTCTGCAGTTGCGAGCGTCGTTAAATAAAACATAACATTTAAAATAACTTTGCCTTTGGAAGTGTCCCTAGGAAATTTTGCTTCCGAGAGATGTTTTCGATTTCCACTCAGATGACTGTCGTTTAGGGACTGGGTCGTACAAGTAGCACCAGTTTCATTTTGTTTAAGAAATCACCATTTTCATCAGCCATACTGATCATGTCCAAAACCAGAACTTGATGTTTGTACTTTGCTCTGTGGACATAAACAAAATGCGACGAACAAACGAAACACTATGATAAACAATTGCCTTTGTGCCATTTCAACAAACTTTGAAATGACATCATGAATTACAAAATGCGATAATACTTGTTAATATTAAACAAAATGATAAACAATTGAACCTACAACTCAAAACCAATAATAATTGTCCTAATTATCAATTTGGCCTTTAAAAATTCTTTACATGAATGGAAATGGATCATCACACCTGAATCTATCTTCACGAAACAGATGAAAAAAACAAATTTTAAAATAATATCTGAAAAGATTCTTGTTATAGGCTTTTTATTAACTTCTTGCTTTAAAATTTTGTTTCTTGACCTAGAGTTCCATTGTAAAATTTTAGAGTGTCTATATTTTTATCTTTTGTTTTCCTTAAATATCAAGAAAGTTATTTCATACCATGTTCATCCTCCTCCAGTTTTGACACTGAATTGCTAGCTATTGATGCTGCTCTTCAATGTGTTACTCAAATTTCTGAAAAATCTATTTGCATACTTGCCGACTCCAAGGGGGCTATATTTAATATAATAAAGTATGTACCAAACCTATATTCATGTATGTATTTATTTACACTGCAAGTGGGCAAGCACCCGGTGGCAGTGGTATACACAATATAAACAATACACAATAAAAATAAACAATACACAATAAATGCACATAGAATTATTCCAATTCAGAAACAACTAAGTAAACTAAAACAACTTCAAAAGGAAATAACATGTCAATGGATACCTAGTCATTGTGGTATACCTGGAAACGAGAAAGTCGATAATATTGCAAAACAGGCACCATATTTGCAACCAAGACCTCTTCAAGTGATATCTCTATCCAGTGCTTTTGCTTCAGTAAGGTCTCATTTTACAAACTTATGGATCAACAATTGGCTCTCTTCTGACAAAGGAAAAAAATTACAATCTGTACAAAAGGAACCAAATGACCTGGAAATGTACAAAAACTTGCCAGGACATGTTCAAACATTTTTAACAAGAGCCAGAACAGGTCACATTGTCACTCAATTGTACCTACACCGATTTCACATTTCTGATAATCCTACTTGTCTGTGGTGCAATAATCATGATGAAGATCTGGAACACATTCTTCTATACTGTCCATCCATAAACCACAAAAGAAGTAAATTAAAATCATCAGTACCAGTTGCAGAAGACACAGCCCTGCAGTATATATTGACTACACCCCACCTCTGGCTACTAGCAACAGGCATCTATAATGAACACCGTTCAAAATATCCCTCATTTCTCGTGAAAAACAACAACTGAATAGACTATAGTGGACTATAGTGGACTTTATGTTGTCAGCAAACAGCTGGATACATTAAGAAGATTGATTGATTAATGTTTTCCATTTATTCAACATAATTTCGTTTAAAATAACCAACACTTAACTTTAACTGTCGCTAATTCTATTCTAACTACTCCGCAGCAGTTGGTAATGATTTTGCACATGTAAGGCAATTTATTATTGGCTGAAATTATTATTTAAATTCTGTACTGTAGAGTAAGTCATGAAACATGTATAAAATCATAAACTGTTACAGTAGGCCATGATCCATATAGTGCAGAGAGTTGATAAATTAAAGTTGTATTGACTACTATTGAATAATAATTATTATTATAAGTAAGGTTATAGTTGTAATGCTAAATACGAATTTCTGTTTAGAAAAATCTCAGCATTATGACCACCAGGTGACAATAATTACAGGAATGTGAGTGTATCAACTGCACACAAAACCCCGAGGAGAATTCCGTATCATATAAAATTCTCTAATCACTGTCTCTGCTTCAGGTATATGTAGAAATTATATGTAATTTCGTGTTAAAGAAGCAATTGCTGCTGAAACATTTTATTATTTATTCACTGCGTATTTTGAAGCATTATTGACATCGGCTATAGTAGAAAATAGCACGTAACATAGAATCTAGAGTTAATAGTAACTGGTGAATTGGAGTAAGTGGTCTATTTCTGTTTGTACGATATTCAAATCTCACTTCAATTTCTTGCCACGTTGAGATCGCACATTTTCTAAATATTAAATGGATAACAGTTCAGAACTGAAATAAGCGTCAGTATGATAATCAGTTGACTTATAAAGATTATCTTCCCTATATTAATATTCCAAAATATCTTTTATATGATATATTATCAGTCTTACTCTATACATTCCTTAAAGAGAGAAATAACAAATTATTTTCACAACTTTTGTCTGAGCAGCTTTGGTATCATCCGCCATGTTTAACTGTTTGTTAAATCTTCGTGTTATGTTTTATTTAACGACGCTCGCAACTGCAGAGGTTATATCAGCGTCGCCGGATGTGCCGAAATTTTGTCCCGCAGGAGTTCTTTTACATGCCAGTAAATCTACTGACATGAGCCTGTCACATTTGTTAAATGCCATCGACCTGGCCCGGGATCGAACCCGCAACCTTGGGCATAGAAGGCCAGCGCTATACCAACTTGCCAACCAGGTCGACTGTTTGTTAAATGAGTTAACTGCCTGAAATCCTACATTTAAAGTTAACAAACAGTTAACAATCTGTTAAGTCAAACTAGTGTTGAAGACATGAAAAAACTGTATTTAAGAAACTGTTGAGGGTTTAACAGTCGTTAAGTGTTTTAACAATACCGGCCATACGTTTAATCACATAATATCTCTTACAAGAATTTAGAACGTCGTGTTATGTGATAATTCTTAGCAGTTGAGCTGTAATATATCCAGTGAAAATTACTTGCAACTTAAAAGTAGATTCGAAGTATTGACCGTAGGATATAAAGTCTGGAATTTTACAGCCGTGTCATCTTGCACCCGAAATTACTAGTAAGTATCGGAATGGAAATGCGACGCTGCGGACTACTCCACCCTGTCAGAATTCATAGACAGCCGAGCCGAATAAAATGTGATATTGCTCTCTGGGACTCGCGACATCTGACACCAAGTATCCAACTCCAAACTCGCCCTCACGTGTTACACGGGGAGGAAATAATGCACTTGTACTACCAAAATAGAAGTAAAGTGTCACTTTTAACGTATCTGATTGCACTCCATTTTATAGTAAGCTTACTCAATCATTTAAACTTGCATTGATTCACTCATTCTCTCATTACTTCCTCAATATCCATTCACTCACTTATTAATTAACTCACTCACTCACTCACTCACTCACTCACTCACTCACTCACCAGTTCATTTACTCATTCATTCGCTCGCTCAATTAATACTTAGTAGATAATTCACTCTTTCACTTACTAATTCATAATTTACTAATTAAAATACTCATTTATTAATTTATTTATTGATTAATTCACTGACTATTCACTCACTCGCTCACTGATTCACTTTCACTCATTTTTATTCATTCATTCATTCATTTTCCTTCCTACTAAACTAAAACAAATTCTAGTACAGACCCTTGTAATGCCTCACTTTGACTATTGTGATGTTTTATATAGTGACCTAAGTGCTGAACGTCCTCAAAAACATCAACGTGTACATAATGTCTGCGTTTGATTTATTTTCAATATCCGCCGACATGATCATATATCGGAATATTTTCTACGACTCTCCTGGCTCCGCTTGCAAGATAGACGTTTAGTACATTTCTTTGCCTGCTATATCGAATTATACATGATTCCACACCCAACTACCTTGCCTCTCGGTTTACTCTCCTAGTTTCACATCATAATCGAAATACACGTTCACAGCACAATCTGTTGCTATCAATACCACGTCATCAGACATCTCTGTACTCAAGTTCTTTCTCAATAGCCATGGCCCACTCATGGAATTCGCTGCCGCTGGAAATCAGGGGTAGTCTTAGTCCTCAGTTGTTTAAAATTAGGTTGTTTGGAAATATTTTAAATGCACAGAATTAGTTTTTAGGTATAATTTTTATTTATTTATTATTATTATTATTATTATTATTATTATTATTATTTTACTACAGTCATTACTTTATTTTTCCATTAACACTAATATCTAGGTAATTGTCATTGTCTCAATGTAACACGTGCTGTGCTGATCATACTAATTGTACTATTCCTTTAGTTGTGAGATTATATTCATATGTATTAATTCTTTTTTTTTTAAGTTGATACTGTATACTGGATGTATTTTCCTGTTTGTGATTATGTATTCAGTCTCTTTTTATTACATATATATATATATATATATATATATTTATTATTGTTATTTTAAAGTTAATACTGATTGTGTATATGTATTCAATCTCTCTTTTACTTAATTATGTTTATTATTATTTTAAAGTTAATATTTGTATACCGGTATGTATTTTTTGTATGTGATTTGATCCTGGTTGAGTGGAAGAGAAGGCCTGATGGCCTTATCTCTGCCAGGGAAAATAAAACTAAAACTATTATTTATTTATTTATTTATTTATTTATTCTGGCGAGATCATGACCTTCACGCATTCTATTTCCCTCAGACAGCAACAAAAGAATACGTAATATACAAATAAATTAATAATTACAAAAGTCAATACTAAAAGTAAAAAATAAAAAAATAAAACTGCAATATTCAAATAGGTAAAGCTAATTTTACTTACTTATGGCTTTTAGAGAACCCGGAGGTTCATTGCTGCCCTCACATAAGCCCGCCATCGATCCTTATCCTGAGCAAGATTAATCCAGTCCCTACTATAATATTCCACCTTCCTCAAATCCATTTTAATATATCCTCCCACCTACGTCTCGGTCTTCCAAAGGTCCTTTTTCCTCCGGCCTTTCAACTAACACTGTATATGCATTTCTGGATTCGCCCATACGTGCTACATGTCATGCCCATCTCAAACGTTCGGATTTAATGTTCCTAATTATGTCTGGTGAAGGATACAATGCGTGCAATTCTACGTTGTATAACTTTCTACGTCCTCCTGTAACTTCGTACCTCTTAGCCCCAAATATTTTCCTAAGAACCTTAGTCTCAAACACCCTTTGCCTCTATTCCACTTTCAAAGTGAGAGTCAAAATTTCATAGCTATACAGAACAATTTTCAGCTTTATTGACAGCAGACTAGATGACAAAAACTTCTCAACCATATATTAACAGGCATTTCCCATATTTATTCTGCATTTAAGTTCCTTCCGAATGTCATTTATATTTGTTATTGTTGCTCCAAGATATTTGAACTTTTATACCTCTTCAAAGGAATAAATTTACAATTTTTATAGTCTCATTTTTTATATATATTTATACACTTTTATCTATTTCTTCGTAAAAAAGATTTTTGATAGACTGGATGACAAAAAAATTCTTAACCGAATAATAACACGCATTTCCCATATTTATTTTGCTTTTAATTTCCTCCCAATTGTCATTTATATTTGTTACTGTTGCTCCAAGATATTTGAATTTTTCCACCTCTTCGAAGGATAAATCTCCAATTTTTATATTTCCATTTCGTACAATATTCTGGTCACGAGACATAATCATATACTTTGTCTTTTCGGGATTTACTTCCAAACCTCTACTTTTACTTGCTTCAAGTAAAATTCTCGTGTTTTCTCTAATCGTTTGTGGATTTTCTCCTAACCTATACACGTTATCGGCTTAAAAAAGCAGATGATGTAATTCATTCAATACCAAACTCTTTCTGTTTTTCTGGACTTTCCTAATGGCATATTCTAGAGAAAAGTTAAAAAAGGTGATAGTGCATCTCCTTGCTTTAGCCAGCAGTGAATTGGAAAAGCATCCGATAAAAACTGGCCAGTACGGACTCTGCTGTAAGTTTCATTAAGACACATTTTAATTAATCGAACTAGTTTCTTGGGAATGTCAAATTCAATAAGAATATCATATAAAACTTCTCTCTCAACCGAGTCATATGCCTTTCTGAAATCTATGAATAACTGATGTACTGTACTCTTATACTCCCATTTTTTCTCCAAATCTGTCGAATACAAAAATTTGATCAATAATCGATCTATGACGCCTAAAACCACACTGATGAATCGCAATAATTTCATCTACATATGGAATTATTCTTCTAAAAAGAATATTGGATAACATTTTTTACGACGTCAACAAAAGTGATATTCCTCGAAAGCTACTATAGTTAGTCTTCTTAGTTAGTTAGTTTTTTATGTACAAAGTTGTTTTTAATACTAAAATTTTACTGTTTTTGAAACTTATTTATTTCGAAATGAATTACAGTTACACAGTATTTACATTAACACATTTATTGATGTAGCTTTCCATTATGCATTTTCAAATGTTAGGTTGTTTCTTTAGAAGTCACAATACGTTTTTACACTTATTCTACTGTATTTAATTTATTTACAACCTGTGCTCCAAAGCATTACTCTCTATACGACGACAAAAGTCTGTGCGCCTAATAATATCTTACTGTACGTCATGAAACATATCCCTGTTGACATTCGTTACAGCTCATGTAGGAAGACCAATCGCGCTCTGAAGGGGTTTATTATTTAAATTAAGTTAATTTATGAACTAGTGGACTTACTCGTGTTAAATATGAAATATCTGTCCGGCTTACAGCTGTTAGTGCTTCACGCACCATCATCAGAGCCTACTAGATCGCGGCGTCATCTCGAACTTCTCTGCCTGTTAGGAGGGTGTGTTTTATTGTTGAAAGGTGTTGAATTGTGGAGTCGAATAAGTACATAAAATAGCAACTTGTTACTGACTCGAACCACTGAACCTCATATTGCAGTTTTACACTCCTTCACTTTACTCCTAGAATATCAGAACATATAGTCTGATCCGTTTGATATGGATAATATTAATTTATTGTTATAAAACTATTATAATAGTAGGAAAAATTTTTTGCTGGTTATATTATGATTAAAAGATGGGAGTTTCCATATATGACAATCAACAATGTATAATCTGAAAGGACAAATGAAAATCGTGATTATTAAAATGACTACTACAAACCAACAACGGGTACAATGTGTTCTTTGGTATGCTAAATTTGAGAGAGTTAAAGGAGTTCAAAGGGAATTTCGACGTGAGTGTGGTGTGCGTAATGTACTTAAATATGATTCCATAATGTTGTGGTATCGAACATTTGTAGAAACAGGTTCTGTGTTAAAAAAAACATGCAGGAGGTCGCAGGCGAAATACGAGAAGCAGCTATCTCTTGGCTTGGTCCCCAAACTCCCCAGATCTAACCCCTTCTGACTTCTTCGTGTATGGTTTTGTTAAAGACATTGTCTATTCACAGAAACCCAGCGACATTGATGCTCTGAGAGTAAAAATTACTCAAACTTTTCAACAAATCACCCCTCTTATGTTACAACGGACATGGGCTGAATTGCATCACCGTTATGAGTTGTGCAGGGTGCGCAATGGG
Organism: Periplaneta americana; assembly: GCA_025594305.2. Classification (NCBI taxonomy): domain Eukaryota; kingdom Metazoa; phylum Arthropoda; class Insecta; order Blattodea; family Blattidae; genus Periplaneta; species Periplaneta americana. Next base: position 16,440,865 of record JAJSOF020000021.1, read on the forward strand.
GGTCATGTTGAGCTCTGAGGAATCTCCCATCTTTCAGTGTTGTATGCATAAAGTTTCAACGAATAAAGTTCAGTAGTAAATGTTTTACGGCGTTTTTATATTATCCATACCCAAACGAATCACTCTGTATAACTAAAGCGGTTAAGTAATGATGGGTTGACTTTACATTCATGTTACCGTTTATCCAGCGTTGCCAGATTGTGTAATTTGAACTCAATTTTTCTCTGAAATTAGGGCCCGGATGCAATTTTATTTTCGTAAAGAATAATTTGGACATAGTTTGCAATGGTAAATTGGTTGGTGGCTTGGATATCCGCGAATTATGTTTCACCCTGTACATATATGTATATACACAGTACATATATCTATATATTTCAACGAAAGAGAAGTTCGTATGCGATGCTAGATTTTATTCGCGTCAATCGATTTGATCCCATTGTTTGTTATCGCAATCTTCGTCATCATTTCCTGTTGGGCCAGTGATCCGTTACGGTCTTTCTCAATCTCTTGCGTGGTCTTCCCAAAGACAGTGTTTCTTGAGAGAGTAACAGAGAATTTGTCGTTTTATACTGTATCTGTCCATCCACAGTATAAGAAGAATCAGTAGGGGCAATTCTTGTCGGCTCCTTTGATGTTGTTGGTACTAAATTCAAGCTCAGTAAGGTCTAGTTCTCAATGAATCCAACTATGTCGCTAGTATCAAACCACTATCAAATATTAGTAAAATATTTATTTATTTATTTCATTGGTCAGTAATACGAATAATCTTGTATGTATATTATCTATCATTAATATTATGTCGCTAGGAAGTCAAAATACTTATATCCATTGTTGACGTACATGTGCGCACTTCACCGCAACGGACGCCATGATGTATTATGTTGTACTTGGATCAATTTTACCAACATAAGCCTCAAACAGTGACTTGAACGTTAGCGTCAATTACTGAATATTTTCATGATGATTGCATACGGAAGTAATTATTATTATGGTTATATTGCCATTCCTTTACCTCATGTCTTTAAAATTGTTAAAAGATGAGTAATGAATGTTTTCATTTAATATTAAATTATGCCAGCCTGTCGTAGATGGAGATCCATCTGGTGGAGATTCCAGATAATACACCCGGTTTCGTGACATGCGCACTCAGAATTTGTTCCCACGAAATGGCTTAGGTGTCCTTACTGTATGTTCTCTATACTGTGGTCCATCCTGTTCATATGGTGAAGCTTCTTGTGTGTATATGGCTGAGTATTCTGCTGTTAGTGTGATTTGAAGGTTATTTAACATTTCCAGCATATTTTGTGACCTAATAAGGTTTGGTTAACATTCATCCTCAATAACTGAAGGGTTCAGAATCATAGTGGGCCAAGCGCCATTTACTAAAACCGTAGAAAACCAGGGTTAAAATTAAGTTATTACCATAATTCAATGGAAACATATAGCAAGTAATATAAAGTATACACGTTAAAACTAAATGATATGGCAATCTTCATTAAACTATGGTATTCACTTAATTTTAACCATTGCTTTCTCAGTTTTTAATAAATGGCGCTTGGCCCACTAAAGCTCTGAATCCTTCAATTTCACATAATAGTACAATGAAATATGTATTCTTATTTTTTAGTAATTGTTCAACGATGATTAACACAAGCAATAAGCTTAATTATACAGGGTTGCCATGTTTTGGCGCTTAACATGATGAAGGGTACTTTTGAATGACTTTTTCATGCTCTCTACAAAAATGGCATCCGTTTTCGTCAAACACCCACAGTTTTTATGTAATTCATTAAGTTCGCTATATTTAAATTTCGCTCGTAATCTTATGTAGTAATCGTTATAATATAGTCTATCGTAAAGTGACTGAATACGATCGACTGTGAAACAATGAATCCTGGAGAGAAAAATATCGTTAGAGAATGTCAGGCGAAAAGAGAGATCATCTTGCGCCTCTTCACATGAAACTGGGAATAATGAAACAGTTTGTGAAAGCATTGCATAAAGTTTCCAAATTGAAATATTTTAAAATTGAAGGTTTTAAAAAATAAATTTATAATTATTCATGATAATATGATGAATAATTTTATATATTTATATTATACAATATTAAGAAATGTGTGTATTTTTTTACTTTTTATTTCTGTCGACTATATATATATATATATATATATATATTATATATATACTTACTTACAAATGGCTTTTAAGGAACCGAAGGTTCATTGCTGCCCTCACATAAGCCCGCCAGCGGTCCCTATCCTATGCAAGATTAATCCAGTCTCTATCATCATACCCCCACCTCCCTCAAATCCATTTTAATATTATCCTCCCATCTACGTCTCGGCCTCCTTAAAGGTCTTTTTCCTCCGGTCTCCCAACTAACACTCTATATGCATTTCTGGATTCGCCCATACGTGCTACATGCCCTGCCCATCTCAAACGTCTGGATTTAATGTTCCTAATTATGTCAGGTGAAGAATACAATGCGTGCAGTTCTGTGTTGTGTAACTTTCTCCATTCTCCTGTAACTTCATCCCGCTTAGCCCCAAATATTTTCCTAAGCACCTTATTCTCAAACACCCTGAACCTATGTTCCTCTCTCTCAGAGTGAGAGTCCAAGTTTCACAACCATACAGAAGAACCGGTAATATAACTGTTTTATAAATTCTAACTTTCAGATTTTTGACAGCAGACTGATGATAAGAGCTTTCAACCGAATAATAACACGCATTTCCCATATTTATTCTGCGTTTAATTTCTCCCGAGTGTCATTTATATTTGTTACTGTTGCTCCAAGATATTTGAATTTTTCCACCTCTTCGAAGGATAAATTCCAATTTTTATATTTCCATTTCGTACAATATTCTGGTCACGAGACATAATCATATACTTTGTCTTTTCGGGATTTACTTCCAAACCGATCGCTCTACTTGCTTCAAGTAAAATTTCCGTGTTTTCCTAATCGTTTGTGTATTTTTCCTAACATATTCACGTCATCCGCATAGACAAGAAGCTGATGTAACCCGTTCAATTCCAAACCCTGCCTGTTATCCTGAACTTAATGGCATATTCTAGCGCGAAGTTAAAAAGTAAAGGTGATAGTGCATCCCCCTGCTTTAGCCCGCAGTGAATTGGAAAAGCATCAGATAGAAACTGACCTACACGGACTCTGCTGTATGTTTCACTGAGACACATTTTAATTAATCGAACTAGTTTCTTGGGAATACCAAATTCAATAAGAATATCATATATATACATATATATATATATATATATATATATATATATTTTAATTGAATATCACTGGTTTCAGTCTGTTTGTCAATTTATATTTAACTTAATTACATATCATCTTAATTAATTACCAGGAACGGATTTATATGGACTAAAAATATATGAAATATGTAAATATATATGTAGTTATTTTTACCAAAATATGGAATTAAATATGATTTTTACCAAAATATGGAATTAAATATGGACTTAAAATTATAAAAAAATGACTATGTACGTTAAATATTGGTAGATTTTAATCAAACTAAACAAAAATATAATGGACGTACCTTATCTTCCAATGTAGTTTCAACAAAACACAATTTTTATTGTCTGTTACCATAACAATAGGTTACAAACATTTCTTTCAAGTGCTGAAAAGTGAATCTTCTTATTGTCTCTGAGGATAGATTTATACTGACTAAAAGAGCGTTCGACGTCACAAGAAGTAACTGGTACATAATTCAATTTCACAATGTCTGCTGGGGATAAGTCCAAGTTAATCTTCACTGTTGATTCACCACTCATCACAGCAACAACCTTTTGTAGTTCTTCATATCCAGGGTTTTTGAAAGTACAGTGTCCACCTTAGCTCTTACTGCATCTGCAACTTTACCTCTACCACGATTCAGTTGTTCCACAGTACTATTTATAATTTCAAAACTTTCAGATAGTGAAAGGTGCCTATTTTGGAGACTTTTGAGCGTTTTTATGATGCATGAAAATGTATGCTGAATGTGAGCTAAGTCATTCTTCACACTTATGTCACAGGTAACTGTTTTCGCAGTATCAATTGAGACTGCATCTTCAGAGTCCAATGCAAGGAGAACATTGTTAATAGAGTCTATATGTTCGGCATAATATTCAACTGCTTCTAGCCATGTACCCCATCTAGTTAAAATTGGCTTTGGTGGCAATGGAATTTCAGGGTACATTTCTTTCAACACGTTAACTCTACTGGGAGCTTTGAGAAATACTTTTTCACTGATGAAATCAACAAATCTACTTTAGGGAAATTGTCTCTGACCACTTCTGCCACACGATGAAATGCATGCGCCACACAAGTAAAATGAGTCAATTTAGGATATACAACAGATAATGCTTGTCCAGCTTTGACCATATAAGGGGCAGCATCGCTAATAAAGAATAACACATTATCGTACATAATACCCTTTGGCCACAGGATACCCATAGCTTCGTTGAACAGTTTAACTATAGTTTTGTTATTGCACTTTTCTAGAACATCACAATGTAAAAGAATTCGTTCAGAATATTGTTCACTTAACAAACCGATAACTACATTACCAACAAGTCTACCTTCTTTGTCGGGAGTCTCATCAATGGAAACCCAAATTGAACTATCTTTAATTTCATCTCTTATCTTCTGTATTGTCTCATCGTAGATGGATGGAGCATACGTCTTCCTAAGTGTTGACTCATCCGGGATTGTATGTTGAGCATATTTTTCAAGGAATTCCTGAAGACCTTATTCTTTAGTTTGTAGAGAGGAATATCAGCAGAGATGAGAGAACGGCACAGGTCGATGTTAAACTCAGATCTTACATTCGATGTTGTTGGTTGTGTTAAAAACAATTGTCTCTGCTTGGAATTTAGTTGTTTGTTGGCCTGATGTTTACTAGTTGTAATGTGTTGTTGCACCAGGAACTTTTGTGTAGATGATACTGCACACTGACACAAATTACAAAATAATATTTTATTGTCAGTTGATAAACCATCTTCTTTAAATTCTGAAATGTAACTTGTTAGTTTTGATTTTAAATTGACTGAATGACGTACTTTTGGCATATTTACCGTCTTTATAGTATGATTTACAAAACTGAACCTATGTGTACTCTGACTGGCATTTAACTGTTGAGCTGCACAACTGAAGTCTGTTAAAAATTTTAAATTAAATTAATACAGTTTTGTAACTTACTTTCCCATTGTTGATAGGACTGCTAATTTTCAAATAACTCTGATGTTAAAGGGATTACTGAACATGTGTTTAAATCTCTATTGTTGAAATGTATTTTTAAAAGTTAATGGAATTTTGTTTTGTTTTATTGTTAAACCTAATATAATATGGACTGTTTTATATGAAATATGGAAAATATATGGAAATTAACGAAAATATGTACTAAACTCTAAAATATGGAAAAATATGGAAAATAAAAGTAGGATTTTTCAACCCTACACATTGTGAAACATAAAGATAATGCAAAATATAAATTATATTAGCTTTATAAGTAAATATGTATTTACATATAAATCCTTTCCCTGTTAATTACATATCACCTTAATTTATTTACATATCAACTTAATTAATTACATGAACAACTTAGATACTTACACTGCACCTCCAATTACATTTTCAGTCTAATCTTCTCAACTTTTCCTTAAATGTATTGATTTTAAGAGGACCACCCTGAAAGATTGCCGCAGGTAAGCTGTTCCAGTCTACTATTGTGCGGTTAACAAAGGAAAATTTTGCCACGTCCGTTCTTTGTTTTCTACATTTAAACTTCCTAATATGATCAGCCCTGCCTAAGTATGATGGTGTTGCTAATCTAGCACTGATATCGGTCCATGCTTTGTGTCCCATTTGTGCCTTAAACAATGCGGTGAGTCTGGTTTTTCGTCGCCTTGATTTGAGAAGTTCCCACCCTAAATCTTTTACTATCTCCTCACCATGTCCCTTATAGGGTCATTTAGGTTGTAATTTAACTAGAATTAAACAGTGGTTGAAGGTAAATGTCAAGAGAATTTGAAGTACTTTCAGGACACCTCATCTACAGCAGACGTGTCAACTACACGATATGCTGTGGTTTGAAAACTAGTCTTTTAGTGGGTAACGTAAGCTAATAGGCAGAACTGTGGCCCAGCCGCGTACACAAAGCGGTGGAAATGTCAAATTTCAGTCATGGGTTCAGTTCGCGCCAGTACGGGCTTGGAGCACACGATCTGGATACGTGAACCCGATAGCTGGTCAGCTGCTATCCCCAGCTTGTGTAGTGTGCCTGAAGCGGAATTCAAACCGATAGCCAGTCAGTTTCCCAGCGGTATCCCTCGTGTGGGAGCAGTTGCATAAACGTTGACGTTGAGCCTATAATAATTAATTCATTGATGTAGCCATACTCAATGTCAAATTCACGTAATTTGTTACTTTCACTTATCACTCGATTCCATTACGCATGGATTGGTTGACCTTGTGAGAAGAATACAATTCCCTACCTTCAATAGGAGGTTATTGCACTATAGGGACATTTTTTTGCTATTTTTAATTTTTCAATTATCGCACTTATTCTTCTCTCGTGTCCAGTCAATTTCTTTATTTATTTGCATGTTATATCCTGTCTTTGTATTTCTTTCTGGCCTCTCATTTTTAAATTTACTTCATATTTTTCCTTTCTTCAAATTTTGCACTATTTTGTAGTATTTTTTTCTTCCTTCATTTATTTTTGTCTCTATATATCATTCTCTCTATCCTTTCTTAGATTTTTTTTTTTCAAGTGCTGTACATCGTTAATCTTTATTTTTCTCCTTACTTCTGCCTTCCTTTTATTTTACATTCTTTGTCATTACTCTTTTATTTTTATTTTTCCTCTTTTTTCTAGTATGTCTTTCCCTTTTTTGTGTTCCTGACATTCCTCTTTTTTTTCTTTGTGTATTTGTCTTACCTCATAATCTATTTTACCTTCATCATTCTTACTTTTCTTCTTTCCTTCTTTCTTTGTTTCTATGCTTCTTTCTCTTTCTTTCCTTCTTTCTCACCTCTTCTTACTTTCTTCTATCTACACAGCCACCTACCCATAAATTTATCCAGCTACCCACCCACCTACCCATCTACCACTTACCAAGCCATCCATCCATCCATCCATCCATCCATCCATCCATCCACCTACCCACCCATCCATCATCTTCCCAGCTACCTAACTACCCATCCATCCATCATCCATCCAGTCATCCAGCAACCCATCCATTCACCCATCCTACCATCAATCCATTCATTCATCCACCCACCAATCCATCCATGTACACCGGCTGAACCGTAAATATTGTCATTAATTTCAGGGAGTTATTCTTTGAGATATTTCAAACAAAAAAGTTTAACATAATTTTGCTAATATTATAGATTTATTAATTTGTCCTACAGAATGATATCTGTAATATTTGAATTAATATTTGATTGAAATTATATTCGCTGCGCCGGCGATCGAGTGGTCCTTCGTTGATGTAGGCCCAAGTGTATTCTGACCACTGAGCTACGCCGAATTCAATCCACAGCGCCGGGTCGAACTTTCTCCTTCAATGTTTTATTTGTGGCCTGACTCCACATATGTTGACGCATATGTCCAATATAATGGCAGTTGACACTGACATATACGTCAACATATATGCCTAACTTGAGTCAGGCCAGAAAGAGAAACATTGAAGGAGGAAAGTTCGACCCGGCGCTGTGGATTGAATCGGACTCAGTGGTCAGAGCGCTTTGTAGAACCAAGGACCCGGGTTCGATCCCCGGCGCCGGAGCGAATTTTTCCTCAAATATTAATGACGTGCAGTTTTAGCTTCCTTTTCGAGAAAAAATGTTTTTTATGAAACATTTCATAGCATCTTTTGGAAAAGCCATCGATTTAATTGCCAATATGCTTAGTCAATTTAAGAGAGCAGTGTATTATGATAATAAATGATTGAAAGAATTATAGTTTTGTGCAGAAGAACTGTACAACGTTATATCTGTTTAGATCGAATTTCTGCATATGTAAAGGATACAACTAAAATTCTTTCAATCATTTATCATCATGATACACTGCTCTCTTATATCGAGTGAGCATATTGGGAATTCAGTCAATGACTCTTCCAAAACACGTTATGAAATGTTTCATGAAAAAAAAAAAACAGTTTTTATCTCGAAAAGGAAGCAAAGACTAGCAAAATTGTATTAAAATTTTTTGTTTGCAATACCTCATAGAATGACCTCCTGAAATTAATGATATTACTTATGGTTCACTCTGTATATATTTTAAAAATTATTCCTTTTTTATTTTCTTTCTCCCTACTTATTACTTCATTTTTTCTTTCTTTCTTTCTTTCTTTCTATGTTCATTCTTTGTCTCTCATTCTGTCTGACTTTTCTGTCTTGTATTCATCTCCCTCCCTTTAGTTGATTTTTACTATAATTCTCAGCATTTTCATCTTGTCTTCCTTACTTCTATTTTATTTTCCACTTCCCTTTCTTTCTCCTTTTATATCTATTGCTTTTTCCTTTCTCTTTTAGTTCTTCCTTTGAGATTTTGAATTCCTTCCTTCTCAGTCTGTACTAGTCCCGTTCTTTTACCTTGCGTATTTCTTTCTCTCTGCTTCTTTCTTTCATTCTTTTTTTCTACTTGTTTCTAACTTCTCTGCACTTTTCTCCCATTTTCCCCTTATTTTTATTTCGTCTGTGTGTATTTCTTTCCTTTTTCCCCTCTTTTTTTCTCTCGTATTTCTATTTTTCCTTTCGTCCTTATTTACAAAGCGTCATCTTTCCCACATAACACGTCAACATTCATTTTCATTCTCGCTGTCCGCTCTCACTTCCTCATCGGGGTCTTCAAGCCTTATTTCCTGCAGCAGGAGTCAGCAAACACGCGGTTCGGTTGCCAAGGCTCGTATTTTGTGCAAAGCCATAGATAAGGTCTTCCAGCGTGCCCACACGTACGTTAACCATTCCTCCAAGTGTGTCACGGCAACCTCTTCACTCAAGTCTTGTTTATCTTACGAGACGCTCACAGAGAACTGCGTCCCATCTAATCTAATACCTCGCCATACGTCACCTCCAACAGTGCTGCAAATTCATTTACTTCAACGTTTGTAAGACGAATCTATTTACTGTCTAAAATTCATCATTTTGGTGATTTTTCTACAATCTCTGTTTATACATAACGCTTCCATGAAATATACAGACTTAAATACATATATATGGTGTTTCAGGAACGCTGCACCAAACTCGGAGGGACGATAGATTTAGCATGGACATGGGTGGGCAACTCGTACTCTCAAAATGTCGAAACAACCTCAGTGCAGGTAGAACGGACTCTGTACTAGCTGTAGTTTTTGTATGCGGTTCTTGCAACACTCAAGTTCGCTCGCGTCTGCAGTAAGTGGCGGCTCGTTTTAAGTGACAAACAATGCAATAGAGGGCAAAAGGAACTGATCACCCTACTCCATTATCTTCTGGTCTAGTTGTCTCGTAAGTGGTACCTTTTTGGTATTACTTGTTAAGTTCACACCTGTATTCGAACAGTGACTAAACAACTTACTTACTGGTTTTTAAGGAACCCGCAGGTTCATTTCCGCCCTCACATAAGCCCGCCATCGGTCCTTATTCTGAGCAAGATTAATCCAGTCTCTACCATCATATCCCCCGTCCCTCAAATCCATTTTAATATTATCTTCCCAACTACGTCTCGGCCTCCCCAAAAGGTCTTTTTCCCTCTGGCCTCCCAACTAACAATCTATATGGATTTCTGGATTCGCCCATACGTGCTACATGTCCTATCCATCTCAAACGTCTGGATTTAATATTCCTAATTATGTCAGGTGAAGAATACAATGCGTGCAGTTCTGTGTTGTATAACTTTCTCCATTCTCCTGTTACTTCATCCCTCTTAGCCCCAAATATTTTCCTAAGCACCTTATTCTCAAAGACCCTTAACCTATGTTCCTCTCTCAAAGTGAGAGTCCAAGTTTCACAACCATATAAAACAACCGGTAATATAACTATTTTATAAATTCTAACTTTCAGATTTTTTGACAGCAGACTGGATAATAAAAGCTTCTCAACCGAATAATAACAGCACTTCCCATATATATTCTGTTTTTAATTTCCTCCCGAGTGTCATTTATATTTGTTACTGTTTCTCACAGGTATTTGAATTTTTCCATCTCTTCAAAGGATAAATTTTCAATTTTTATATTTCCATTTCGTACCATATTCTGGTCATTAGACATAATCATATACTTTGTCTTTTCGGGATTTACTTCCAAACCTATCTCTTTACTTGCTTCCAGTAAAATTCCCGTGTTTTCCCTAATCGTTTGTGGATTTTCTCCTAAAATTATCACGTCATCAGCATAGACAAGCAGCTGATGTAACCCGTTCAATTCCAAACCCTCTCTGTTATCCTGGACTTTCCTAATGGCATACTCTAGAGCAAAGTTAAAAATTAAAGGTGATAGTGCAACAGCAAATATTAATTTTGTGTTTAATGTCGAGAACGAAATTTGGGGTGAATTTTAAACTATTTCAGTTAAGCATGTATTTCGAATAACATAATTCAAGAAAATTAATTATAGAATTTAGTGTATTTGTAACAATTATGCTTGCATTTCAGTTCATAACAATCACTTGGTTTATGGATGTCCTTTGAATGACAAGTAAAGAATAACTATTAAATGAAACATCGTTTTCGAGGGATCAAAGCAACGAACTTTGCGAACCGATTCATTTACTGAAGCTTTTTTCTTACATGTATTAAAGTCACTGTAATGAAACATCTATATTCTGGCAATTGACACTGACGGCATGTAAACACTGTGGTTGATACAAAATCGTTAAATAAACTGTGAAACTAATTAACGTATGCAGTATGTGTTCCAGGAAAGAGGGCAATTCGGAACGTTTAATCAGGAGCCTTTGTCCGACGCAACAGTGAGTTAAACCCCATCGATTTGGAATCAGTGACCTAAGTGGAAACAAAAATACCGACCACAGCGGGTAAATCACACAACCGTGACCTTCGACATTTTAATGACTACGTAGGCAGAGGGTGCAAGTCGCCGGTGCGTCAAGTCTGTGCACTTCCAACTCACGGGTTTCCAGTCCAATCACACCTACACCCAGTGTACTGTTGAGTAGCCGGCCTCACTCCAGGATTGGTTAATATTCATCAAACAGCTGATAATGAGGGTAATAAAGGGACCGTTACCACAATGATGATAATGGTAATAAATGCAAGGAATGTGATAGGAAGAATTAAATCAGAAATCACGAAGAGAGAAATGAAGAGGTTGATGATAACGATAATGGACGGAAATGTAGGTAAAATCATGATAAATACATTGAGAATAATGGCAACGACGAAGATGGTAAGGTGAAGAAGTGAGGATACTATGACGAGGATGGTGAAAATGACGATTACTAACAGGATATGAGGTTGACGAGAATGTCCAAGATATGATGACGAGGATAATGAACTGGAAGACAAGAATAGTGTGAAAGGAGAAGAGGAATACGACAGTGATAAGAATGAGAAAGATGACAGAGAATATGATGAAAAGAAGGACGAGGAAAATAATGATGTGGAAATTACGACGATGAGGAAGATGACAATGACGAGAAGTAGGATGACAGTTACAATAATGAGGAAGTGGACAACGATGAGAATGAGGAAGAGAACAATGACGGGAATGAAGAAGATGACAATAATGAAAATGAGGAAAATGACAATGACGAGAAGTAGGATGGCAGTTACAATAATGAGGAAGTGGACAACGACGAGAATGAGGAAGAGAACAATGACGGGAATGAAGAAGATGACAATAATGAAAATGAGGAAGATGACAATGACGAGAAGTAGGATGGCAGTTACAATAATGAGGAAGTGGACAACGACGAGAATGAGGAAGAGAACAATAACGAAAATGAGGAAGATGACAATGACGGGAATGCTGATGAGAATGAGGAAGAGGACAATAACAGAGAATTAGGATGATGACAATGATGAAAACGAAGAAGAGAACAATAATGAGAATGAGGAAGAGAACAATAACGAGAATGAGGAAGATGATAATGACGAAAATGAGGAAGATGACAATGACGAAAGTGAGGAAGATGACAATGACAAGAATGAGAAAGATGACAATGACGAAAATGAGGAAGATGAAAATGACAAGAATGAGGGAGATGACAATGACGAAAATGAGGAAGATGACAATGACGAAAAATGAGGAAGATGACAACGACAAGAATGAGGAAGATGACAATGACGAAAATGAAGAAGATGACAATGACAAAATGAGGAAGATGACAATGACGAAAATGAGGAAGATGACAATGACAAGAATGAGGAAGATGACAATGACGAAAATGAGGAAGATGACAATGACAAGAATGAGGAAGATGACAATGACGAAAATGAGGAAGATGACAATGACGAAAATGAGGAAGATGACAATGACAAAAATGAGGAAGATGACAATGACAAGAATGAGGAAGATGACAATGACGAAAATGAGGAAGATGAACAATGACGAGAATGAGGAAGATGACAATGACGAAAATGAGGAAATGACAATGGCGAAATGAGGAAGATGACAATGACAAGAATGAGGAAGATGACAATGACGAAAATGAGGAAGATGATAATGACGAGAAAGAAAATGAGGAAGAGGACAATGACGAAAATGAGGATGATGACAATGATGAAAAGAATAAGAAGAACAATAATGAGAATGAGGAAGATGACAATAACAAGAATGAGGAAGATGACAATGACGAAAATGAGGAAGATGACAATGACAAGAATGAGGAAGATGACAATGACGAAAATGAGGAAGATGACAATGACAAAAATGAGGAAAATGACAATGACAAGAATGAGGAAGATGACAATGACGAAAATGAGGAAGATGACAATGACGAGAATGAGGAAGATGACAATGACGAAAATGAGGAAGATGACAATGACAAGAATGAGCAAGATGACAATGACGAGAATGAGGAGACGATAATTGCGGGAATGAGGACGGTGAGTGACGAGAATGAGGAAGATAACAATTAAGAGAATGCAGAAGAGGAAAATGACGGGAATGAGGAAGATGACTAGTCCGAGAATGAGGAAGTTGACAGTGACAAGAATGAGAACGATTACAGTGACGAGAACGACAGTAACGAGAATGAAAATGAGGAAGATGGGTGACGAGAACGACAGTAACGAGAATGAGAATGAGGAAGATGGATGACGAGAACGACAGTAACGAGAATGAAAATGAGGAAGATGGGTGACGAGAACGACAGTAACGAGAATGAGAATGAGGAAGATGGGTGACAAGGACGAGGAAGATGACAATTACGAGAATGAGGAAGGTTATAAAGATGACAATTATGAAGATGACAATTACGAGAATGAGGAAAATGACAATGACAAGAATGTGGAGGATGGCAGTGCAGAGAATGGGGAAGATGACAATGATGAGAATGAGAAAAATGACAATGACGAAAATGAGGAAAATTACAATGATGACAATTACGAGATTGAAACCAAATATTCAATTGAAGCGACATCACGTTGTCAATATTCTTACAATCCGAGTAGGTAGCAGATATTACTCAATATGATGATTTATAACTGTAATATTTAGTGCTTACCGGAGATTGTGTATCTCATCGGGAACCGGCGGCGCTATCCGCGACGCGGGATTGAGGAAGCGGCGATGGAGACGTCGTGCGGCGCGCCGCGTAAAGACGGAGGCGCTGTGAAATATAGACGGGGATAAGTTCACGTAATGCTCGCTGACAGCAGGTGAGGATGCTAGCGCCGCATCCCACAACGAGAGACGGATGTGTCAATTGTATTCTCGCTGTCTCGCCTCAGCTAGATGAGGAACTAAAGTTTTCGGAAGAATTTGCATATATTGCATCATTCGCTATGGCTAAAAACTCGGCAAACATGGATTCCATTCTCAGCGAAGAAGTACGTGAGTGTTTCCATATTAGATTTCACTTATTTCACTTCATTTAATGATTATACTAAGTGCTTAAATAAAATTATGACATATTTTCACAGAAGATAATATTGGCCAAAACAAGATAAAACTTCTATACAGGCTGAACTGTAGGCAGGCAGACAGGCAGGCAGGCAGGCAGGCAGGCAGGCAGGCAGGCAGGCAGGCAGGCAGGCAGGCAGGCAGGCAGGCAGACAGACAGACAGACAGCCAGACAGCCAGACAGACAGACAGACAGATAGACAGGACAGGACAGGTAGGAGGTAGGTAGGTAGGTAGGTAGATAGATAGATAGATAGATAGATAGATAGATAGATAGATAGATAGATAGATAGTAGATAGATAGATAGATAGATAGATAGATAGATAGATAGATAGATAGATAGATAGATAGATAGATAGATAGATAGATAGATAGATAGATAGATAGATAGATAGATAGATAGATAGATAGATAGATAGATAGATAGGATAGATAGATAGATAGATAGATAGATAGATAGATAGATAGATAGATAGATAGATAGATAGATAGATAGATAGATAGATAGATAGATAGATAGATAGATAGATAGATAGATAGATAGATAGATAGATAGATAGATAGATAGATAGATAGATAGATAGATAGATAGATAGATAGATAGATAGATAGATAGATAGATAGATAGATAGATAGATAGATAGATAGATAGATAGATAGATAGATAGATAGATAGATAGATAGATAGATAGATAGATAGATAGATAGATAGATAGATAGATAGATAGATAGATAGATAGATAGATAGATAGATAGATAGATAGATAGATAGATAGATAGATAGATAGATAGATAGATAGATAGATAGATAGATAGATAGATAGATAGATAGATAGATAGATAGATAGATAGATAGATAGATAGATAGATAGATAGATAGATAGATAGATAGATAGATAGATAGATAGATAGATAGATAGATAGATAGATAGATAGATAGATAGATAGATAGATAGATAGATAGATAGATAGATAGATAGATAGATAGATAGATAGATAGATATAGATAGATAGATAGATAGATAGATAGATAGATAGATAGATAGATAGATAGATAGATAGATAGATAGATAGATAGATAGATAGATAGATAGATAGATAGATAGATAGATAGATAGATAGATAGATAGATAGATAGATAGATAGATAGATAGATTTATTGACTAATATTATACATACCAATTTTATATTATCATAATTTTGTCTAAATCCAATGCACTGGTCTTGTGACCGTACGTGCTTTGTTCCCGAAACAGTCCTCCTTTGTAGGTCCCCCTCCCCACCTATGATTACATTCAACTACTCTCTAAAAGAACACACATATTAAAAATGGAAATGACACAATAAAACACATTATATAATATATCCTAACCTAAAAGATATAAAAAAGTGTACGAAACTGTAAGTCAGTATAGTCACGACGCTGTTATTTCAGGCGTCACTCCTCCTCTTTGCTTACGTCTTAGGAAGTGAAGGCTCTATAAAGTTTAGGTAGGTAGTAATCGTTCGCCATTTTTGTTCTTTCATTGCCGAGCTACCAGACGAGGAATCTATTTGCCACACTGTTAAACATTATCATGTCGTAGCTCCTATGATAAATCAAACGCACTGTAATTCAGCAAATAATTGAGCGGCAAATAACGTCCTCGTGTGCTTTCTGCGAATGCCAACAAAAGAGCCAAAATGGCGGGCGATTATATTAAGTATTTATCGAGCCTTAGGAAATGCATAACGTCATCATCAGCGAATCACAGGACGCACATGTTTAAATGTAGCCGTGATTGGCTGCCGGAAATAAAAGCGACAGAACTACATAATTTCAGGGCGTTATTCTTTGAGATATATCAAACAAAAAAGTTTAACATAATTTTGCCCCTTTTTGCTTCCTTTTCGAGATAAAAATTGTTTCATATGAAACATTTCATATTGTGTCTTGGGAAAGCCACCGATTAAATTCCAAACATGCTTAGTCAATTTAAGAGAACAGTGTATTATGATAATAAATGATTAAAATGCTTTTTTAAATTTTCTATGAAAGAATTTTAGTTTTGTCTTTTAAATGTGCAGAAATTAGATCCGAACAAATGTTACCGTAAAATCTTTTTGCAGAACCAAAAGTTACATTTGTTCAGATCAAATTTCTGCACATTTAAAGGACAAAAGCAAAATTCTTGTTTGAACCTACTTAAAGTCAAAGTATCAATGGGTTACGTGATCCTGGGTATCTGCAATGTAGATCTGCTACGTATTGTTTACACCAACTTAAGAGACAAGCCACTTCCTTTGTACGTAAAGACCTAGAAACAAAATTTGGGCCACCTGGATTTTCTAAGCTGCTCTAACATACTTGTAAGCATTAAGCATGCGCAGTATGCTGTGACTAGAACTTGGAAAATTCAGATGGCCCACATTATTTTTGTTTCTATGTCTGTACTATGCACAGGAACCATGATGTCTTCAAATAACGTTTTCTGGTTACTGGAATAACGCATTGTGATACTCTTTTAAACAGGTCTTGACGAGCTTAATCGAAATATTGAATAATAAATACATACTATCATTTAAGTAAGTGTTAGTACTCGTATCTCATTAATAAATAACGGTACAAGGTTGTCTCCCTATCAGTACTGTTTCTCCCTTTCAGTTGTACACCTTTTGTATGAAACGTTTTTTTCCATTTAGCGTTTGCGTACAACATTTGAAAGAGAAACGATTAAAAAGTACGCGATCACGCGTCCTTTCAAGAGAATTTGGGGCTGTGAAAAAGAACCTAAGTGAGCTCTGAGTCTGTTGGCCATTCGTCTCGCTCCGTTTTTCACCGTTCCGTTGGAGAAACTTACAGAATTTTGAAGGAAAAAAAAAGGCAAAAATGGAAGTAAATTAAGACACAATCTCCCTACATCCGCAGGTCCACACCTGTGGAGTAACTGTTAGCGCGTCTGGCTACGAAACCAGGTGGCCCGGGTTCGATTCCCGGTCGGGGGCAAGTTACCTGGTTGAGGTTTTTTCTGGGGCTTTCCCTCAACCCAATATGAGCAAATGCTGGGTAACTTTCGGTGTTCGACCCCGGACTCATTTCACCGGCATTATCACCTTCATCTCATTCAGACGCTAAATAACCTAAGCTGTTGATAAAGCGTCGTAAAATAACCTACTAAAATAAAAAAAATAAATACATCCGCAGAGATATTACAGGACAATCACAAGACAACGGACTGCCACCCAGTGACTTAGAAGGAACATAAATTGCTTCTAATGCCTACACCGGGAATCGAAAATGCACCGCTTAGAATGGCAGTATGTAGCCACCTCAGAGCCACTATGGCGAGCAGGATTTTATACGTGATTAAAAATTAATAGCTATATAATTCCTTTCAAAGAAAATGACAGACATTCACTCGAGTACACACTTATTAAACTTCTTGTTATCTTAATTAAAAAGTGGCGGAACTAAATCCAATATATTTCATTTCTCTTAGTAATTGTAAAAAATATCCACGTACTTCAGAGTGTTTTAATTACGCCCGTTAGGCGTCAGAGGTTGCTTGCACTGGTCATGTGTCCGATTGTTGGAGGCTAATTTATCGATCTCACAGTTTCTCGCTTCCAGTTGAGAACAAAAGTCTCGGGAAATTTATGGCTCGCGCACCCGAGAGCTGCGGGTCTTTTAAAACCGCCAAGTATACAGTCCGTGTCTTATATTTCATAATATTACATTAATTACTCCACGACATTCACAGCCCCAGAGCTACCATTACCGCTGGAACAAACCGAATTTCAACATAAAACATACAAAATCCCTTTCTGTTTGTTCTGAAGATTATCTAGAATTAGCCTATATAGGTGGTCTATGGTTTATTACTAAAGGAATAGACAATGTGAAAATATACAAGGAATTCTAGCACTCTCCTGAAAGAGAGTGATATAGTGCTGAAGGGAGGATTTATTACCTAATAAATTTACACAGATTATTACACTTTTACTACGTCATACTACATTTGACCAATAAAAATGTACGGAACGACGTGTTTCAACCAATCACGGTTGCTTATCCTATAATTTTTATCATCTCCCTAACATTTATTTTTATCACCTTCCTAGCATTTATTCCTTTGCTTGCCAGCATTGTACTTTCAATAATTGTACCTTTTGAAATGATTCATGTTTATTTCATCATCCTTAATTAAAACTTTTCTATCATTTATCTTGTTTATATTATTTAGGATATGTTACAGCTTCTGCTGTATGAGATTATGGATAGTCACGTATCAGAGATTGTTTAATATGTATTGATAATTGAAGTGGAATGCAACAGTTTTAATAAAAATGAATTTGCATCAACAAAGGCTTCTTGACTAGTAATCGTCCATAGAATTCAATTTTTTTAAATTTATATATTTATATATCTTCTCACCATTCGTGAGCTGCCACAAGGGACAAAGAGTACTTAACCATAGAAATTTTTACAAGTTCATGAAAAACCATTGATTTTGTTTTAACAATGAAATTCCTACGAGTACATAACTGCAAACTGTACAGTTGGCACAACTGGTAACAAGAGAACAGCTGATCATAAGACACTACTGACATCTAGTGGAATATTTGTAATGATGAGTTGGTGCAACAATACATTTTCAAAACAGTTTAGTATTTTAGTAAGTCAATTAATATTTTATTGTATTGAAGTACTTTATTTCTTCTAATTTTTATATACTTTCTTCTAATCGTGTAATTGCCAATTAAATCCACTGGAGTTTTGATTTTGTTTAGATAAATCAAAACCTCTCGTGAGATTACTGTAGATACGTTAGAATGAAGAAAAAATTAAAAATTAATACTCACTAACAGCAAAAAGTTTAAATATATCTTTAAATTTAAAATTGTTTCATTTAACTAGATGAATGTTACATGTTTCCAATAATTATTGAATAATTGTTACTTTCCCAACTTCTATTTGAAAATAACGATCATTACACAAATGTTTATTTTTATTTTTATTTGTTTAGTAGGCTGTGTCTTTTGGCAACCCTTACTGAAGGGCAGCTACCCTTGTGGGATTTATATATTTTTAATTAATTTGTTATAAATTCTAGATACTACAGTACTATGATTGAGGGCAGTGCTCGTTACACACTTGGGTTCGAACAAACGTAGGGTCAATTAGGGATATTATGATACAGTAAAAAAAGTTGGGCTAATTTGATACAGACTTTAAAATGTACCAAAGTTTCAGTTTGAAAATGTTTAAAACTGTGTTTATGGAAGCACATTTTATGCTCTTTAATAATCAATATGGAACAAAATTGGAAAAAAAAAATCATTATCTGCATTATAAATGTATTAAAAGAGAAGGCAGTTTTTTTTTCTTGAAAACTTTGATGTGACACTGTTACTTTTGTCACTGCTCTTGAATAAATAAAGATAGAATAACTCTTCTCGGGTTCTCAGCCAGGTGAGTTAGAGATTTGATTCCAAAGTTTTCGACGGCTAGCTCTGCCATCTTCTTCAGGGAATGAAGTGATGTGGGACCATGTATCCAACTCACCTGGCTGAGAACCCAAGAAGAGTTATTCTACATCAAACGCCGGGAAAGCCTCAAGTCATACAAAGATAGAATTTTTTTTTATTTTTCTTTTACTCAGAATGCTGTCAGCTTCATATTTTCCAAAGAAAATTTGTGAATATTCAGCAGTAAATAAATTAATGTACCAATGAGAGGAGCTATTATGATATATATCTTAGAGCTAAAATTAAATGATGTGCTAGAAGGGTTTTTTTTTTTTCTAATTATGATATTATGTTTGCAATGAAAGAAACTGACCACGTTGATCAATTTTCAAAATTAAAGTAATTGTTGCCTCTTGTAGGAAATTTTATAATTTCTCAGCTCTTGAATAAATAAATTTATTATCATTATTATTATTATTATTACTACTATTAATACCGGACTTTTAAGAAATATGCTGATGTATTGCTTGTTTCTTTTATGCCAAGTATTGAAATTTCAGAGCTATAAATACTATGCTATAAATACTACTGTTTGAGATTTCTGCAGTGACCATAGCAACTTGTGGAAAATCCAAGACATAGATATTCTGCTTGCGTGGACCCAGGTGTCGCCCCAGCACAATATGTCGCTTGCCGCACACGCTGATACGTACATCTGGGTAATCGAATCGTTTTGTATCACAAGCCAATCCCTATAACAGACGATCATTCCCTGAAGCCCCACACGTCCATCTGGGTCGCTTATTGCATTAAAGGATTACCAGTTTTCTACAATTTTTTTGTAAAGTCCTCTTTTGTAGTGAAATTTATTTAACGACGTTTTCAACTACAGTCGAAATTCACCGTGAGTTAAAAATGATCGACATATTTTCTCTGAAGCTATCACGGACACAATTCTTTCAAGACACGGGTCCCAAAGATTTGAACACGGATCTCCAGTGTGGAAAGCCAACGATTTTAGGCGCTCGCCGAACGGTGTATTCATAATATCTTATAAAACTTCAACTGAAATGGAAAAATGTGTTTATAGGCTCAATATAAATCACTAATACAGGGTGTCTCTAAATTAGACCGACAAAATTAGGGAGCAGATAGATAACCTGCGTGGAAGCATATTTTGTTAAGGAACCCATGGGCTGCGAGGCTTCGTTTCATTGCAAGAAGGCTGGAACGGATAATCACTTTTTTCAGTCCAAGAGGGAT
The DNA here is from genome assembly GCA_025594305.2 of Periplaneta americana. Classification (NCBI taxonomy): domain Eukaryota; kingdom Metazoa; phylum Arthropoda; class Insecta; order Blattodea; family Blattidae; genus Periplaneta; species Periplaneta americana. Next base: position 16,461,659 of record JAJSOF020000021.1, read on the forward strand.
GTGTCATTACGACTGTCACTCGATTTATTTACGTCCGGAGCCCAGTTTCATTTGGTATCGATTACAACACGTTTGTTTATTTCCAGTGGTACGATCTCTTGTTATCCGTGTTATTCGTCTACTGCACTCATTCTGTTGTAATGTTCAGTACAGTTTAATGCGTCGTTGGTTTCGTTTTTCTGTACGTATTTTTTCTTTGTTTGGATTAACACACATAATCGCTTGTCATTTGCACATACCTATTTACTTTATTCCGACCTGTAATTCCTTGTTGCAATGAAACTAAGCGTCCCAAACAAAATATGCTTCCACGAAGGTTATCTATCTGCTCTCTAATTTTGTCGGTCTAATTTAGAGACATCCTGTATATTTTAACATTCACGGGGGTCCAAATCCTAGTTGGGACAAGTTATCTGGCTCAGGTTTTTCCAGAGTTTTCCCTCAACCCATTAAAAGCAAATGCTCGGCAACTTTCGGCGTTGGATCCTGGACTTATCTCGCTAGCATTATCATCTTCATCTCACTCAGACACTAGATAACCACAGCAGTTGATAAAGTGTCGTAAAGTAACCAACTAAAAAGAAACATGCACGCATTGGGGATCTGTTAGCTTTGTGGTTTACTGAAAGTGTTTAGTGCTACGAAAAGTCATTAAAATAATAAATTGTAGTGTATATTTCCAAGTGTTTAAGAGAGAGAGAGAGAGAGAGAGAAGTGTTTCGTATGTTAAAATTGGTCAAGATTTGTGTAAGCGTTGTAAGTGATTAGTACTTTCTTCAGCTGATTAAGAAGGGTGATTAATGCGTTCTGAAGTGTTTATTTGTGTTTTGCATTCATGTTGTGAGCCGTATTCACGCTGTTTTTTTGTATTTGTGTTGTGTGTACATGTGTTATTTTTATTATATAATTGGCCTGCTATTTTGTGTTTCGTTTCATATTTATATTTTATTCCGTTCTTTGGGTTGTGCTTTATATATGTTCAGTACAGCACGCCGCACCGTGAACTTAACCCGTACTATAGTACGGATGATTATGATTATGATGATGATGATGTGTGAATTAATGATGGAAAAATGAGACTGAGTCCAACGCCGATAGTTACCCAGCAATTCTCCTCCAATTGGTTGAGGGAATACCCCGAAAAAAACCCAACCAGGATTTGAACCCGGGCCCGCTCGTTTCACGGTCAGACATGCTGACCAGCTCCACAGCTGTGGACAATATATCATTTTAAAGACGTAAAAACCAAATAACATGTTGGGGGGGGGAAATAAATAGAAACTCTCACCCAAAATGTAATTTAATTTTCCTTTAAATCAGCGGTCATCAGCACAGTGCACCCTTGGACTAGCGTCTCTTACCCGCTGGCGGGTATGCTTTCTTTCTGTCCCTTCTGCAGGACGGTGCATATTTCACTCCTTACTCCTTACCCGTTTCAGCGAGTGCTGACGACCACTGCTTTAAATCTTATATCCAGAACATATACAGAATAAGTTCTGTAACATTAGTAGTTTAAATTATATAAAATATTAACTTTGCTGAAAGTTACAAAATTCAGTACTCATAAAACAAAAAATAAATAAATTTATCACGTAGATACATAAAATATTCTACTACATTCTTCTAGATATAAGATTTCAGAATACATTGACAAAGGAATCTTAAAAATATATTGAGAAATTTGCACTTTCTCCCTGCATTTTCATAGACGCCATTTTGAATACTTATTTACCGACAAATAGGCTATATATTATTTGTAATATTTGAATATTATTTCTTAAAGTACAGTTGGTGAATATTTGTTACACTAATGATTCTGAGTTTAATCCATTTTATGACTTGTAAGAAAAAGTATTTTATTTTTGTCTTTTTTTGTAGTACTCGAAAGTGTACCTCCTTAAAAATGCCTTTTTTACGCGAGAAATCTATGTTCATGGTACAAAAAAATGGTAACGTTTTGACATGAAAGGTTCGGCCTACTCTGACGTCACTCGTAGTACCATGGAAACGGAAGAATAAGATGTACTTTTAGGCTGCTGTGAAACGCGGCGGTAGTCGCTGTCTATGCTGTTGCCGGTAACTGTGCGTGGCTGCCTTAATTGCCCAGATACTTAACGTTCTTTGTAGTTTTTTTCTGATCTCCCTCCCTGCTGACAAATTTATTATACTGAACAGCCTCGTCCATAATGACTGTACAGCGATGACTTCGAGAAGAATTCCAGAAGTCTGCATCTATTGTCAACAGTCTCAAGAAATGGTATAAGAAATTCCAGATTTACATAACAATGTTGGAAAACTGACTGATGGCATAGCTGAATGGAGGTAATATGTGCATCTTTGAACAAGGCGGCTCTCCGGTTGACTACCACAAATACGTGCGAGGGTATCTTAATCAAAATTTTCCACAAAAGATAGGATGTACACATCAAGAAGGTGACGCGTTAATGCCGTGGCCACCCCGGTCCCCGGATTTAATTCCATGATTTTTTTTCCTTGTTAGGTTTTGTCAAAGATATGTCTGTGTGCCTTACTCCCCACTAATCTTTAAATTGTATCACCACTGTCGTAGCTCTGGTCGACTGTGATATACTCACACGCACGTGGGATTATTACGGATTATCAGTTATCACACAGATGTCTGCCGTATCAGCAGAGGTGGAAAGCTTGAGCATCTGTGAAATAGCCTATGTAAAAAGAATGGATGAGTTTACCTCTATTTCAGTATAACAAAATTTCACGGACTTATGAAAGACGGTGTATAAGAGTAGACAATTTACGCTTGTATGTTAATTACACGTGCTTATACACGTGTATGTCACGTAAAATTTATTCCTATGTCAGAAAATTTCTTTCATTATTGTCTTATGTAACAAATATACCCGCTGCCTCCCGACCTCTTTTTTTTTTTATTTCAACGCTCGTGGCTTTATTATCCCAACTCCTTTCTCTCTTTTGTTTGCAACATGAAAAATGGTTGCTAAGAGATGAAAATACGAGGTTAATTTAATTCTAATTTGTTAGTTGTGTTTCGCGTTGTTAGATGACGCAGCACAGGTGCCGCCCTCGCGCGGGGATTTAAAAGTACGTGAACAGATGAAGTGCAGGTTCCGCGTTGTAATAAATCTCTAGAATCTAGACGCTATACCTACTTCTCTCCGAGACATCCTCTATATTTAACTTCCCCCCCCCCCTTCGTTCTTCTTGATTTCTTGTTATTTATTTGATCCCTTTACTAAATTCTTTCAATTTGCCCTACCTACAAAATTACATCCAACTCTTCGTTCTGTAGCCTACATCTCTGAGACTTAGTTTCTGTTAAACATGCCTATATTTAAAATGGTAGACAATGTCAATATACAGTCTGATCCGTTTGGGTATGGATAATATTGATTTATTATTTTAAACCTATTATGAGAGCATAGGAGTTTCCATATATGACAATCAACAATGTATTATATGAAAGGACAACTGAAAATCGTAGACGATTAAAATGGCTACTACAAATTAACAGCGGGCACAATTATTTCCCTATTTTGACTATGCTGACATTTTACTGACTGACCTCTCCAGCGACAACAAAACGAAACTTCAACGTGCTCATAATTTGTGTGTACGTTTCGTAAGCAATGTTCATAAATATGATCATATTACTCCATCCCTGGAAGCAATAGGTTGGCTTAAACTAGATAAGAAAAGAAATTTACATTCACTTCTCTTTCTCTTCGAAATCTTGAACTCTTCTATTCCGTCGTACCTGTCGTCTCGCTTCACTTACCTTTCTTCCCACCATAATCTGAACACACGCTCTCGTCATGAAACAATACTAACAATACCATCCCATCGCACCTCCTCATACTCATCCTCTTTCACAATAGTCCTGCCAAGACTCTAGAATTCGCTACCTGCTAGCATCAGGGACTGTCGAAATAAAATTGAATTCAAACGCAAACTTACTAGGCACTTGGTCAGTAATTGATTTCTTGTAAATAGTTTCCTTAATTTATCACAAAATATTTACATATCCGGTAATTTCATCACTATACAATTTTGTTATTCTACGTTTAATTTGTAATTCAGTAAATATAAAATATTCTTTGTTTTTCTATGATAAATTATCTAGCTTTAATTAGTCAGGTAATCTTTTCGTACTTTGATTTTTATTGTAATTGTAATTGTAAATTTAATACTAATTGTAATTTTATTTGTAATTGTAATTGTAAATTTAATACTAATTGCAATTTTATTGTTCATAGTATAGTTGGGGCAGAGAAGGCCTGACGGCCTTATCTCTACCAGGTTAAATTAATAAATACTACTACTACTACTACTACTACTACTACTACTACTACTACTACTACTACTACTAATGTGTTCTTTGGTATGCTAAATTTGAGAGCGTTAAAAGAGTTCAAAGGAAATTTCGACGTGAGTATGGTGTGCTAATGAACCTAAATACGATTCCATAATGTTGTGTATCGAACATTTGTAGAAACAGGTTCTGTGTTAAAATAAAAACATGCAGGAAGTCGCAGGTGAAATCCAGTACGAGAAGCAGCTATCTCTTGGCTTGGCCCCCAAATTCCCCAGATCTAACCCCTTCTGACTTCTTCGTGTAGAGTTTTGTTAAAGACATTGCCTATTCACAGAAACCCAGGAAAATTGATGATCTGAGAGTAAAAATTACTTAAGCTTTTCAACAAATCACCCCTCTTATGTTACAACGGACATGGGCTGAATTGCATCACCGTTATGAGTTGTGCAGGGTGCGCAATGGGGGTCATGTTGAGCTCTGAGGAATCTCCCATCTTTCAGTGTTGTATGCACAAAGTTTCAACAAATAAAGTTCAGTAGTAAATGTTTTACGGTGTTTTTATTTTAGCCATACCCAAGCGGATCACTCTGTATATTGTTTCAATGTATAAAATGAAAAAAGAATTACTTCTGTTATCGTTGTTTCGCGAAAAAAAAGTATTTTTATGTCACATGGAGTGACTGGTATGGACATATCAGAATGAGGGATATCACAACACCATCTACTTTGTTGGATTTGAAGTTATTTTTGAAATTAAACAAAATAACTGTAATATTATAAATAGTTACCAATTCAACATGAATACTTAGAACACTTGTTAACTTTTTCCTCAGTCCACACCTGTGAAGTAACGGTTAGCGTGTCTGGCCGCGAAACCAGGTGGCCCAGGTTCGAATCCCGGTTATGGCAAGTTACCTGATTGACGTTATTTCCAGGGTTTTCCCTCAACCCAATATGAGCAAATGCTGGGTAATTATTATCGGTGCTGAACCCCGGACTCATTTCACCGGCATTACCACCTTCATCTCATTCAGTCGCTAAATAATCTGAGATGTTGATACAATGTCGTAAAATAATCTACTAAAAAAAACTTCTTTCTCACTCTCGTAACAGCAAACAAGTCAGTTAATAACCCTTTTCGTAATGTTATGGTATTATAATAGTTTGCACTAGCTGATATATTCCCTAGTTCAAGAGCGTTACGTCATACAACTCCATGTAACAGTTACCTGGAATTTCTGTGGTTGGCAACTGCTGCCGAACTTCACTTATAACTACTCCACTGGATTTAGGTAAAACCCTTCTATGTTCCTGAGTACATCATTTCACAGAAAGTTACACAAGCCATTCCATGAATAATGGTTAAACCCACATATACAAATATACATATAAGAAACGAGATATTCTTTGAATATGCCAGAGAAAAATGGAGTGCAAATTCTAAATGAGTCACTAAGGGTCGAATTCATAGTCGTCACTTATAAAATGAGGAAACATGTAATGAGCGTTTCCTTAGCACTTATTTTAGATCGTATTGCAGAGACGCTACTCATTCATATGCCCCGAGTATTCCCTTGACATCGAAAGAAATATGGCAACATGGCTAGACGTGAGCGCTTTCCTACATTCAACTGTTTTCCAGTGCCTTCAAATTGTTAAATTGGTATTATTGTCATTCACAAACACAGAAGTAAATATTATAGAGCTAAAAATTATACAAGACGTCCAGAAAGCATTTTACAGAAAAGAAAGAAGTGAGCTAAGATAACTAGTTATGAAATATAGAGATATTGTCGAAAGTAAAAAAAAAAAAAAGATAATTGTTCTCTCCAAAAGAAGAAATTGACATGGAACAAAATTGCAGTTGAGTTTAATAACTCCGAAAATATTCCTGTAAGTAAATCATTTTACTTTATTTTTCGGTTATTTTTATGCTAAACAAATTGGAAGTGATATAATTACGCAAATTTTAATAGCTCATTATTTGGGTAGAATACAAACAAAAATGCAAATGACACTTTGTTGGGACGTGAATACTTTTCGAAAAAAATGTCACTTAAATCTACCTGAAATGCTGCTGTATCATAAAATCTCAAAGCAACCAGTACTTTCAGCAGTGGCGAAATCGGTAAGCCTCATGGTTGTATTGTGAATTGAAATGAGACACCAGAATATCCACAACAGTGTTCTTGTCGAAACGGTATCTCCTCTTAAATTGTTGGTCATTATACATCTCTAAAGGGTTTTCCATATCTCTGATATATCTTTTGCTTGCCGAAACTTATTTTCATTTTAATTACAGAACTCAATAAATTAAATCATAATGATCATCCATTGTATACCGAATCAGCTGATTACAATGCATATGAGGAAACACTTGAGTAAGCTGACAAGCTACCTTATTTGAACAAGTGTTCACTTCAGTGGGATTTATGAATTGGAAATTATTATAAGCAACTGCTTAAGAGTTTCTTTACGATAAGTGTTGACTATGAATTCGGCCCTTAGGGACAGAACATATGATAAAGCTATCATAAACAGGATCAAAATCAAAGAAGATACCTACAATTCCAGAAACCTGAAAATTAGATGAGAAGGTTATGTGATGCCACTGGGTCAGGATAAAATGGTCCTACAGGTTAACAGCATGACATTCACGGGTTGACAGAAAAAAATGTGGGAATACAAAACGGGCGTACGGATGAAGAACTTAAAAAAAAAATAAATAAATTTCGGCATTCAATAGTCAAGAAATGTCAAGGACCCCTATGCATGGAGGTGCATGAAAAATAGAACTGATATTAAAATAGGTAACATAGTAATAAATAATACTCCCTTCGTTCCAAAATATGGTATAGTAACAAACAAAACCAGTTTGATTATTGCGCATGAGCTCATGAAATGTTTCGCGGTGTGGTATTCTGTTCAGTAGTGAAGGGACTACCAGACGGTGCAGTTGTGAATGTTTGTAATCTTCTGTAGTGCATCAAACTATAATATTTAAATAGTTCATTATGATCAGAAATCAAGGGGGCACCTGCTGTGATGTTCCTGTTGCAGAAAATGTAACACCAACCCAGTCAATGTTGAATAGAACATCTAAGGCGCAATAGTCATACAAAAAAGGGGTTTAGTATTTAGTATTTATTTATTTAACCTGGTAGAGATAAGGCCGTCAGGCCTTCTCTGCCCCTCTACCAGGAGATTACAACTATAACATGAACAATAAAATTACAATTAATATTAAATTTACAATTACAATTACAATAAAATTTAAAGTAAGACAAGAATACCTGATTAATGCAAGCTAGACATTTTATCATAGAAGTTAAGAACAAAGAATATTTTTGTATTTACTGAATTACAAATTAAACCTACAAAAACAATATTCTATAGTGATAAAATTACCGGATATTGAAATAATTTGTGATAGATTAAGAGAACTATTTACAAGAAACCATGTCTGAACGAGTCTCAATTACTGACCAAGTGCCTAGTAAGTTTGCGTTTGAATTCAATTTTATTTCGACAGTCCCTGATGCTAGCAGGTAACGAATTCCAGAGTCTTGGCAGGGCTATTGTGAAAAAGGATGAGTATGAGGAGGTGCGATGGGATGGTATTGTTAGTATTGTTTCATGGCGAGAGCGTGTGTTCAGATTATGGTGGGAAGAAAGGTAAGTGAAGCGAGACGACAGGTACGAAGGAATAGAAGAGTTCAAGATTTCTAAGAGAAGGAGAAGTGAATGTAAATTTCTTTTCTTATCTAGTTTTAGCCAATCTATTGCTTCCAGGGATGGGGTAATGTGATCATATTTACGAACATTGCTTACAAAACGTACACACAAATTATGAGCACGTTGAAGTTTCGTTTTGTTGTCGCTGGAAAGGTCAGTCAGTAAAATGTCAGCATAGTCAAAATAGGGAAATACAAGGGTCTGCACAAGGGACTTTTTTAAGCAAGAGGGAAGATGAACATTTATCCTTCTTAGCACATGGATAATAGAATATACTTTTCTGCGGTTCTAATTTACTGCAGTTTTTTTATGCAGAGTGTTTCCGGGCTATTGTTACAAACATTCAGGGATGATGGGGAAGAGCACATGCATCAATTTGAGATAAAGAACCCTGGTCCGGAAACGACTGAGTCGAAAGTTATAAGCAAAAACAGTTGTGTGGAAATGGAATTGTAATTTGGCACCACGTGCCCTCCTTCCCTTAACCTTTATAACAGTCGTGGAAAAATGATATGGGCCGGATGTCTCCTACGTGGGTACTTGCACGATACAATCTGTGAGCTTGTCTGCTGTTCCCATTGGCTCATCCGTATTCGAAAATCAGGTTTGCTCATTCCGCTTTCGTCTACTCCTCCAGTTCACTAGGACTGATCGACTGGATACTGCAACTTGTACACATACACTGCTGTCTACAGACGTGCATATCAGGACCGACCATGTCCGTTACACATTACGCCATCTGCATTGCTTTAGTGTAGTTTCCTGTCCCCATCCCTCAGACAGCGCACTGAATGGAATACTGTAAGTAGACAACGCAAACAACGTCAGATGAATACAATATGTGTAAGATGTACAGATAAATACACATAAATAAGGTGTACAGAGGAATAAAATTATTCCATTTCCACACAAATATTTTTGCTTGTAACTTTCGACTCAGTCATTTCCGGACCAGGATCCCTTATCTCAAATTGATACATGTGCCCTTCCCCATCATCCCTGAAAGTTTGTAACACTAGCCCGGAAACACCCTGTATTAATTTGCCTCTCTCAAAATAATGTTTGTTTTTTCTTTTATTAATTTGACGTCACACAGAATAAAATGTACCTTATTTATTAGTTTTTCTTATGTTAATTTATCAAACAAATAAGTTTCTAGAAGATGTATTGAAGTTACATTATATTACTGAGGAATTTAACAAATCTATACAATATTTTGGAATGGAATAAAAGACATCTTTCTATACCATATTTTGGAACAGATGGAGCAACATCTTAGAATAGATAAGCCCTTGTAATCATTGTTTCTTTGGGTCAACGGAAATAGAATCAAAATTACATAAATTCCAGAATCTCATTGGAAATATGAAGGACCACTAATGAAAAGAGTTAGATCAGAAACGATTTTTGAAAACTATATGAAACTAGGATAGTACCTAGGCCCACATATAAATAAAATACATGGGTCTAAATCTCAAACGAAATCACAAGCATTGAAGCAACACAATTGCTATTGTTGTGGCATTAGCAGGATATGCGTATTATATAATGCTCGACCATCAGAGAAATGAAGATAATTCGACAGCAAATCAACATGCAAATTATAATCGATACCATATCCAAATAGACGAGTGACTGATACCAACATGTGTCAAGCATGAGTAATGATAGCATCCTATACAAAATAAAGCAGTACCAGCTACGAAAAAAGCGAAGTAGAGAAAGATCCACAAAATTATGGAGAGAACAAATCAATTTGGAGACTGAACAGGCCTAGGGCCTAAACCGTGAAATTTATATGACTGTTACACTTTTACTACGTCATACTACTTTTGACCAATAAAACGGTACGGAACGACGTGTTTCAAACAATCACGGTTGCTTATCCTACAATTTTCTCACCTACCCAGCGTTTGTTTTATCACCTCTCTAGCATTTGTTTTTATCACCTCCGTAGCATTTGTTTCTTTATTTGCCAACATTATACTTTCAATAATTGTACCTTTTAAAATGATTCATGTTTATTTCATCATCCTTAATTAAAATTATTCTACCATTTATCTTGTTTATGTTATTTAGGTTGTGTTATGGCCTCTGCTGTATGATAGTATTGATAGTCACTTATCAGAGATTGTTTAATATACAGGGTGATTCATTTGAGTACGGATAAAGAAATTATTGTAGTATTATTATCAACCATCGAGAAATTATTGTAGTACTATTAATGTCGAATATAGAAATTGTTTTATTCATATCGAATATCGAATATCGAGAAGTTATTGTGGTATTAATACCAATCATAGAGAAACTGTGGTAGTATTAACATTAAATATTTGGATACATATCGAACAGCAAGAAATTATTGTAATATTAATTTCAAGTATCAAGAAATTACTGTGGAACTAATGTTGAGTATCTACACATTTTTGTGTATTGACTTCTAGAATTAAGAAATTATTTTAATGATCGTAGCCAGTATCGAAAAATTACTGTGGCAATGATGTGGAGCATAAAGAAATTATTGCAATACTGATGCAGAATATAAAAAAATTGTACCGATATTGATGTTGATTATTGAGCGTTAGTATGACATCGAGTTCCAATATCGAGAAATTATTACAGTATTATAGTTGATTTTGGTGTAACTTAAGTTGCCGCTACTGTACAGTATATCTAAAAATTTACTGTTTGAATGGGATGGAGATATTGTTACTTGGAGTGTTTGGGTGTGATTAGAGCTAAGGTGTCGCTTAAAACAGTATTTTTGGTATAATATCAAATCGGGGTATTATACAGTATAATACAATAGGTAAAATTGGTTGGTTAATTTCGAGAATCGAGAAATTATTGTGGTATTCGTATCGAGTGTCGATAAGTTATTGTGGTATTTACATCGATTATTAAGAGTTTATGTGGTGTCAATTTACAGTATTCAGATATTTTTGTGTTATCTCGAATGCAATTTGGTAATTCCTTATGCTTTACTGAAAATTTCACGAAACTCCGATCACCAGAATTTTTCCATATTGGATATCGCAATAATTTGTCAACGCTTTACACTAATGTCTTAGTTCATAATAATACGTTGCTACTGTACAACAATACCACAATATGTTTTGTTACTCGATATCTACATGTATACCAAAAAAAATCTCTCGATAAACAATTCCTAAATATGGAGTTACTGATAATAGATATATAGCGTGGAAAAATTGTGGTATTTATATTGATTATCGAAGTATTATTGTTGCAGAGATATCAATCAGAAAGGTGTATATATATATATATATATATATATATATATAGCAAATTATTATATATTATATATAAGTATGGAATACAAGGAACTAATTCTCCGCCATAATTCGTCTTCTCTTTGACGGTTTTTTATGCCTGCATGACAGGTGTTGCAAACTGTATGTAAGGAAACAGAAATTGACCCCCCCTCCGACTAGTGTAATATATGTAGCTAGTCGGCAGTGTATGTAATGGAGGGAGAAAGGAACTGACCACTCTACCCCATTATCTCCTGACCTAGTTGCCTTATAAGTGGTGCCTTCTTGGTATCACTTGTGAGGTTCAGACCTGTCTTCTAACAGCTGACTAAACAACAACATACGAGTATATATCTTTTATCAATACTTAATATTGTGAATTTTATTAGTAACAACAATGTAATTTATTCGTTACAACAATAATTCCTTTCTACAATTCGCCTTAAACGCCCTCGTCAACAATTGGATTTTCACTCAACACAGTATTCGTTATAGCACTCCACCGACGACAATGACAATTTACTTGGACTAGTACGAACAACAATGAACTGTTAATCTTAACTAATATTTACAAAGCACTATTTACAAATCAGAACTATCAGTTCTCAGTTCACAGTTCTTCTATCTCAGTCACTCGAGTCCACAGTATCTCGAACCACAGACCTTCAGAGACAGTTCGCTGTACTCGAACTCGGGTCCCTCCAACTGCGGTCCACTGCACTCGAACTCAGGTCCCTCCAACTGCGATCCACTGCACTCGAACTCAGGCCTTCGGATGCTGACGCAGATGCGGACGCACACTCGAGTCGAACTCCGGTTGGCTTGACTGGCTTGCTTGCTCTGGCTTACTCACTGACTGAATAACTGAAAACTCTGTCGTTCCTTCGCGTCCGTAATTTATAACCACAGCGACGTAGCCTCGAAGGTTCCACGCGTCTCTAGAGATGGCACTCCAGAAAAATCCCGACCCTCTCCTCTCTACCAGCACCAGATGCGCGCGCACTCTCTCTCCACTCTCTCGCCGCGTTGGCCCTTTCCCCTCTTCGCCGCGCGCCATCCCAAAGTGCTCCGCGCGATCTTCTCTCTTGCGGGACGCTGGTCGTGAGTTCGAATCTCACGTCGCTGTCACAATATAAAACATTTATATCAAAATTGAACCACTAGTTTAGGCTGTTATGAGATCAATTATTATTTTGAAGAACAATAATTACAAATCTATTATCAGCTACTCCATATTTAGGAATTGAGTAGTAGGTTATTTTACGACGCTTTATCAACATCATAGGTTATTTAGCGTCTGAATGAGATGAAGGTGATAATGCCGGTGAAATGAGTCCGGGATCCAACACCGAAAGTTACCTAGCATTTGCTCGTTTAGGAATTGATTATCGAGAGATTTTTTGGTATACAGGTAGATATCGAGTGTCAAAAAATATTGTGATATTGTTCTAGAGTAGCGACGTATTATTATGAAGTAAGACATCAGTGTAAAGTGTTGACAAATTATTGCGATATCGAATATGGAAAAATTCTGGTGATCGTACGGAGTTTCATGAAATTTTCAGTAAAGCATAAGGAATTCCCAAATTGCATTCGAGGTTCAATATAATTATTAACTGTGTATCTCTAAAGTGATTCCCCATATTAAACTGTTATGGTACACAATGTCGCAGTGTAAGCTGTACAAACAACACTGATAAGCCCCTGCTTAAGCCGTAACTAACACGCTGTGAACATCCAGGATGTGTGCGATATGTTCATTGTCTTATGTTTGTTATCTCACAACTTCCTTCAACAAATATTTATGCATAACATGTTGCCGCGCATATTGGCGCAAAGCATTGTTAATCACACTATGAATATCTTACATGACTTAGACTTATTTCAGAGTCTATTCAAATAAAACTAGAAGAAAATTACGTCCTTGTTAGTCTATGTCCCAAAAAGGAAAACACGCATGTAAATATAAACAGCCTATCGGTGTAGCTCGGTTGGTAGTGCTTTTTACTACTGATCCGAGACTGCGTTTGAGCCTGGGTTCAAATCCCGGGAAGACTGATTACATGGTCATATTTAATTCCGAGATTTTATCTAACTGTAAATCCAATATTGAAAGTTTATTGTTTCAGTCATTGACTTTACTGTTGTGTATGTTTTAGGTGTTAAGCTTTACATTATAAGTTACAAGACGTATAAACGTTTTCGTTGAACAGTGTCAACATCTTCAGATACGAACAATCAATTTTGCAATATCGTTACTCTCTACACCAGTAGTGTCAGAGTTGTAAGCTCCGAAACCGGTTATGGTGCTAGAGACGTCCAGTCGGAGCGTGAACTTGCTTATGTCTGTGGAAGCACCGGAGCTCGCATCGAGTCATAGTGGAGCGCTCCGCTCCGTTTAGGCTGTGTCTGACAACGCTGCTCTACAGTCTCTACACCAGGCTCCGCCAAGTCGAGTCAAGATCGCGAGAGGGCGTACAGGCCTACTTACGGCTTCCACTGCGGGCAGTACACTTGTACACTGCAGTCTATCAGTGGTGGAACCTATCGAGGTCGCTTGGGGGCACCGGTGCACTGCATTTTGCACCAGGAATATTTATGTGCTAAAAACATGAACCTTAGCAATGTAATGGATGTTGTTATGCGAACAATTAATTTCATAAGGTCTAAAGGACTCAATCACAGGGACTTCAGGGCACTGCTTGATGGTATTAACAGTATGGGGATTTACTCTACCATACCGAGGTAAGGTGGTGAAGTCGAAAAATTCTGGAACGTTTTCTCGCACTTAGAAATGAAACTGCCTTATTTATGGATGTACATGGGAAACCTGTTAGAAGCCTTGGACATGGAAGAATACATAAGAATAATGCAACAATTGTGCGAAGTTTCGAACGTAGATTTGAGGATATTAGGGATCTTGAACAACAATTTAAGATATTTGCAATATCTTTTTCAGTGAGTGTCCTGGATATTCCTGCTGAACTACAATTAGAAATATTTGATTTACAAAGCGATATTGAGCTAAAGGATAAGTATCAAAACAGAAAAAGTATTAACCATTTCTATACTTGTTTTCCACGAGAAAGGTTTCCTAAACAGTACAATCTTGCTGCAAGAACGTTGTAAATGTTCGGAACAACCTACGTATGCGAAACACTGTTTTGTTTAATGAAGTTTACAAAGTCACGTCACAGAAACAACTAAGTGATGAACAATTGAAAGCATGTTTGCGATTGGCTGGTACTAAAACAATAGCTCCGAGAATTAAATAGCTGCTTACTAACAGAAAACTGCAAAAATCGCAGCGGATCTCTGATGTTTAAGAAAAAGTACTATTATTAGAGAATTGTATTTGAATAACAACGTTTGTACTGTTGTTTTATTTTGTTAATTGAATTGTATAGCAATGAGAAGAAGACAAACATTATATTAATCTGTGTAAAAGTGTATATTTTGTTTCGTTTCATTATTGTGCAAACATGCAAAAATTTGTTTCGTATATAGTTAACTGTACAAAATTGTATAGAGTACTGTTTTTCAGTATAGTGCAATTAACAGTGAAAGCGTGCTTCAATTAAAAGCTGAAATTAATTTACATTCTTATCACAAATTTGGTTCACATACAAGTTCTTAGCTCCGCCACTGTGGAAGCAGCTACCCTTGCCCGCAGCCGTACGTCAGGGCTTGAGGGTTTGTACGTACGCACGAGAGTGTAGTCACTTGACGGTCCCTGCTCTACACATACAATACATGTTTAATGGCATACGGGGATAAAACCCGTTAAAATTAATATAATTATAATACACATTAATATTCTAATATTCAAATGTGGGTGCCCCTAAAGTCAACATTTAAAAGTGTACATATAATGTACAAAAGATATACTTTGCAAGTCCTCACATGTAGGCTGGGTTATTAATGAGATAATATTGTGAGGCTAAAATAAGGTTAAAATATAAAGTGAGCGCACTGTATGTTATATTGTATTATACATGTGAAGATTTGCAATTACAATGTTTTATTACACGTTTTATTCATATTTCTATATTTTAGTGATGCACATCTTTCCAACCTATATCTCATAGTGTATGCTTCATAGCCTGTCGTAAATACTTATGCAGATCATTGTGATAATCTTTATGCCAATATGTTGGGTTTTAGCTGTTTATTGTTGACTTGGTGGTGTGCGTTTTCTTTATTGCTGTTCATTCACACTGAAAATAATTGAAATCATAATTTGGTAACCTAACTTTAATTAATGAATTTGATTTTAGTTACTTATAATGTGTTGAATAGAACTTATAGATAAATAATCAAAATCCAGTGCTGTATATGTAGTGGTTTATGCAGCAAGATTGGAAAGATGTGTATCACTAAAATATAGAAATATGAATTAAACATGTAATATAACATATTAATTGAAAATCTTCACATGTATATTATAATATAACATATAGGCTAGTCCCGGGTTCGATACCCGGCCCCGGAACAATTTTTCCCTCGAAATTATTCAAATTAACTTTACAGGGAGTTATTCCTGAAAGCTTAATTTGCATAATACACGTCCCTGTACGTAACAGAAAACCACAATTTAAAGTCACACAGAGTTAGTGTGCACTCAAATGTTGGTTGCTTGACTGTTGTCAGCCCACTTTGAGGTCTGTGGATATAGAGGGAAAAATTGGATCGGTGTCGGGTAGAGTTCCCGGGTAGCTCAGTGGGAGAGCGTTGGTACGCTTAACCAAAGGTCCTGGTTCGATACCCGGCCCCGCAACAATTTTTCCTCGAAATTATTCAAATTAACTTTACAGGAGTTATTCCTGAAAGCTTAATTTGCATAATACACGTCACTGTACGTAAGAGAAAACCACAATTTAAAGTCACACAGAGTTAGTGTGCACTCAAATGTTGGTTGCTTCACGGTTGTCAGCCCACTTTGAGGTCTGTGGATATAGAGGGAAAAATTGGATCGGTGTCGGGTAGAGTTCCCGGGTAGCTCAGTGGGAGAGCGTTGGTACGTTTAACCAAAGGTCCCGGGTTCGATACCCGGCCCCGCAACAATTTTTCCCTCGAAATTATTCAAATTAACTTTACAGGAGTTATTCCTGAAAGCTTAATTTGCATAATACACGTCACTGTACGTAAGAGAAAACCACAATTTAAAGTCACACAGAGTTAGTGTGCACTCAAATGTTGGTTGCTTGACTGTTGTCAGCCCACTTTGAGGTCTGTGGATATAGAGGGAAAAATTGGATCGGTGTCGGGTAGAGTTCCCGGGTAGCTCAGTGGGAGAGCGTTGGTACGTTTAACCAAAGGTCCCGGGTTCGATACCCGGCCCCGCAACAATTTTTCCCTCGAAATTATTCAAATTAACTTTACAGGGAGTTATTCCTGAAAGCTTAATTTGCATAATACACGTCACTGTACGTAAGAGAAAACCACAATTTAAAGTCACACAGAGTTAGTGTGCACTCAAATGTTGGTTGCTTGACGGTTGTCAGCCCACTTTGAGGTCTGTGGATATAGAGGGAAAAATTGGATCGGTGTCGGGTAGAGTTCCCGGGTAGCTCAGTGGGAGAGCGTTGGTACGTTTAACCAAAGGTCCCGGGTTCGATACCCGGCCCCGCAACAATTTTTCCCTCGAAATTATTCAAATTAACTTTACAGGGAGTTATTCCTGAAAGCTTAATTTGCATAATACACGTCACTGTACGTAAGAGAAAACCACAATTTAAAGTCACACAGAGTTAGTGTGCACTCAAATGTTGGTTGCTTGACTGTTGTCAGCCCACTTTGAGGTCTGTGGATATAGAGGGAAAAATTGGATCAGTGTCGGGTAGAGTTCCCGGGTAGCTCAGTGGGAGAGCGTTGGTACGTTGGATTAAAATTGGTTTTAAATAAGCTATCCCATCCTAAATTCCATACATAATTACCGATTAAGTATATTGTGCGTAATAAACTTATTGACAAATAATTCTTCAATAAAACAAAATAATATATTAATTTACGTAATTTATTATAAAGGTCATTAATGTGTTGGTTCCATTTTAAACGATTGTCGAAAATTATGCCTAAATATTTAACTTCAGAGAACTCCTTAATAATTATAATCAGACATTTACATTGTATAAGGCAACAATTAGAGTTATGTAATTTAATACTCAATATAGATGTAGGAGGTTTGTTACATTTTTCAGATATGAGAATGGAATAATTCTGCAGTACTCGGTAAAAGTGACACAAGTCAGTTTCCACAAACCTTTTTTGATAATTTATTGAAAACTTACGGAACATCTGCTCGCTTGGAAAAAAAATACATAAGTATTTCTCCCAATACAATAATTCATACAGCAAAAAAACCAAATCGACATAAACCAGTGTAAATTGTCAATAAATTATGAAAAAAGGTTTATGGAAACTGACTTATGTCACTTTTCCCAAGCACTGCAGTATTATGGTTTAATTTTCGTTGATCGAAAGATAATTTATGTCAAACCACTTTTTATTAATCTAAGTAGAGACTGGATTAATCTTGCACAGGATAGGGACCGCTGGCGGGCTTATGTGAGGGCGGCAATGAACCTTCGGGTTCCTTAAAAGCCATTTGTAAGTAAGTAAGTCCATTATTTGAATTATTTATTATATGTATCATACCAGGTTTTTCCACCAAAAAGTAAAACTGTGTCATCTGCATAAGAATAATGAACACCAGTGTATTGTTGTAAGTCAATTTTTAATAAGTCATTAATATATATTTAAAATAAAATAGGCCCAAGAACTATGCCTTGGGGAACACCTATATTAATAATTTTAAGGTTCACTTGAATAATTGTCAATTTTTGTTATTTCAATTCTGTCGGAATTGCATGTGAATTTTTTGTGTTGCATAATAGAGTCACCAAAAGATAAAGTGGCCACTTACGCGAAACTGTATATCATCTGTGTAAAACATTTCATCCAGCACTTCGATGTAAATGATAAATTGTGTATGTCCCAATATACAATCGGGCAATTTAGCTACTTGACCGCGGATCCGCGGTTTCCGCTTCGGTAGTTATTACGTTAAACCTTGCTTGATTATTACACACGTAGTCGGTGGTTCGGTTGCATAACAAATCAACGGGATGTCCTCGCTACTAAATTACATTTATTTTAATTACAGGAGAAGCTAAAAATGCTGCACATACATTCACATTTTATAAACTCCCTAAATATACTTTATTTACCCGCAGTACTTTGTGTAAACATCATTTACTAGTTAGTTCTCACACATTCCATTAGGTTACGCTAAGGCAGTAATGTCAAAACAAGCGCATTTTTCTGACCTTGACGTCGTGCGCGGGCATCAAGCGCTAGATATGGAAGGAGGAAGACTTATGTAAATGAATAAGCAGTGTGTTGGATTAAGAAAACAGTGGTGTACAAACTTCAAACGGAACGTGAAATTTTATGTCATTATTATTTTATATCGCTTCTTTCTGTATGATATTATTTATATTGTCTGTAAAACAAAAGTATTAATACCAATTTCTTAATATTGCAGTTGTATTTTAAACGTTAATAACATAATAAAGAGTTAAGAAGGAATATTCACTTAAATTCCATAGTAGTACAACTATACTATACTAAGTGAATGAAACACATCATTCATAAAGAAAGTGATATCTCAAAATAGAGATGAGTATGACATGATAAGTTGGAATTTATATTGATGGTATCTTTAACCTTATAAAATTAATCAAGAAACTAATCCAAATAATATTTTAGTACAAAGCAAAGTTACCTAGGTACTGTATAGGCTATGTTTTAACAGAAACTAATATTACATAACAAAACTCTTATCGCATTATGTTTTTAAGTTGATATTCCTATCACAAGAATATTAAATTATTTCCTCGAAATCTGTTGAAGCTATAGAGCAGGCGGTTTTACAGCACATGGGCAGATAGACCTATCTTTTGTTTGTGATGTAACAGTAGTTGCTTTGATGAAAGAGTGATGGAACGGAGAAAAATTCTCTCCGGCGCCGGGATTTGAACCCGGGTTTTCAGCTCTACGTGCTGATGCTTTATCCACTAAGCCACGCCGGATACAACCCCGACGCCGTTTAGAATCGTCTCAGATTAAGCTCCATCTCTTGGGTTCCCTCTAGTGGCCGCCCTCTGCACTACGTCATAGATGTCTATGAACGCAGGACCGAAGTCCATACATGTGTTGAGGTGCACTCGAATGAGTGACTGGTTGGCCGGGATCCGACGGTATGGGCGCCGTCTTAAATCACAAAGTGATTTATTACGCATATCATATATATTTTGATGTACCGAAGTACATATGATATTTCCATGCAGATATTCTGCGTCATCATATGATGAAAGAGTGATGGAACGGAGAAAATTCTCTCCGGCGCCGGGAGCTTAATCTGAGACGATTCTAAACGGCGTCGGGGTTGTATCCGGCGTGGCTTAGTGGATAAAGCATCAGCACGTAGAGCTGAAAACCCGGGTTCAAATCCCGGCGCCGGAGAGAATTTTTCTCCGTTCCATCACTCTTTCATCATATGATGACGCAGAATATCTGCATGGAAATATCATATGTACTTCGGTACATCAATATATATAGTAGTTGCTTTGTTAATTCATTTCCTTACAAACATTTTCCATGCGAATATTTTCAAAATTTTTAATACACTATCTTCAGTAAAACGTACACGATCCACGGCCGGCCGAACCCCTCTCGTAGTGCTATTTTTACGGCCTTACTACCTGCATTTGAGACGATACAAGTCATATGTATGCAGGAGCGCATATTAAATGACTTTGTGGCCATATTCAACATCAGTTTGAGGAAAACTGCTAACAGTTTATATATATCAAATATTCATATGAATGAGGTCTCGCCCACCTCATTGAATGTTACACGACTAGTGTGAACTAGTGAGTTGTATTATTACTGATATTCATATGAATATTTGATATACAGTATATAAACTGTTAGCAATTTTCATCAAACTGATGTTGAATACGGCCACAAAGTCATTTAATATGCGCTCCTGCATACATAATATGTATGCATAATATTATGACGTGTATCGTCCCAAATGCAGGTAGTAAGGCCGTAAAAATAGCACTACGAGAGGGGTTCGGCCGGCGCCGTGGATCGTGTCCCGGCATGGCTCAGTTGGTAAGAGCGCTCAGCGCGCGGAGCTGAGAGGACCTGGGTTCGATTCCCGGTGCCGGTACGAGTTTTTCTCGTATTTATCAGTAATATTACATTCTTCTAATGCATTCATACTTCTCAGACAACTCTAAAAATTAACATGGATATAGTTTTAATAAGCTTTATTTCCTTTATCCTTTAATTCAGTGCTGGCCATCCCTGTATATAGCTCGACCAAGCGGCATATACTACCTCTTTCGTCTGTCTCTTTCCTTTCCGCTGTAAAGCGCTCAGGCTCTCCTGAGCTCTAAAGTGCGCGCTTGCGCCTATGGGCATCAATTGACATGACTGCGCTTAGGGAATGCAATACATATGTATCTTTGTGTGAACATTAATTTGTCTACTGTACTACGTAGCTGCTAAACTTACACTACGTAGATTGATTTTGTAGAGATGTACTGACATGTAATCATTTGTAATTTCTACAGTACATTTGTTACGCGAAAACATGTACACACTAGAGTTGTAAATAAAGGAGAGATGAAAAGAGTCACCTCAACAAAACAGTAGTTATATCCTCGTTCCACGCATGCCACTCTGCAAAAACGAGAAAAAAACTAATTGAATAATAATTCCCTCTATATCCACAGACCTCAAAGTGGGCTGACAACCGTCAAGCAACCAACTTCGAGTGCACACTAACTCCGTGTGACTTAAATTGTGATTTTCTGTTAACGAACAGTGACGTGTATTATGCAAATCAAGATTTCAGGTATAACTCCCTGTAAAGTTGATTTGAATAATTTCGAGGGAAAAATTGTTCCGGAGCCGGGTATCGAACCCGGGACCTTTGGTTTAACGTACCAACGCTCAACCACTGAGCTACCCGGGAACCGATACCATTTTTCCCTCTATATCCACAGACCTCAAAGTGGGCTGACAACCGTCAAGCAACCAACTTCGAGTGCACACTAACTCTGTGTGACTTAAATTGTGGTTTTCTGTTAACGAACAGTGACGTGTATTATGCAAATCAAGATTTCAGGTATAACTCCTGTAAAGTTGATTTGAATAATTTCGAGGAAAAATTGTTCCGGAGCCGGGTATCGAGCCCGGGACCTTTGGTTTAACGTACCAACGCTCTACCACTGAGCTACCCGGGAACTCTAACCGACACCGATCCAATTTTTCCCTCTATATCCACAGACCTCAAAGTGGGCTGACAACCGTCAAGCAACCAACTTCGAGTGCACACTAACTCCGTGTGACTTAAATTGTGGTTTTCTGTTAACGAACAGTGACGTGTATTATGCAAATCAAGATTTCAGGTATAACTCCCTGTAAAGTAGATTTGAATAATTTCGAGGAAAAATTGTTCGGAGCCGGGTATCGAACCGGGACCTTTGGTTTAACGTACCAACGCAACGGGTAGCTCAGTGGTAGAGCGTTGGTACGTTAAACCAAAGGTCCCGGGTTCGATACCCGGCTCCGGAACAATTTTTCCCTCGAAATTATTCAAATCAACTTTACAGGGAGTTATACCTGAAATCTTGATTTGCATAATTGAATAATAGTCATGAGCAGGCTTCGAGACTTCGGACCCAATAGAGCAGTTCAGTGGGAAATCCGCATAACGGCGTGCTGAGTATAGTGGTAAAGCGTATAGTGGGTTGGGGTACTGTAGAATGGATGCCAACAAATACGCAAAGGAAAACGCTCTGGATTTGAAGGTTCTGACGAATAATTTGGTTTTCATACAAACCCATTTTCAAACTGTGTCTGAAACTATTACACGGTTAGAAAAGTCAGAGCAAGAGATGCCGGAAGCCCTCAAATTAATTTAGAAAATGACTCAGAGAATTAATGAGACACCAAATACACCGG
This sequence comes from Periplaneta americana, assembly GCA_025594305.2. Lineage (NCBI taxonomy): Eukaryota > Metazoa > Arthropoda > Insecta > Blattodea > Blattidae > Periplaneta > Periplaneta americana. The sequence goes on from JAJSOF020000021.1 coordinate 16,484,024, forward strand.
TTACTGAACGTGTAAAACAGAAGTGGAAATCAATTTTATGTAAAAATAACGGATATGGAACATTGTGTAATATAAACAGTAAATTAGTGGGCATAGAGTCACCCGAGAATAAAGGACTGTCTCTTAGAGACTGCAATGATGTTAGGTTTTTTTCGTTTTGCTCCTATCACGTCATGCGACGTAGAGCGCAGCTTTTCACAGTACAAACTTTGGCAGATAACCGAAAAAAAGATTTGTGCGAGATCGTGCGTATTTGCTTGTTTTCCGCACAGAACCAATACGCGGTAAGTGTGAAATACCACATTCAGTATTCCCAACGTAACACACATAACAATTTCCCTCTTCTTACCGCTTAAGCGCGACATTCATTTTACTGCTTTAGGTTTTTAACATATTATTTTTAGAGACGTTTAACATAGTAATAATTATAAATTGGAAACTTACCACTGCAATTTCACCTAAATTGCAATGTTAATTATTGTTTTTAAATATTTGCAAAAAAATTAAGTAAAGTCTACTACTCCACGAAACTTATTGCATTCCTGATACAAGTAACATTAAGGAGGCCGTGAAAAAATCAACAAGATTCCAGATGCCGATGTTATTACTACAATATGTTATATAAATAATATTGTTAAAATATTAAAATGAAAAAATAAATCATTACATAACTTTACCGTTTGTTTTTAAGTTCGCATTTATAGACTGGGGGGGGGGGAAGACAGACGTATATCACGGCCTGCTGGAGTATAGTAAACACAGAATACATTTTATAGCAACAATGTTGAAGAAAGATATTTTGGTTTTCCGAAGTTGCCGTCATTAAACAGAAACCAAGATGGAGATTTCATTGCAACTAATTAGAAATTCGTCTTTCAGGTATGTAATAAACGATCTTCGCACAAAATAATGTACGATACACGAGCGGTATGTTTGTTTTCATGTTCTCGCAAATTAAAAAAGCTCAACTACGTTTCGCTTTTTCAATCTTTTCCTCGACCATGAAAACGTCAACATACCGCTCTTGTAACGTATATTACTATTACGTTTGAGGCACTGAGAATGTATCTTGTAGTATATTGAAATTCGGTACTGCAACTGCACTTCCTAAAGACGACGAATAGGATAAATTAGAAAAATGAAAATTGCTACATGCTTATTTCAACCATTAACACTGTGTATAATTAAACATAAATGCTTATGAAAGACAGGAGAATAAATGCTTTTCACATTCTTTTGACTTTGTCATTGTGTAATGTATATTAACTTTCAGAATGTACATATGTGTTTCCCCATACTACCGTACTCTACTCTAAATAACAACGTTGTTACCTCAACACATCTCTACCTACCTGAAGCGAGTCAACAACCTATAGTGCATGCACAGTAGACTTATTGTATCGGGTCCAAAGTCTCGAAGCCTGGTCATGAATGAAACTGTTTTCAAGGTTATCTAGCTTTGTATTGATCATCGCAGGATATGAGTTTATAAGTAAAAGTTGTTTCATTTGACACCATCTATCACACCTCAAAGTTTGTCACGAACTCACCCGAACACCCTGTATACAGAGCGGTCCATAAAAACCTTTAAAATTTTAATGAGTTATAACTTCTGAACCAATAACAGCAAACGATTGCAATCTGTTCTGAATTGCAGAGTAACTGTGGGAGATTGCTCAGAGTAAATGTTGAAAATGTCTTCCACCTGCGTCTATACAGAACTGTACTCGTCGCACCATATTCCCTAACGTCCTCCGAAGTGTATCCCTTTTGACATGAATATTGTCTGATTCTTCAGTGGACCAATAGCGGTAATTTTGTGAATTTACGTAGCCGTGGAAATTGAAACAAATTTTGTCGGAGGGGAAATTAGACAATGATCTACTTCTCCGTCATGCACGTTAATCACAAATGTACGTCTTTTTTTTTTCTTTTTTTTTTTCAGGATCACTGGGTTGTATCTTATGACTAAGGAGCGGATTCCTTTGTAATTAGATATTCTTTTTGTGTGTAATGAAACACAATTAACAAAGTTAAATATTCCGAACATGAAGTTTCAAGTTTAAAACCCGAATTTTATTTCACATAAAAACACATATTTTCCCCCAAAAAATTATGTAAATACATATTTTCAGGAAATGTATTATAAATACATAAATCTTGGAGATTTTTTACATAATAATTTTTTACAATAACTTTTAAATATTTTAAAACTAAATCAATTATATCACTCAGAAGTACGTTATCTTTTTTAAGAATTCTTGGTTGCTTCGTGTTTCTAAGCGCTGTGTGGTGTATCTATTTTCGTAATAGTATCGCCTCAAGTTCTGAGAACTGCTAGGCAGCATAACAGTGTTATTGTTAGAGAATAGGCCTAAATTAACATGGACAAGAAGGAGAGATCTTGCAACACATAATTAGGAATGTTTATTGTTGCTGAAGATGATTTCATTCCGCGCTTTGTTTGTGAAACACAACAGATAAGAGCTCGGGTATAAACATTATTTAATTTTAAAAAATCTCTCGCCTCTCGCTCATGCCCATCAAGTAAGGCAATATATCTTGTTGTGATTCCCTGTTATCGGGCTTCGTCAATCGATATCCTTCAAGATATACTGAAAGATGGTTGTTTAAAAAACGATTTGGCTTTCCCATTAGCAAATCTAAGCTTTTTGTGTGACACCATAAAAAAAACTTGAAACCTCCAAAAAGCTGTTGTCTGAAACAGGGAGGTGCGTGCCGTGGAAATTAAACTAGACTCGCTACCAGGTTCAGAAGTACAAGTAGGCCTACTAAGGGACAAATTTCAGAATGTGTTTGGGAGAAACAGTGGATATAAAAAAATGTGTAAATTTGCTCAAGTATTGGAGGGTGTGCCTGTAGGTGAAATTGACGGTGTTTATGTTTGTGACATTCCTATCTTTAAATATGCACGTCTGACGTCCTGTGATGTGGAAAGATCGTTTTCACAGTATAAGTCGTTGTTCAGAGATAATCGGCATGCATTTGTGATGGAGAATTTGGAGATGACCTTTGTTGTTCACTGCAATTCTCGGCCAACTACCACTCAAGTATGGTGGGTGAGTACCTACTAACATTTTTTTTTCAAGCTAAGTAAGGTATTTTTGTCATATTTAAAACAATATTTTTTTTTAATTTTTAGCAAATATTTTCGTACTTTTTAGCACATAAAAAATAAATATATTTAAATTTTTTAGCACATAAAAATCCGCTCCCTACTTATGACTAAGGTTCGGATAAAGTAGTTGTATCAGGATAGGCATCCTTGGTCCGTGCGTTTTGTTTGCAAACATTAGACCCAACTAGTTGCCACGTGTCCCCAGCCGACAGTAGTGATGACGTATATTCAGTTCCCATTTTCTGTACTGTCCATTCACTGATGTTTTAGCTAGGAGTTGGGGAGCGCTCTCCCCAGCAGGTAGAGTTTTAGCTAGTGGAAAGGGGTAGTGTTTACTTAGTCTGAAGCAACTCAAGCTATAAAGTCTATAACAATGAAAGTTTACGTTCAACGCGTTTCGAGATATTTAAGTATGTAACCGCTAATAATTAATTTTGTTAGATAATCGAATGATGTTATCGATACAAGTCTGCTGATGCACCCATGATATCCTAGATGGCTATGTGTTGCCCAGGAGACTTGTTTACTATAGTCATTTGTTATTTGAACATTTGGTATGAGTTTTTGAATTGATTAAAGTTGTAAGATTGCTACCAAGCTGACAATATGTAACAGATGTTTCATTATGTTCTTTCATTAATAACTAAAAAAAACTAAGGATTTTCGGACATATGTTTATATGAACTTTTTTTTCTTGTTTTGGTGTGAGGAACATGTCCCCAAAGTTTGTCGAAGTATTTTTGAAACACTCTGTATAGTTTACAACTTGTATACACGTCATAAGCTGCCAAAATTATATAGACAGTACAATATACAGCATATCTACTGAGCAAAATGTCTAAAATTTAATTACTTCTCAGAATTTTATTTTTTATTTATGAAATGCGATATTTTTAAGACTGATAGTAATCTAATATTTGTTTACATTTCTACTGAACGTGAATTCCATTGTCAATGACTCGCGCCCAACACATACCAATACACAACAGAGTAACAAACGACTGCTTCAGCGCACATACCGGACAAAGTAAATAATGAATGTCTAGTCTAATTTTCAATAAAAGTTTAGACACATAAAACACTCTTTTTTTCTGGAACAACGTTGACGGCTACATTACTTGAGATATCAACTTTTTCTCAGTAATTTATGTTCTATCACCAATATTTTTGCCAGTTTATATCGTTTACATTCTGTATGGAATTGTAATAACTGGCTTATAACGCTTTATAAGGACTATTTCGTTTATTTGACGTCATTCCATTTTCGATCAATGAAGTGTAATGAAATTTTGAATCCCAACCAATCACAATCATACATCGCGATAATTTTTGCAGCTAGATTTATCGCTATCAATTTATCGTATGGTCGGTTCTTTTGTTTAGTCAATATCGGCAAATGTTTCCCCGTAAATCGATGAGCAAAAATCCATTAAGATGCATCCACACGGTTAACTTATCTTTCAACTTTACGCATTAAAGCAATGTATCCAAGATTGATATTTAATATTAATTAATATATTTACGCAATGATAACGACGTTCAAAACAGCGCATCATATAGACACAAAATCTTCATGCATCCTAATTGAACGTACCTTTTAAACTTGATTCATTCAATATTCTTCTCTGATTACATGCATATGCGCATGGAAAATTGAACTGTGTAGATGCAGCTTTAGTCCCGTTACACACTACAGCGAGAATGCGTTTGTCGAGCTATGGAAAATGCTTTCCTGTAGCACGGAGTAACGGTCGAAATAAGGCACAGCTGACATTGGTCCTGCTCCCACAGGTAACTTAACGTAATTGTAGCCTATAAAATGTGTATTACGTGAATGAAATTAAACAATTAATAGAAAGTCAGATGTTCAAATTTATGTAACATCAGCGCATATCAAACCCAAAGACCTTGTATAGTATTGTATTATATACTGTACATGGTCTATTATCAAACTGCCTTCCGTATGGCGTAATAAAATTCGTGTTTTAATTATCTCTACAGAGATGGCTCCATTGTGTAGCAACATATGTCTCGCTGTACTGTGAATACATAAGCATTACTATATAGCTGTCCCCACACATATTACATAGTTCTTAGTTCTCGGTGTAGTGTGTAATGTAACGATGAAATGCTAAATAAAGTGCGAACTCCTACTTCCACACTTAGGCCTAAATCGTTATCTTCTGATTCCCTGTCCATTGTAGGCTAGCTGAAAAAAAAATTACACTCCTTCATTGAGATTTGGTAACTGCGTTTTCAACAATATTCTTCATTTAATTAATTGTATTAATCAGGTTATTTGTAATTATATTATAAAATGTTTAAATTAAATTATGATTTCAGCAGATAATGAAAACGTATTTCTGTTATAATAACAAGAGAAAAGCGCAGTACATGTAATTAACATTGTTAAACCTGTATTTCGCTTTTTGCGGTATTACTGAATAACATCCAATTTCTTTATTGCAGTAATCGATATTCATCTATTTCAACTTCACAATGTCTGACTAGGTTAAGTATTCGTAAATGTACAATTAATAACATTTTGTGAGCGAATTTTAGGGATATATTATTTACATTTTTATTTTATTCAAGAAATAGTCCTAATAAATGTCACTCGAGGTCTGATATTTCACAGATAAATCCACTCGCTTCGCTCTGGGATACCTAAAACTAAGTTACATTTCTCCAGTTCATAATTCAGAATGTTTCCACTTTTCGTGTTCATAAGCAAGCATTCCTATTAAGTGCAACTTACCTCCTGGTAGCCAACAAAACTATGTGATGTGTCATGTAACAGAAGCAACTTTTGTCGCTGTTTAAACTTTGTTCTGTCACGCAAGGAATTTCACGTTGTCACGCTTCTTCACAACAATATTTCTAAAGTCGGAATGTAATAAACAACGGCTAGAGACAGTTCATATGCTAAAGTTTGAGGATCTTCCGGCTTCTACATTTCTTATGTACAGAAAAGGAAGAAATATTTCGTAGCGTTTGTTGACAGGAGTAAAACAATGATCTAATGAATATGAATGAAATATAAATACAACGAATAAAAATAATTAAAATTTAAATATTTCTATACAGTCTACATATAAATAACTTCATTTAGCAACCAACAAATAAAATGTAAACCAAATTAATAAAAATCATTAAATATATACACGGTTCAAATGGAACGATGGAGTACACTTACGCGAATAGAAAACCTATAATTACATTATGTGATTAAATGCACGATTAATTAGAAAACTGAATTGGAAGTTTCAGCAGTCTGGAAACATCGCCGCTAACACACGTCTCTTTCTTCTCGTAATACAAATGTTAGAGGTCAACGAACTCAAGTCTCTCTGCCTTAGTGAACTATCTCCCATCTCTCTTTCTGGCTACAATGTTGTAAGCTGGTCGCAACAGTCAGCGACATGAAATTAGTGGTTTTTAAATTAAATTTACACGAAAACCGTCCACGCTACTGAAATATGCCTGAGGGATAAATGATTATTTGTTATATTTTCTATCGATATGGGCAAAAATCACGATCTTACTAGCATAAGGTAATGAATAAGAGGGTGTTAAACATTTGGAAACATAGATCTAGTTGCTTCGTACATTTTTTTTTTTTTTTTTTTTTCAATTTTAACTACAAAGTTACATTTTTCTTACGCATTTATCACAATGATTGTTACAAATCACGTCATTCTTGTAAACTCATTAAGACTGTGCATTAGGGTGCAAAATTGAACTGTAAAGAATAAAGTTGCTGGAAGTCATGTGATCTGTAACAATTGTTGTGATAAGTACAAATGGCTTTTAAGGCACCCTTACATTCATTGCCGCCCTCTCATAAGCCCCCTATCCTGAACAAGATTAATCCAGTCTCTATCATCATATCCCACCTCCCTCAAATCCATTTTAATATTATCCTCCCATCTACGTCTTTTCCCAAAGATATTTTTCTCTCCGGGCTCATTCAACTAACACTCTATATGCATTTCTGGAATCGCCCATACGTGCTACATGCCCTGCCCATCTCAAACGTCTAGATTTAATGTTCCTAATTGAACGGCTCAAATAAATAATATACAAAATACAATTCCTACTTTCTCTTTGTTTTTTTTTTCTCTCTCTCAATGTCTCTGTTATTCGTATATACATTTACAGGCAAAATATATATTCATGTCATTTAAATTTGTATAATAACGACCGAATCATTAGCCTAAAGGTTTATATTCCATCCCAGCAAAAGTGGTGTAAGTCAATTTTGACTTACACCACTTCTGCTCTAAACGGCTCAATTATGTCAGGTGAAGAATACAATGCGTACAGTTCTGCGATGTGTAACTTTCTTCATTCTCCTGTGACTTCATCCCACTTAACCCCAAATATTTTCCTAAGCTCCATATTCTCGAACTCTCTTAACATTTGTTCTTCTCTCAATGTGAGAGTCCAAGTTTCACAACCATACAGAACAACCGGTAATATAACTGTTTTATAAATTCTAACTTTCAGATTTTTTGACAGCAGACTAGATGACAAAACTTTCTCAACCGAATAATAACAGGCATTTCCCATATTTATTCTGCGTTTAATTTCCTTCCGAATATCATTTATATTTTTGTTACTGTTGCTACAAGATATTTGAAATTTTTCACCTCTTCGAAGGATAAATCTTCAATGTTTATAATTTCATTTCGTACAATATTCTGGTCACGAGACATAATCATATATTGTCTTTTCGGGATTTACTTCCAAACCTATCGCTATACTTGCTTCAAGTAAAATTTCCGCGTTTTCCCTAATCGTTTGTGGATTCTCTCGTAACATATTCACGTTTTCTGCATAGACAAGAAGCTGATGTAACCCGTTCAATTCCAAACCCTGTCTTTTATCCTGAACTTTCCTAATAGCATATTCTAGAGCAAAGTTAAAAAGTGAAGGTGGTACTGCATTTCCTTGCTTTAGCCCGCAGTGAATTGGAAAAGCATCAAATATAAACTGGCCTATACGCACTCTCCTTTAAGTTTCAGTGAGACACATTTTAATTAATCGAATGTTGTGATAAGTGTCTAAGAATAATGTAATTTTTAATTAAAAATAAGAAGAATGGTGTATAAAGCAACTAAGGAATTAACAACACATTTTTAGCTTCAGAACACTAGCCAATTAAAGAAAGTATACTTCTGAATAGTTCATTTTCTATTTGTAACACTCTTTTACCCTTAAAACTAAAGAAAAAAGATACTTTTAACAAATTCAAATTAGTGTAATCCTGAAAATATTTAGAATAAGACACATGTTCATGCGACAGTTTTTGCTCAGAATGTCTTCAGAAATAAGCTTCTTAAGTGACGGTAACCCCTCGTGAATCATCCTGTATAAATCTGTTCCTCCATTCACTGTTTGAGTCGCTTGAGAAACTTCTTGCCCCAGCAACTAAAACTTACCCTAATGCAAACCCTAGTAACGCCGCACTTCGATTATTGTGACGTTTTGTTAAGTGACCTAAGTTCTGAATTGTCAGTCAAGTTACAGCGAGCTCAGAATATGTGCGTCAGATACGTGTGCAACATCCGACGGTATGATCACATATCACCGTCCTTCGCAAGTCTCTCGTGGCTCCGACTTAAAGAACGTAGAACTTTACACTCTTTGTCTTTACTCTTTCGAATTCTGCACACTTCAACACCAAATTACCTTTCGTCTCGTTTCTCTTATCTATACTCTAACCACGACGTAAATACCAGATCACTTATCTGTGGCACGCTAAGTATACCTCTTCATAGAACATCTTGTTATTCATCATCTTTTACAATATCCACCTCGCGTCAATGGAATTCCTTGTCACAAAGTATTAGGGGCTGCAAGACAATAAACACCTTTAAGAACAGCTTAAAAGATAACCTTATTAGCATTTCACTCCAATCATACTGATTTAAACTATCACTGACTACATTGTTACTTTTTTTCTTTAGACATCATCCTGATTGTGCTGTATTTTAATTGTCTCGTAATAATCTCTTTCTATTATCTAATATTATTTGAAATATATTAACATTCTATGTATTTTAGTTTAATTCTGCTACACAGTTTATTTCAGTGTTTAATTAATAGTTAATAGTATTTTGTTGTTTAATTTGTAAATAACTTTTGTATACATGTAATTCTCATCTAAATCAAATTGTTGGATTCTTTGTAAGTTCATGCATATGTATATACACTTTTTGCTGGTTGAGTGGAAGAGAAGGCCTTACGGCCTTAACTCTGCCAGCTAAAATAAATTATTATTATTATTATTATTATTATTATTATTATTATTATTATTATTATTATTATTATTATATACCTACGCAATGTTCATTTGGTTTGGTGAGTATTCCTTTACAATGCTATACATTCACTCTCACTAATACAGACCCCGGCTCCTTCAACTGAAAGCAGAAGATAGACCCAAGAAGTCGCTAGTTCGTAAACTTTCCCGGAGGAATTCCGGACCCACTCCAAGTTCGCAGATAGCACGTTATCGACACGCTCGGGGCGTTTCTTCGCATTCTGACATCTATTAATACCCGATGTATGACGTGACACCGGGTTGATCAACTTGTCGCTATCTATAACGCTTTCACATCTCCCAGCGGCGATCACCGTCACTTGCTTGTTACGTCAGTAGTTCTCAAGCTATGAGAGGCAAGCCCAGTCGTAATGTCTCACAAGCAAACATTCTGATGGGGGTAGATAAAAAAAGTTAAACTTTTTTCTTCCACCATGTTAATAATGTCAAAAGAAGTGCTTATACAAATTTTTGCCTCTCGACCGCAATTACGAGGGCGTCCAGAAAATAATTTTCCCTGGGACCGTTTACAGAAAAAACACAATTGCATGGAAAGATTTACTGGAACAGATATAGCAATTGAATTGGGCCGAATAACGGTCTATGTTACAATATACTAACTGTGCAGGAGGATCAAAAATGTTACATCGTAATTCCGGTCATAAATTTTCTATCGGACGGGCAACATAGACCGTTATTCCATCAATATGTTTGTACAATAAGCGAAGTATACGACTGTATGTTATTTAAAGTCATAGACCTATTACACATCATAGAAGTTTGTAACATTTTTAACTCCACAAAAAAGCTACTGGGGAATACAGACAAACAGTTTTATACAATCAGAATATTATGAAATGTACAAAATCAAAAAAAAAAAGTTTAAATTATGAACAAACTGATTATGACATTTATTTTTAAATGCTATATATGAATTAACACCATGTTATTTATTAAGTTACATTCAATGTCATATTATTATGAATAAACATACAATATTGATAAAATAATAACACTGTTATTGGAAAATAACTGCAGTATTGAGATGTAGGGACACCATTAAATTAGTGAAAGTTGTAACAATAACAAATGGATAAAGAAAATTATATATTATAGTTGAGAAATTGTGGGGGGATGGAATTTGAACCCCTGTCACGAATATTCAGTATCCATCCCAATAGATGGCTTATCTGTTAAGTATAAATGTTATTAATAATGAAGACAATAATAACAATCACACTCAAATGTTGGTTGCTTGACGGTTGTCAGCCCACTTTGAGGTCTGTGGATATAGAGGGAAAAATTGGATCGGTGTCGGGTAGAGTTCCCGGGTAGCTCAGTGGGAGAGCGTTGGTACGTTTAACCAAAGGTCCCGGGTTCGATACCTGGCCCCGCAACAATTTTTCCCTCGAAATTATTCAAATTAACTTTACAGGGAGTTATTCCTGAAAGCTTAATTTGCATAATACACGTCACTGTACGTAACAGGAAACCACAATTTAAAGTCACACAGAGTTAGTGTGCACTCAAATGTTGGTTGCTTGACGGTTGTCAGCCCACTTTGAGGTCTGTGGATATAGAGGGAAAAATTGGATCGGTGTCGGGTAGAGTTCCCGGGTAGCTCAGTGGGAGAGCGTTGGTATGTTTAACCAAAGGTCCCGGGTTCGATACCCGGCCCCGGAACAATTTTTCCCTCGAAATTATTCATAACAATCACAGTTTTTAAATGCTGTACATTTTAAACAGCTCCTTTCTGACATCAAGAGCAAGATGTGAGCGCATCTCTTTACAAGAATTTCCATAAATCTATTCCTGAAACCAAATATCTTGATAAAATTGTAAGATAAACTATAGTGGCAAAACACACATATACCGACTAACACTAGGTAAAGTGTAAATTACAATACAACTAATAAAATACTGCAAAAATAGCAGACAAAACTTATATTACTTGGGGGATCTTTCTCACAAACTTGTGACTTCGTCTTGCTTGTTGTATACTCAAGACCACTAGCTCTCAGCGACTTTCGTGACACATCTTACCACTTGTAATTTTATTATTTTTTTTTTTTAGATTTATTTATTCTGCTGTAGAAATCGTCACTGTCTTGCAGTCGTCCATTTTACGTAATAGATCAACCGAAACCTCATACACAGACTTCAAGTACACAGTATTCGTAAAGAGAACAAACTCCCGTGCAATAACTCCCGATACGATGTAAACAACTGGATACGCTACAAGTGACTAGTAACATAGACCGTTGTTCCACCCAAGAAATTCATGGTGTAGAAGCGCCTCTGATACGGATATTGAAAAACAATTTTTGTGACAGCTTTGTAAGACTATATAGAGCATTATTCCATTAAAAACTCGATTTTGAAAAATTATAACATATACCGTTATTCGGTCCAATGCTTCGATTGTTGCGCTATTTGTCAACATAACCCCCACTGGAAATGAGACATTTCTGTTCCAATTAATTTTTCCAATGTAATTGTGTTTTCTTTCTGTTAACTCCCCTGGTGAACTTATTTTTTACGACCCTTATAATTGTATAAACACTTCTTTTGACATTATTAACTTGGTGAAAGAAAAAAAATTAACTTTTTTATCTGTCCCCATCATGTTAGCTCATGTCATATCAAACTTCATTCCATCAACATTTCAATAACCACAGGCGTAGCTCAAACGGTAGTGTGATTTTGTGAAGATCTGAGGCTGCACTCGTGCGTGGGTCCGAAACTCGTCTGAGCTTACTCCGTGTTCTTGACGGCACCGAGTATGTGCACCTGTTCCGGGATCAGTGGTGAAACAAAATATGGCAGAAATTCAAATGCAGTATGCGTCAAAACAATATGGCAGAAATTTAAATACAGTATGCGTCAAAACAATATGGCAGAAATTTAAATACAGTATGCGTCAAAACAATATGGCAGAAATTCAAATACAGCATGCGTCGAAACAATATAGCAGAAATTCAAATACAGTATGAGTCAAAACAGTATGGCAGAAATTCAAATACAGTATGAGTCAAAACAGTATGGCAGAAATTCAAATACAGTATGCGTTAAAACAATATGGCAGAAATTTAAATACAGTATGAGTCGAAACAGTATGGCAGAAATTTAAATACAGTATGCGTTAAAACAATATGGCAGAAATTTAAATACAGCATGCGTCGAAACAATATAGCAGAAATTCAATTACAGTATGAGTCAAAACAGTTTGGCAGAAATTCAAATACAGTATGCGTTAAAACAATATGGCAGAAATTTAAATACAGTATGAGTTAAAACAGTATGGCAGAAATTTAAATACAGTATGCGTGAAAACAATATGGCAGAAATTTAAATACAGCATGCGTCGAAACAATATAGCAGAAATTCAAATACAGTATGAGTCAAAACAGTATGGCAGAAATTCAAATACAGTATGAGTCAAAACAGTATGGCAGAAATTCAAATACAGTATGAGTCAAAACAGTATGGCAGAAATTTAAATACAGTATGCGTTAAAACAGTATGGCAGAAATTTAAATACAGTATGCGTCAAAACAGTATGGCAGAAATTTAAATACAGTATGCGTCAAAACAATATGGCAGAAATTCAAATACAGTATGCGTCAAAACAATATGGCAGAAATTTAAATACAGTATGCGTCAAAACAATATGGCAGAAATTTAAATACAGTATGCATCAAAACAATATGGCAGAAATTCAAATACAGTATGCGTCAAAACAATATGGCAGAAATTTAAATACAGTATGCGTCAAAACAATATGGCAGAAATTCAAATACAGTATGCGTCAAAACAATATGGCAGAAATTTAAATACAGTATGCGTGAAAACAATATGGCAGAAATTCAAATACAGTATGCGTCAAAACAATATGTCAGAAATTTAAATACACTATGCGTCAAAACAATATGGCAGAAATTCAAATACAGTATGCGTCGAAACAATATAGCAGAAATTCAAATACAGTATGAGTCAAAACAATATGGCAGAAATTTAAATACAGTATGCGTCAAAACAATATGGCAGAAATTCAAATACAGTATGCGTCAAAACAATATGGCAGAAATTTAAATACAGTATGCGTCAAAACAATATGGCAGAAATTCAAATACAGTATGCGTCAAAACAATATGGCAGAAATTTAAATACAGTATGCGTCAAAACAATATGGCAGAAATTCAAATACAGTATGCGTCGAAACAATATAGCAGAAATTCAAATACAGTATGAGTCAAAACAGTATGGCAGAAATTTAAATACAGTATGCGTTAAAACAATATAGCAGAAATTCAGTACAAAATGCGACAGAGTAATAGGCTACGATTAGTCGTAGAAATCTATAGTTCGCTCCACTGTTTGTATAATTAAATAATTGTTGTTTAAAATACACTCGTATCATCCTAGAATGTTATTTAAATAAATTTACTACTACTGCTAAATACATAGGCCTATTTACAAATGGCTTTTAGGGAACCCGGAGGTTCATTGCCGCCCTTACATAAACCCGCCACTGGTCCCTACCCTGAGCAACATTAATCCAGTCCCTACTATCATATGCCACATCCCTCAAATCCATTTTAATATTATCCTCCCATCTACATCTCGGCCTTCCTAAAGGTCTTTTCCCTCATGTCTCCCAACTAACACTCTATGCGCATTTCTGGGTTCACACATACGTGCTACATGCCCTGCCCGTTTCAAAACGTCTGGATTTAATGTTCCTAATTATGTCAGGTGAAGAATACAATGTGTGCAGTTCTGTGTTGTGTAACTTTCTCCATTCTCCTGTAACTTCACCCCTGTTAGCCACAAATATTTTCCTAAACGCCTTATTCTCGATCATCCTTAACCTCTGTTTCTCTCTAAAAGTGAGTCCAATAAATAAAACTACTACTACTAAATATTGCTTAACTCCGTACGTAGATGAAATTTTTGGGGATCATCAGTGCGGTTTTCGGCGTAATAGATCGACTATTGATCAGATTTTTTGTATTCGACAGATAATGGAGAAAAAATGGGAGTATAAGTGTACAGTACATCAGTTATTCATAGATTTCAAAAAGGCTTATGACTCGGTTAAGAGGGAAGTATTATATGATATTCTTATTGAATTTTGTATTCCCAAGAAACTAGTTCGATTAATTAAAATGTGTCTCAGTGAAACATACAGCAGAGTCCGTATAGGTCAGTTTCTATCTGATGCTTTTCCAATTCACTGCGGGCTAAAGCAGGGAGATGCACTATCACCTTTACTTTTTAACTTCGCTCTAGAATATGCCATTAGGAAAGTTCAGGATAACAGGCAGGGTTTGGAATTGAACGGGTTACATCAGCTTCTTGTCTATGCGGATGACGTGAATATGTTAGGAGAAAATACACAAACGATTAGGGAAAACACGGAAATTTTACTTGAAGCAAGTAGAGCGATCGGTTTGGAAGTAAATCCCGAAAAGACAAAGTATATGATTATGTCTCGTGACCAGAATATTGTACGAAATGGAAATATAAAAATTGGAGATTTATCCTTCGAAGAGGTGGAAAAATTCAAATATATTGGAGCAACAGTAACAAATATAAATGACACTCGGGAAGAAATTAAACGCAGAATAAATATGGGAAATGCGTGTTATTATTCGGTTGAGAAGCTCTTATCATCCAGTCTGCTGTCCAAAAATCTTAAAGTTAGAATTTATAAAACAGTTATATTACCAGTTCTTCTGTATGGTTGTGAAACTTGGACTCTCACTCTGAGAGAGGAACACAGGTTCAGGGTGTTTGAGAATAAGGTGCTAAGGAAAATATTTGGGGCTAAGCGGGATGAAGTTACAGGAGAATGGAGAAAGTTACACAACACAGAACTGCACGCATTGTATTCTTCACCTGACATAATTAGGAACATTAAATCCAGACGTTTGAGATGGGCAGGGCATGTAGCACGTATGGGCGAATCCAGAAATGCATATAGAGTGTTAGTTGGGAGACCGGAGTGAAAAAGACCTTTAGGGAGGCCGAGACGTAGATGGGAGGATAATATTAAAATGGATTTGAGGGAGGTGGGGTATGATGATAGAGACTGGATTAATCTTGCACAGGATAGGGACCGCTGGCGGGCTTATGTGAGGGCGGCAATGAACCTTCGGGTTCCTTAAAAGCCATTTGTAAGTAAGTAAGTACTACTAAATATTGCTACTGATAAGTTCAAGACCTCAGGAATCTAGGCACTCGTTTGTCTACTATGTCCTCTATGTAGGGTAAAGGTTGGTAATATTGTGATATGAGTAATTTTGTGATAGTTCTTTTTGAGAATGGATTACAATTTTACTGAGCGAGAGGAAGATCGGTTTTTTGCGTCAACGTATTAAGGGAATATTCGTGGACAAGTTGCTGCACAAAACCGATCCTTCTCTCGCTCAGTAAAATTGTAACAAATTCTCAAAAAGAACTATCACAATATTACTTGTATCACAATATTACCAACCTTTATCCTATGTGATAGTTACCTCAAGTCAAAACATTCGTTTGTGACTTGAGTGGCATCCGATGCTGAAAGCTGGATCATTCTGTCTCATCTTTGACACACCAAATTACTTTCCCAGACAAATATCTCATGAACTCCAGGAAGGGAAACTTTAAGCTATTAAATCCTATACCAGTACTGGACACGCGTAGGCCTAATACTCCCACTTCACTTCAAAAATCCATGGCGCTACAGCCCATGAAGGGCCAAGACCGACCAGCCGGCTGCTGGCCTCACGTCCACACGCCGAAGCAGAGGTGGGTCATCCAACCAGTATGGAGGTATCATGTGGTTAGCACGATGATCTCCCCAGCCGTTATAGCTGGCTTGCGAAACCGGATTTTCGCCACCTATCGTAGCTCCCCATGTGCAGCACGATGCTGGGTGGGCACCGGTCCCATACATTGGCCGAAATTTCATGAGAAAATTTCTTCTCCCATGAGGACTCGAACCAGCGCGCATTCCGTAATGCGAGTCCTAGGCAGGATGCCTTAGACCACGACACCACTGCGCGGAACCCCACTTAAATCTTAATCTTAAATCTCCTCAATCTTATTTTAGGCTCAAAATTCATCATTCAGATTGTTCTTCTCAAAATTGTGAATGTCCCATATTAACCGAATCCTCAGAAATTAAATATAGGCATTACAAACGACCAATATTTACGATGGAATAAACATATTACATATTTATGCACTAGATTACGGAAAACGATATCTTTGTTATACTTCGGTCATATTTACCAGTTAATATTTTACGTCTCATTTATTTAGCTTTATTTCAATCCATTCTCCAATATGGAGTTTTAGGATGGGGAAATGCTTGTAATTCTAATCTCACTGCACTAATACTTATTCAGAAGAGAATAATTAAAATATGCCTTAATAAACCAATTGATTACTCATCCGAGCTTTTGTTCACTGATTTTAATGTTTTGAAAATTAAACAGATTTATTATATTGCCTTATTAAACTTCATACATAAAAATCGTAAAAAATTCAAATTGTATCATCATAAATATGGAACTAAAAGATCCGATTTTATACGACTAGAGGAACCACAGTGTTTCACAAGCACAGCTCTTAGCCATGGTACCTAATTTGGACCAAGGTTATATAATAAAATAATTGAAAAATACCCAAATTTGGAAAATTTTAGTTTCAGAAATTTCAAAAATAGCATTAGGAATATAATTGTTAAAGAATATATATTGATTTAATATGTGTATTTGTTTGTATGATTTAAATTGTTAAAATTGAAATTGTATTTTTAACCCGCCAGCACACGCACATTATTTTATAGCGGTAACACACGCGTTGGGTATTTTTTACCCCAAAATAAATAAAGTGTTATTAAGAACAAAACATAATTAATACTGAAATGCTATAATTTTATAATTGTTAGGAATATTTTAAAGTAATTTGAACACTTTTTTTAATTTAACACTTAATCATATGAATACTAACTTTGAGTGAAAGTCTTCCACAGAAAAGCACCACAATATTATAATTTTTATCTCAGTGCTAACACAAATGTAAAAATAAAAGAAAAAGTATTTATAGGCGTCACTCATCCACTCACTCACTATCACCACTTCCGGTATCAGCACACTCCTCACAAAAAGGCGCCAAATGTTCTTTACAAATCATCTTGTTGCACTTATGGCATTAAGTATTAGTTTTACGTTCCTTCTTCCTAGGACATACCTCACATCGACTTGAGGACATCTTCATTCGTTTCTGTGTTGCTTGGGTTAGTTCCTCCACACCATTCATTCTTCGAATAGTGGATCTGATTTCCAAAGGCAAATTCTTCAATGTCAACCGATGAGCCAAATGATTTTTCACCAATCCAAGAGCCAGTTCCTTCAGAAATGATCGGCGGATGTTTGGTCCTCAAAAGAAAGAAGAATCCGTTTATTCACATTGTTGCTGGAAACAAAGGAATTCCTGTTCCATCAGTTGTCCACAAATCTTGAGCGTTGAGTTTAGCTGACCTCAGTGCACCAGCAAAATATAACAGACCAAAAAGTGCTTTTATCTCAGTCTGATCAGTTATCGAAGCATGTCGTTCGCGAAAGAAGTTTTTCTGGATAGATCTGATGTAAATATTTGTGTACTTGCAATATCATCTATGATGTTATCATCTATTAGACACGACCAGGTTTCTAGTGGTAACTTTGCTTGGCGAGCTTGTCCCTTACAGCCCGGAAGGTGAGTAACTACATTGCACGCTCTGGTCTTAACATTTCGAGGTGGTACACTCTTCCTCCAAGAAGTCCCGTCTTTACCTTTGTAAGTAGTAAACTGAGATAGTGGAGCGTTGTCGTCACAGTCGTCATCACTACTCTCTGCTTCCTGTTCCTGTTCTGTATCGGTATTATGTTCACTTTCCGAAATATGATCATCTTCATCTCCCGATTCACCTTGAATAATTTCTTGTTCGTCTTCTTCATCCAGCCAGCCTACTATTTGACGACTTTGTCTAGACTCTAAGCCCATTTTGAAATGTAAAATACAAATGGAACACTGTCAAAATTATTCGCTACTACTGCTTCTTAAGCACACGCGCGGGGTATTTCTTACCCGGTCTTTATATAAACATGTGTAAACTTGTGCAGCCACAAGAAAACAAACTCAATCATACGTACAACATTGCACAAAGACCTGAAAGAAAGATACTGAAAACGCGGGATGAATTTAAAATTAATGGACAGTGTTGCCAACAAATAAAATAACGCCTGGGTATTTTTTTACCCCAGCGCGTGTGCTTACGGAGTTAATTTATTCCTATAATTTTTTCCCTTGACCCACTTTGTGTCAAATAATTATCTTTGTATTAAGTATGTGTTTAGATAACTCCCTGAGCACGAGTTTTTACTCCTTCAGGGAAGAATTAAGACTGTATTTTTGTACATGTTATTTTACTGACAACAAACAACAAACTCACTTCAGCCTATTTTTAAACCATTAGAGATGATTGGTGAAATGGGAGGAATGTGAAGAGTGTTGGCGGAATGATAGAAACGGGAGTACGCCTAGCAAAAACCTTCTGTAACGTCTATTCTGTCTACCATAAATTTCATCACGACCAGGGCGAAGAACGAACCCGGAGCGCCTGACTGGAGGGCTGCATTACGTGAGACGCCTTGTAGAGCCACGCTTACGCATGAGTGGCGTCAGAAGGTCTCATCGCACGGGCTAGTTAACCTCTCCTAGCGCCAATTTGTCAGCACGGAGAGCTTGGGATTTGGAAATGGGAAGTACTTCATAATTACTAATTACTGCGGCTTGCGACTCCACCTGCTTGTCTCTCAGGGAAAGTGGACGCGTAACAGTTGACAATCTGCGCCTCAAGTACAGGAGACTCAAATTTAGGACCGCCCATGTGAGCGTGTATTAGTGAGGAAAGCTTTTTGCAAACTGGGGTCAATCAGAGTTGATATCTGACCAGCGCATTTAATTGCTAAGCATGTGGAGGCCATAGACAGTCAATATTTGATATTTATTTGTCAGCCAACTTTATAATTACGGTATTCATACTTATGGTAGACCTAAATGTGTTTTTTTCTCTAACATTCGCCGTTTTAGAGGAAAACGTTATGTTTCCATGAAGAATTTAACAACTTCACGGCTGCTGCAATAACTCTAAGCAAGCGCGGCCTCCCCTCCTTACCTTCCCCCTCCCCTCTGCTGTACTCAGTCGGTAATACGCGAAGTGAGCTGCGTTGCAAGATTTATTTCAACGATTTTCGCTATTATTCATGGCTAAACGGTTTAATTTACAAACAAAAAAAAAAAAGAAGAAGATGATTCAAAACATTAACTGTTCAGATTATATTTTTTACCTATCTGCTTGTATACCAATCAGTCATTTCTCTAGGGCCATTACCGCAATAGAGCGCTGCAAACATTGGGCAAAGACTATTTTTTTCCTGCTTAACGGTGCTTCATCAAAGGAAAAGTGTAATGAAAGTTTTTTTATAATAATAATAATAATAATAATAATAATAATAATAATAATAATAATAATAATAATAACAACAAATTTATTTGAAAAACAATAATAGTATACTTTTGGTTGCCACTCCCGATAAAGCAAAAGCTTGTGACCGGGAGTGGAGTTTACTTACTTACTAGCTTTTAAGGAACCCGGAGGTTCATTGCCGCCTTCACATAAGCCCGCCATTTGGTCCCTATCCTGAGCAAGATTAATACATTCTATATCATCATATCCCACCTCCTTCAAATCCATTTTAATATTATCTTCCCACCTACGTCTCGGCCTTCCTAAAGGTCTTTTTCCCTCCGGCCTCCCAACAAACACTCTATATGCATTTCTGAATTCGCCCATACGTGCTACATGCCCTGCCCATCTCAAACGTCTGGATTTAATGTTCCTAATTATGTCAGATGAAGAATACAATGCGAGCAGTTCTGTGTTGTGTAAGTTTCTCCATTCTCCTGTAACTTCATCCCTCTTAGCCCCAAATATTTTCCTAAGCACCTTATTCTCAAACACCCTTAATCTCTGTTCCTCTCTCAAAGTGAGACTCAAGTTTCACAACCATACAGAACAACAGGTAATATAACTCTTTTATAAATTCTAACTTTCAGATTTTTTGACAGCAGACTGGATGATAAAAGCTTCCCAACCAAATAATAACAGGCATTTCCCATATTTATTCTGTGTTTAATTTCCTCCCGAGTATCATTTATTTTTGTTACTGTTGCTCCCAGATATTTGAACTTCTTCACCTCGTCAAAAGATAAATTTCCAATTTTTATATTTCCATTTCGTATAATATTCTCGTCACGAGACATAATCATATACTTAGTCTTTTCGGGATTACTTCCAAACCTATCTCTTTACTTGCTTCCAGTAAAATTCCCGTGTTTTCCCTAATCGTTTGTGGATTTTCTCCTAACATATTCACGTCATCCGCATAGACAAGCAGCTGATGTAACCCGTTCAATTCCAAACCCTCTCTGTTATCCTGGACTTTCCTAATGGCACATTGAATAATTAAAAAGTAATATTACAAGGTTAAGCCTATACTAAAATAATTATTTAATTGTTTAATTTAAGTAATCAAATGTAAGTAAGCAAAAGTAAAGCGAAAAATCCCAAAATAATAATACAAGAAATACAATGAAATTATATCAAATACACAGAAGAGTAGGTTAACTAGAAAGAACAAGGGACGATGGCCCCTTTAAACAATAAGAAAGTAGAATGAAAAAGTATTAAATGATACAATTGTAAAATAAATACAAAATAAAATGCAATAATATAGTGGAGTAATATATTATATACATAAATGATATTTTATTTCTATTTTATTTATTGAATTTTGAAAGATACATAACAAAAAAATATTTTTTTTTAAATTAATGTAAGAGAGGAATATAAAAAATGTAAAATATAAAAAATGAAAATACATAAAGAAAAGAAAATATGTATTTTTTTTTAATTAATTGATTAACTAGTGGACTTACTCGTGTTAATTATGTAAGATTTGTGCGGCTTACAGCTGTTTCAGTGCTTCTCGCACCATCCTCAGAGCCTACTAGATCACGGCGTCATCTCGAACTTCTCTGCCTGTTATGTGGGTGTGTTTGATTGTTGAAAGGTGTTGAAAAGTGGAGTCAAATAGTGTGTGTGTACTGAAATTGATCTGTGTGTTGAGAATTTGATCGGGGTGTGTTTTAGTGTGTCTGTGTATTTCATATTGTTCTAGTGTGTTGAGTTTTTGGTTCTTGGGTTGTATGTGTAGGATTTCCATGTCCGTATATATGTTATTGTATGTATGGTTAGCATTGGTTATGTGATCGACGTATGTAGATGTATTGTGTAGATGTATTTTTTTTAATGTAGAATCACCTCTTAAATTTTGGTGCAGAGGTTACAATCCACTCTGTTTACCCACACATCATCCTTTTGTGTTAATATTGTAAACGTTTTATTACTAGACAACAATGTAACTTTATTATCTCAACAATAATAATTCCTTTCTACAATTCACTTTAAACGCTCTCGTCAACAATAGGATTTTCACTCAACACAGTATTCGTTATAGCACTCCACTGACGGCAATGACAATTTACTTGGACTATTACGAACACCAATGAACTGTTAATCTTAACTAATATTTACAAAGCACTATTTACAAATCAGAACTATCAGTTCTCAGTTCACACTTCTTCTAGCTCAGTCACTCGAGTTCACAGTATCTCGAACCACAGACCTTCAGAGACAGTCCACTGTACTCGAACTCAGGTCCCTCCAACTGCGGTCCACTGCACTCGAACTCAGGTCCCTCCAACTGCGGTCCACTGCACTCGAACTCAGGCCTTCGGATGCTGACACAGTTGCGGACGCACACTCGAGTCGAACTCCGGTACACTGGCTTACTGCTCTGTTCACTGGCTTACTGACAGAACTAATCATGAATGACGCACACACTCCTTCGCGTCCGTAATTTATAACCACAGCAACGTAACCGAGAAACTTCGAATTCGCGATTTTTCCACTTCGACGGGCTTCTGGAAGAGTCGGGAAGGTCCGTTCCCCCTTCACTCCGTAAGTAGCAGCTGCGCGCGCAGCCTCCCCTCGCGCGTAGGCCCTTTCCCCTCTCTTCTCTCCGTCGCGCGCCGTCCCTCAGTGCTTCGTGGAGCCCGCGCGATCTGCTCTCTTGCGGGACGCTGGTCGTGAGTTCGAATCTCACGTCGCTGTCACAATATATTCATTCGAAAAGTATTTTCTGATTATTTCCTATTCTTCTGTTTTAAATGAATTGCGATCTATTCTCCTCTATTCTCTCTCATCCTCTGATTGAGGTTCTGCCTGAATTGTAGGTCTACATCTATTATCAGGCACTACATCTCGCTTGATATTTGTCAGAGGAAGAACAATTGTCTGTATGCATCTGAAGCGTGACTAATGTAATATGTAGCTAGTCGGCGATGTATGCATTAGAGGAGGAAAGGAACTGGCTACCCTACCCCATTATCTCCTGGCCTAGTTGCGTCATAAGTGGTGGCTTGTATCGTTTGTGAGGTTCAGACCTGTCTTTGGACAGTTGACTAAACAACCTATGGCGAAGTGCATCAATATTGATTAAAAATGCAGTAATCATAGATTACGAAACGACAGTTAAACAGTAGCTGTGGTTAAAATGTAATTTATGTGCACCATTCATAATCACCGATTACTAAAACATGGCTAGCTGACACCTCATTTAACCAGAGTAAAGTCTATGATGGTACATTGTTTCTACAAAATGACTAAAGGAGAGCATCCATACCGCTGCAAAGATAATAGTCAACGTCTAAAAACGACTGCGCTCACTACGTTCTACATCGAAATGAACGTATCTTACATTTTCGCGTTTCATTTGTTTGCCTTTGGGCGCTGTTATATTTGTGAGTTCCATTTCTTTGTTTTTCAGTACTGTTAGGTTAAAATCGTACAAAATGGAAAATTGAATCCAAAAATGATTATATCCCAATGTTAGGTTGAAGTATCGATAGACTTAATTACTAGATTTAAATGTATTATATAAAAAGATGGAATATCCATAAAGGAAAAGGATGCAGAAGATTGGTAGGAAGATCTTGGACCCCATTTACACCACGGAATTGTGCATTATCCTAAGATCCATCCATAACCTCTCTTTGTTCAGCCAGTAACATAGATAAAGAGATACCGGTATTCGAGTATTCCCTCTTAGAATACAGAAAATAACAGTTACATAGAATCGTAATATAAGCAGCCGATCCGTAGGGGAAATATGATTGTTCTTGTGTTATTTCAAGTAATCCATTTGTAGATTTTGATAAACGAAATCCCTCCTGAAATTTTCTGTCACCTAATTCCTCGTAAGAATTCTCTCTTTCCACTAAAGAACCTTCACGCTCACGCTCTATCCAAGTAATTCAAGTACTGCACAATAATAATCGTCTTCGAAATAATCACCTGTGATTCTGGCCGCCATTTTGCTTTACTTGCTCTACTAATCGCTGGTTATCTCCTTTAACCGCTCATATTTGGCCGGTTAGAGATTACTGTGGTTAACCTCCTATTTAAGTCGTAACCGAGGTCGATCCACCGTAAAAATGCTTAATCAGGGATTAGGTGACAATTTTAACCGATGGTTACACTAACCGACGTTGATGCACGTGGGCACTAGACTGTCTCCCTTCCATTTCTCGCTGTCTTATTAAATATTGTATATTACTTTCCTTAATTATTTGCAATATTTTTTATTCTCTATTCTCAAATGCAGGAAACATGATTAACAGCAACATAACCAATAACAGTATCTTCCTAACTATTATCAGGCCTATCACTTTTTATCTGCTGCCAGTAATAAAACTTCGCCGTCTACAGATTGTGTTACTCAAAATAATCTGGTACTTACTTTGAAGGAAGCTGCAGTTGTGAAATATCTGGGCACCGTCACTGACCAGCATCTGAAATGGTATTCTCATGTTTCTTATCTATGCAGCAGTTTACGTAAAACAATTTATAAATTTGTATTTTACAAATCAATATCTTGCGTACAGTTTAACTCTTTTTCAGTCCACTATTTAATATACCATTATTGCGAGGGATGGAACTTCAAAAACATCTTTAAATACTCTAAATTGTTTACAAAAATGATTATTACAATATGCTAAAAATTACTGATTGCACTTCTAGATTAATATTTTCTGAATTTAAATTCTTTAAAATTGAACAGTTACACAAATTAACATTATTGAAGGATTATCAACAATAATCTCACTAGGGGTTTTGATTTATCTAGAAAAAATCAGAATTCGAGTGGAATTTGATTGACTATTACACGATTAGAAGAAAATATATAAAGATTAGAAGAAATAAAGTACTCTAATACAATAAAATAGATAATTGATTTATTAAAATTATATTTCACTAATGTTACTTTCACCAAAATGTTTGAACGTAGTCGCCATTTTCAGTCGACTATCTATACAGGAAACAAATTACGATGGCAAAGCATGTTTTATAGTACCTATCCCAGTCTGAAATGTTGGCAAACTAACAAACAAATGCTAGGGTAGTGATAAAAACAAACAAATGCTAGAGAAGCGATAAAATTAAACAAATGCTAGGGAAGCGATAAAATTAAACAAATGCTAGGGAAGCGATAAAATTAAACAAATGCTAGGGAAGCGATAAAATTGTGCGATAAGCAGCCATTATTGGTTGAAAGATGTTCTTTTCGTACCGTTTTATTGGTCAAAAGTAGTATGACGTAGTAAAAGTGTAATAGTCACAAAAATCATACAGATTATATACCTTTTTGTTATATTTACAGTACTAAACGGACTGCTAATTTTCCTTAAGAGAGTAGAAGTTTTTCACAACGTCAGATTTAAAACACAATATTAGTCTAGGTACAAGATTATATAATTCCCTAATTAAAATGTACCTTGAATTTTCAACTTTCTGTTTTTAATTTCAGTAAAAAATTAAACATCTACTTATCAATGATACTTAAATGGATATTATGTATCGAGTTTTTTTTCGTGTTCTTATTTTTTTTCTTTTGTATATATGTGTGCATTAATTCTTTAATTTCTGTAGTATAATATAACTACACCCCAATACGAGCTTAACTCATACGGGTGTTCCTGATTTTGTACTCTTTGTATAATTAATTTAGTATAAATGAATATCAATATAAATAATAATAATAATAATAATAATAATAATAATAATAATAATAATAATAATAATATTTATTAATACTATACACTTGAGCTACATTAGGCATTGCAGCCCGAAAGAGCAGAAGCTCGTGCTCGGGCGCAGTTCAGATCAGTTATACAAAATATATCACAAAATTACGAGAGTTCATTGAGCACAATCACATTAATAAATGGTAAAATACATACAGCATGTAATAATAGGGTCTATATACAAATAGAAAATACAAAAGTACATGAATATTAGAGTATCAATTTTTAACTCAATTAGCTTAAACAATTAAATAATTAATCTGATTTGTTTCTTAAATCTATGTGTGTTAAGTGTACTTAGCTCAGGGTAAGCTCTAATTAATGTATTATATATTTTGGGTCCAAAATTTCTGCTGTGTTTTAATCCAGCAGTTGTGTGGCATTTGGGAGTATTTAGAAAGAAACTGTAGTTTTGTCTCGACTGGTATTCATGAGGATCAAATTTAAATCTATTGTGGTTTTTATGGAAGTAAATCAGCAATTTTTGTTTATAAATTTGTTCTAGATTTGATACGCCAAATTCCTGAAAAATTAATTTTGTTGCGTAATCAAAAGGTTTATATAGACAAATTTTGATAATTCTTTTTGGAGCAGATTTAAAGGACGGAGAGTCGATTTTGCCATTCCTCCCCAACCTAAAATACCATACTGAATTATTGATTGAAACAGAGCTAAGTACACAGTACGCAGAACATAAACAGGTAAATAAGAGGGTAGAATGGAAAATTTGTGGATTGTTTTACGCAATCTGTTACACAGAAAGGAGATATGCTTGTCCCATTTTAAATGTTGGTCAATAATAATGCCTAAATATTTAACTTGTGAGGATATACTCAAAGCGTTACATGAGCAAGTAGGTAGGTTACAATCATGTATAGTTATACTTATATTATTATTTATTTCTAGTTGCTCAAGGCCATGTGATGTTAATGAAAATTGTATTAATTTTGTTTTAGAAACGTTCAAAGAAAGTAAGTGAGCATCCAGCCATTCTTTAATAATATTAATACCACTGTTAGAATGTTGATAAGTTTCATTCCAAATCGAACCGCTAAATATAACCACAGTATCATCAGCATAAGAATACAGAGTACCAGAATATTTCTCAATGTCAATTTTAAGTAAATCGTTGATATATATTAAAAACAAAACAGGACCTAAAATCGTCCCCTGAGGTACACCTATATCAATGTTATGTGATTTACTAAGGTGATCATTTATTTTAGTTGCTTGAGTTCTGTTACTTAAGTAAGATTTAAATAATTTTAAAGCAATTCCATTAATTCCTAATCTATCCATTTTATTCAAACGTATACTGTGATTGACCGTATCGAAAGCTTTTCGTAAGTCTAGAAAAATTCCTAGACATTTATTTCCTACATCTAATAGGCAAGGTTCTAGGCGTATATATCAATGTAAATATCCCCCAGATACATTTTCAATTTTATCGGCGAAGTACGGATGCATTATTTGTACTTAAATCATAAAGAAAAATGTCAAAGTCACAATAATTCGTCTAAGTTTCGTCAAAATTATCAATTCCAAAAGCACATAACACCGGGTGTATCTGAGCTTTACAAACAAAATTGACTATTGTAGAGTTAATCTGCAGTATTCCGCAGTTATACTGCGGCAAAATACTCGGTTTGTATTTCAAACTAACTCTGTAAATGAAGTCTGTGGCCGGGAGGAAAATCAGATTTTTATATATTCTGAAAGCGGAAACAATTCTGTACAATCTGGTAAAACGGCTAAAGTCAAATAAGACTCCTGACTGGATTTATAGAGCGTTACCAAAAATGTCCTAAGTATTTTTTGAATCGAGCACACATAGAATAAAGGACTTTATATTTAATATTTAATACTTTATTCCTTACAAACCATCACATGTTTACTTCCATGCTTCCCTATTAAAAAGTCTAACTTGTATTTTAGCCATTTTATCACATAATGATGCCCTTTCCTTTTAAAACTTTAAGCATCAGGTAAACAGTCCTATATTGTTTAAGACCCATTTTGCATTCCTAATAATTTACATTTCTCGTTTATTTTGACATGAAAAAGGTCTTATGTTTAATAGTCTGTTCTACTCAGTTTGGCTTCTAGTCTTAAAAGGGTTTAAGTGCGGTTGCTTTTGGAAATAATCAAGAAAATTGTTAAATGAACAACATTGCCTATTTTAGAAGAAATATACACTAATAATATCCAGGAAAAGCCTCTTAATTGAAAAACTCTATAATTGACACCAATTTCAATCTTTATACTGCTCTCCTGAAAAGTAAAATTTTTTACTTAAGACCTTTTTCCTCCCTGCCACAGAAGTTCATTTCATTAATTAAATGCATCGTAACAAATTACAGTTCTTCTCTTGAACTCTAAAAGGACCATTACGTGTTGTCAGATTACAGAGAAAGATGACTTCATCGCCTATAGATGCCTTAAAACAAGACATTCTTTAGAAGGAATTGAAAATATCCGAGTAGAACCTCTTCTGAGAATCAAGAAATTCGCTGACCGCAAAAGCGAATTCTCTCCTGAAATGACTACTGAAGCTTTCCTGGCGACGTGATAATTCGAAATTTTCTCGGGCTTCCAGCCAGGTCATAGCGGCGGAACGCGGTAACCTGAACCGGGACTCGGGTCTCCAACTAAGCGCGGCATGGTCACCGGCTATTAAATTTCTCACCGCCCGGACGACGGGCCGTCATCAGCGGAGAACTCGTCCGCCGAGCCCACCGTGAGACCCAAGGTCATTCAGCCGGAAAGCACAAAGCAAGACACGTCGGCAACGTTCTCGCCGCGGTCCGCACTAATAACAGCCAATCGGCGCACAGCTCCTCGGCTGACTCCCTCTGGCACTATAAATTAAGGAGCTAGGTACCCTCAGATATCTCCTACATAATAGCCAAATTGGCTAGTCTCTTATACATGAGACAACTCATCTCGCCTAAGGTATTCCGTGGTTTTCCTCAGGCGTAAGACAAATGTCGGGATGAGCCCTATAAGAAATGGGCCACGGACCTATATGCCCTTCCCCATATATATTCCACCCTTATTATAAACGATGTATGCCCTAGTTCAGATAATACAAATAGTCTATTAAATATACGAGGTCACTCAATAAGTCGCAAATTGAAAGGACAGGGACCTTTCAAATTGCAGATCGGATTTCACGGCGCTTCTTCCGACGGCCTTCACATGCTTTGTCATCGAACAACAGATGACGGCGTCTTGCCATCCTAACGGCAAACACCAGCCAACTCCTCCTCGCCCCGTTCCATGATCAATTGATCAATCTCAGCCCCCCTCGCGTATGTGGTACCTAAGAGGTTACGTCCAATTTCGGCTTCCCCTTCAAAATTTTCTAGAGCTCCTTCAGGGGAGCAGCGTAACCTGGAGTGAGACTAGTGGCCAACAGGCTTGGAGCTCACATATTTAGTTTTGTACAGCCCCCAACCCACTTGCAAGGACGCGTTTTGCGTAACTTTTAAAATTTCCTCCCAATTCTCCTTCGATTTTTCGATTTTTTTCGTCCTTGCAAGGGGGGAGTTGGGGCTATGAAAAACTGAATATGTGAGCTCCAAGCCTCTTGGCCACTTGTCTCACTTCGGGTTTCGCCGCCCCAGTGAAGGAGCGCTAGAAATTTCCAATATCTGAGGGTCGAAGTCGAAAATTGAAAAATCGAAGGAGAATTGGGAGGAAAATTTAAAAGGTACGCAAAACGAGTCCTTGCAAGGAGTTGGGGGCTGTACAAAACTAAATATGTGAGCTCCAAGCCTGTTGGCCACTAGTCTCACTCCAGGTTACGCTGCTCCCCTGAAGGAGCTCTAGAAAATTTTGAAGGGGAAGCCGAAATTGGACGTAACCTCTTAGGTACCACATACGCGAGGGGGGCTGAGATTGATCAATTGATCATGGAACGGGGCGAGGAGGAGTTGGCTGGTGTTTGCCGTTAGGATGGCAAGACGCCGTCATCTGTTGTTCGATGACAAAGCATGTGAAGGCCGTCGGAAGAAGCGCCGTGAAATCCGATCTGCAATTTGAAAGGTCCCTGTCCTTTCAATTTGCGACTTATTGAGTGACCTCGTATATTTAATAGACTATTTATATTATCTGAACTAGGCTTGCAAGGACCTGTTTTCACGTACCTTTAAAGTTTCTCCTCCCACTTCCCCCCACTCATTCATTCCCTCAGATATCACTTAACCCTGAAGATGAGGAAGATGAACATCCTCGAAACGTCGGTGGGTCACCAACTTATGACCTGGCTAGAAGCCCGAGAAAATTTCGAATTCTGTCGTGTCATTCCAAATAGAGACAATAACAATTACGACTATGAAGTTGCAAATTGGGCCACTTTATGACGAATGGTGTGTACCCACGAACAATCACAATTAATAACCGAACAGTGCCAACTGTTCATCAGCGCTGGAGGCGGATTACCGATGTCCCACGCGGAGAACCCAACTCCCAGCCAATGAATAATTATGGACGCCGGCAAGGAGCTTCACATGGGGCGACCCAAGTCAAACACAACTAATTAGGTTCGTTAAGCTGCAATGACAGCGCCACACGTGCGTGGATGCATTCTCTTAAAGGGGACGACTTAACACTTCTGGAGTCAAAAATCGATTTCTCCTGCTCCGTAAACTATCTCTCACTTCCCTTATAGGTGTAAGAATTAGGAATCATCACTATGTAGCTCTGTAATTGACAAAGTTTACTTCAGTGCACCTCTGTTCTGTCGTAAAATGCATGTTTAACATAATTCTATGTCAAGTTTGTCTAACAAGTAAATGTTCTGATGAGGGCAGATAAAAAAATTATTATTTTTTCTTCCACCATGTTAATAACGTCAAAACAATTGCTTATACAAATTTTGGCCACTCGACCGCAATTACGATGGCCGTAAAAAATAAGTTCGCCAAGGCCCGCTAACAGAAAAAAAAACACAGTTTCATCGGACAAATTTATTGGAACGGACACAGCAACTGTTGAGCTATTTTTTAACATATTTTCCATCGGAACTGAGACATTTCTCATATCATGGGATCGACAGAGAGATTTGCAGAAGCAGTCAAACGCTGGTTCCGTTCAGAGGCGGCTGACTTTTATGACACAAAAAATGATCCAATGGTATGACAAATGTCTCAATTCCAGTGGAGGATATGTTGACAAATAGCGCAACAATTGCTGTATCTCTTTCAATAAATATTTCCATGCAATTGTGCTTTTTTCTATAAACGGCCCCAGGGAAAATCACTTTTTGGACGGCCTCGTAATTCCGGTCGAGTGGCCAAAATTTGTATAAGCACTTCTTTTGACATTATTAACATGGTGGAAGAAAAAAATTTAACTTTTTTATATGCCCCCATCAGAACGTTTGCTTTTAAGCCTAAATTCTGTGGCCGGGAGGAAAAAGGTCTCAAGTCCTTTTTTTGTGAAAATGAGATTTTTATATATTCTGAAAGCGGAAACAATTCTGTACAATCTGGTAAAACGGCTAAAGTCAAATAAGATCCTGACTGGATCTACAGAGCGTTACCAAATGTCCTAAGTACTTTTTGAATCGAGCACACAGAATAAAGGACTTAAGAATATTTAATACTTTATTCCTTACACCCATCACATGTTTACTTTCCATGCTTCCCTATTAAAAAGGTTTAACTTAAATTTTAGCCCTTTTGTTTTAAAACTTCAAGAACCAGGGTAAACTGTCGTATAATTGCTTAAGATCCATTTTGGATTCCTAATAATTTACATTTCTCATTTATTTTGACATGAAAAAGGTCTTAAGTTTAATAGTCCCTTCTACTCAGTTTGGCTTCTAGTCTTAAAAGGGCTTACGTGCGGCTATTTTTGACCTATTTTAGAAGAAATATAAACAAATAATATCCAGGAAAAACCTCTTAATTAAAAAAAACTCTATAATTGGCACCAATTTCAATCTTTCTACTGCTCTCCTGAAAAGTATAACATTTTTACTTAAGGCCTTTTTCCTCCCGGCCACAGGTATATGATCTGACTAATCGATAGTGATCGATAATTTGTTGGTGTAAATGTGGATTCTTTAGTTATTGCTTCTATGAATATATGGCGAAGACAATAGTCACTGTTGCCAATTGTAGATAAATATTCCCGCATTATGGAATTCAATTTTTCATCCCACTCTACTGATTGTAAAACAACACTGTAGCTGGAAACCGCTGATATTGTCAATTGTGATAATCATGCTGCGCATTTTTAGGCACTAAAACAGTTGAAATAGGCAGGCAAAATAGGCATTCAAAATTCGAAAATAGGCATTTAAAAAGCCACTAACAATTTCTAATTCTTAATGGCTAATACAACCATAGCGTAGCATTATACACTAGTTGTTATAGGAATGACATTATGGCAGTGAATAACTAAATATTCCTCCAAATGTTGTAATAGAACTGATGTCTATTGTCTGTAAGAATGTTCTTAAATTGGGAGAAACTCCCTTCCACTTCACATGAAGTGATGGGGCAATACTTCAATGATCCAATCTCTGCTGGGGACCAAACCAGTGGGAACGGAGTACTGTCAATCTATTTTCCTATCAGTGCTTCTGATGACTTTCTCTTTGGCATATCTCCATGGTATATTCCATGTACTACAGCAGAAAACTCAACTCAATACTAAACTCACAAAACGGATACAAGTTTAAAACAACTGCACTAATCAACTACCACCAATGATTCATGCGGCTTTCGAAATACATTTTTTCTTATTGGTTCATTTTAAATTATTATGGTGCTATTCATAGACATTTCGCTAGCCCGCGCTTTGAGCGTGCTAAACTAGCCCCGGCTATCGACTGGTTAATTGTACAAGATTCATATGTTATCATATCGCTAAAACTGGTTTATGAATACGAAAACGTTAGTTCGCTGATCATCCACCGGAAGCCCGCGCTAAGAATGTCTATGAATACGGCCCTTAGATTTCTCCGCGCTCTGGTGACAATAAAACGTAACACACAGAAGTATCGATAGTTCTATATCACTGTCCTATGCTGGATAAAAAAGAAACAAATTACAGATTGAAAAAAATATCGATAAAATGATCAATAAATTCAAGTATAATATACAGGGTGTTTCAAAAATACGGGGCATAATTTCAGGTATGTATTTCCCACATGTAGACAATCAAAATAGTTCATTACAACATGTGTCCGGAAATGCTTCATTTCCGAGTTATGCCTTCATAACATTGAAATTCACCGGAACGTTTTTCTTTTCGCAGGTCGTTGCCGTCAAAGGAGACATTAAGAGGGCACTCTGACAGTTCATTCCGAGGCGAAGGTTACATTCAGTGTTGTGTAGGCGTTAGACTGTGCGACATGTATTCAAGTCAAGAGCCGGCGGAGATACACTTCATGTATGGTAAGGCGGACGGCAATGCTGCGCTAGCTCGTCGTTTGTACCAGGAAAGGTACCCACAGCGACAATGTCCAGATCGGAAGACATTTGTACGTCTCCATTACCGTGTGTGCGAGTATGGAAAATTTTGTGCTGATAGAAGGAGTCATGTTCACAGCCTCCAGAATCTCCTTCTGTACTTCTGGAGTTGTAGATCTTGGTCGTCCCCTTCCCAAACCAGGAGAGTTAAATTTTCCATACTCGCACACACGGTAATGGAGACGTACAAATGTCTTCCGATCTGGACATTGTCGCTGTGGGTACCTTTCCTGGTACAAACGACGAGCTAGCGCAGCATTGCCGTCCGCCTTACCATACATGAAGTGTATCTCCGCCGGCTCTTGACTTGAATACATGTCGCACAGTCTAACGCCTACACAACACTGAATGTAACCTTCGCCTCGGAATGAATTGTCAGAGTGCCCTCTTAATGTCTCCTTTGACGGCAACGACCTGCGGAAAGAAAAACGTTCCGGTGAATTTCAATGTTGTGAAGGCCATAACTCGGAAATAAAGCATTTCCGGACACATGTTTTAATGAAGTATTTTGATTGTCTACTTGTCGGAAATACATACCTGAAATTATGCCCCGTATTTTTAAACACCCTGTATAATACGGATATTTAGGCAAATTTGAGGTATTTATAAGCAAATAGGCATTTACTAGTGAAATAGGCAATTATAGGCACTATAGAATTCGCATATTATACTAACAATGCCTTAAAATGGATATGTAACCTAAAATCTTGCACCTTCAGATTAAGGATTAAAATAGGCATATAGGCATAAATCCTCAGCTTAGTGATAACAATGAATGGTTAATCTACAAAATCATTTTCTCTGACACTTTTTTAACTATCCTAATAATGGTGTCACCTATTGAGAAGTAGCGGAACTGTTTCAAAGTTTGTCAAATTTTTTATATCTTTGGTTCTGACTTATCCCGCTGTTAGAAAGTTCGCTTACATGATCATAAAATCGTAGGTCAGATACCTTTGAACGACAGTGTAAATACTAGGAGCGTAAAACTAAAACGTGGCAACACTGGTTGCTATTATGTCCAGGCACATAAAAGAAAACTCCGCGTATCAATAAACTTAAGGCAAAAATCCTTCCACGTCCTAACTGCTGATTGGTTCTATGTTCGCACGGGAAAATGAGGCAGGCATCGATAAGTGTGGAGCAATGACAGATGACGTGGCATTACATATAAGTGAATCGGTTATTTGAGGAACCATACGTGTCCTTAGCGAAAAGTTTTGAGAAAACTAAAAAAAAAAAAAAACTCTCAGCAACTTATAAATATTGAATGTACGTTTTTATTTTAAGGGTGAAATTTTCACTTGAAATATTTTAAAGCAACCTTTAATTATTATATTTGAAAGCGGCAAGATGCTCTGAAATTCTTAAGCATGTATTGTTTCTCAAATGCATGAAATATTTGCTGTAAAAATTATAATAGTTTATTAGTAATATACGTTACAAGAGCGGTATGTTGACGTTTTCATGTTCGAGGAAAAGATTGAAAAAGCGAAACGTAGTTGAGCTTTTTTAATTTCCGAGAACATGAAAACAAACATACCGCTCGTGTATCGTACATTATTTTGTGCGAAGATCGTTTATTACATACCTGAAAGACGAATTTCTAATTAGTTGCAATGAAATCTCCATCTTGGTTTCTGTTTAATGACGGCAACTTCGGAAAACCAAAATATCTTTCTTCAACATTGTTCCTATAAAATGTTTTCTGTGTTTACTATACTCCAGCAGGCCGTGATATACATCTGTCTCCCCCCCCCCAGTCTATAAATGCGAACTTAAAGAAACGGTAAGGTTATGTAATGATTTATTTTTCATTTTAATATTGTAACAATATTATTTATATAACATATTGCAGTAATAACATCTGCATCTGGAATCTTGTTGATTTTTTCACGGCTTCCTTAATGTTACTTGTATCAGGAATGCAATAAATTTTGTGGAGTAGTAGACTTTACTTAATTTTTGCAAATATTTAAAAACAATAATTAATATTGCAATTTAGGTGAAATTGCAGTGGTAAGTTTCCAATTTATAATCATTACTATGTTAAACGTCTCTAAAAATAATATGTTAAAAGCCTAAAGCAGTAAAATGAATATGGCGCTTAAGCGGTAAGAAGAGGGAAATTGTTATGTGTGTTACGTTGGGAATACTGAATGTGGTATTTCACACTTACAGCGTATTGGTTCTGTGCGGAAAACAAGCAAATAAGCACGATCTCGCACAAATTTATTTTGTATATAAGCTAATGAGAACAAAAGTTATTTAAAGGACACATTCAGTATAAAAATAACTTTGTCCTTCATATTACAAATTGAAAAGAAAAATCTTAAAACGTTCGAAAGTGAAAACTATGATATCTTATGGAAGTCTTACACTACATCTCAAGCGCGCCATCTCTTGTTACGACTACGTCAAAAAATATATCTCCATAACTCTTTTGATTTTCCTCTTCAGGGAAATACTGTTAAGACATCATCACTTAAGATAGGGCGGATATGTCTACTTTCTCCTACAGAGGTGCAAATACATGTATTAATGTCAGAAGCACAATAAACTCGTTTTGGCTAAAAATGGACTTATGTGGTTTCTCAAATTACCGATTTAATAAGCTAGCAACCTAGCATAAAGCATCGAATGCATGCGGAATTCTTACGTGAATATAGTTATGAAATAAAGCTGTTAATAATAATAATAATAATAATAATAATAATAATAATAATAATAATGATAGTTAAGTCCTCTGTCAATCAATCTTATAATTGCTGAACTCACTTTTATATAAAAAACTCAGATATCACTGGTCCTAGTAGGCCATTAAAGAGTATAATAAAATTTATAAATAATTCGTCTGCATATTCTTTCCAGCTAACATCTTTAAACTAATGTAGGGGAGACTGTTGTACCTTCAACATACAGCGTATTCCGAATCTCACCGGTCCGGTGGCATCGATGACGTCACGTTGCAACGAAAATAAGGAACAAAACTGCTGGAAGAATCGATGCTGTCATGGCGACTGTGTAAGTGGTTATCTGTGCTACGCTAGCAAAATTTTGCGAAATTTCCGTACTGCCATCTCGTTCAAAGAAAAGAGAGCATAAACAACTTATTTCTTGAACCGGTAGTAATAACTGGTCCGTTGACATGTTCGCTCATAAGCCATTAACATATTGTTTTCACGTTGTGCTCATTACAAACAATACAGAGAACTAAAGCAGAACACACCGCCATGACACAACAGTGCACGATGTCATTCGTCTGCTAATTCCCGCCCTATACAAGAACCAATCAGATTCACTGATGGAGACTGCCACCACCTCCACAAGTTGACGGCACCGGTGCGACACCGGTGGAGCATCAATGACGTCATCGGTGGAATTCGGAACACCGTGATGCCATCGGATTGCTCACCGGTGAGATTCGGAATACGCTCATAGTGTACCTTTGAACATTTTTTGTTTTTTAATTTTTGCTGCTACCTAGAGGACTCAAAATGAGAAAGCCGCTAAGTACCTCTGATCGTAGTTTCAGTTTGATTTATTGCAATGTGTGAGTTCCGTAGACAAAAGAAGTTTTTTTAGTACCAAAAGTAAACATTTCGTTCATTGATGTATGTTTTCTAACACAAAACCAGATTGCATTTGTTAATATCTTTCAAGTGCGGTGTGTTCCCTATCATCTGGTGAGTAATAACATATTTTAATTTCCATGATTTATTCGAATCTCTAGTTTTGGGAGCCATATTTGTTTAAACGTGCACCCTCTTGTACCTTTGAACACAAAACATCTTGTGCCATGGACCATGTTCCAAATTACACGATACTATCGATGTTTGTTTTTCTTTTATTTTAAAGTCATGTCACGAAGTAAGTCTGGAATTAAAGAGGTCCCCAATTGATCCGGATGCCTTGAAGAAAGCTGTTGAAGCAGTTATTGCTCCTCCAGGAAATAAAATCTCAATCAGAGAAGCCTGCTCTGGTTTATGATAGCAAATATTCATTTTAAATATGATTGTCAGTTTTTACAACTATATTCCCCCCATATATTCTATGTGTTCCAACTTACAAGAGTGTATGTTCCAAGGTACATGATCCTGTTGTACCTTTGAACACATTACATATCCCTTCATTTTATTTTTTCCATCCTTAATAGATCTGTAAAACAGGAAAATACATACAGGAAGTTGTAAAGGAATCTTCAATAATTATTTCAAGCATTTCTTCATTTAAAAAAATTTCATTTCCCAAAATTAAAAAAAAAAATAAATAAATAAAATGTGAAAAGTGTTTAAAGGTACAACAGTCTCCCCTACAATATTTCTTTGAAATAAAATTCCATTTTTTCGTTTTTATTACAGAAATTATTTTTTTTATGCAAAAACAACAATTTTTTTTCAAAATATCGCAATAAATTTACTGTCATTAATCAGTCACATTCATAATAAAAGCTGCACAAGTCATATTTCGCGTTTGTCGCCAAAATCACCGGCTCTGCTAATACCCGTTCTCCACGATTTTCTCTCAATTCAGTCTCTGTTTCCGAATAACCTGTAGGCTACTATGCTTTTTTTAGTAGGTTATTTTACAACGCTTTATCAACATCTTGGGTTATTTAGCGTTTAAATGTGATGAAGGTAATAATGCCGGTGAAATGAGTCCGGGGTCCAGCACCGAAAGTTACCCAGCATTTGCTCATATTGGGTTGAGGGAAAACCCCAGAAATAACCTCACCCAGGTAACTTGCCCCGACCGGGAATCGGACCCGGGCCACCTGGTTTCGCGGCTAGACGCGCTAGCCGTTACTCCACAAGTGTGAACGCTACTGTGCTGTTGTCACAAAATAGAACGGAATTATCTTAAGTAACTTCACATTCCTTTTGATTATGCAGTGTGCTATGCCTAGATATTTCGCTGGCCCGCGCTACAAGCGTGCTAAACTAGCCCCGGCTATCGACTGGTTACTTGCACAGAATTCATATCATATCATATCGCTAACACTGGTTTATGAATACGAAAAACATTAGTTCGCTGATCACCCACCGGAAGCCCGCGATAAGAATGTCTATGAATACGGCCCGTAATGTCTATTCTTATAAAATAATATTAGCAAGGATTTTCTTCTAATATTACATCATCATTTCTATTTCAATTAATCAACTTATATCTGCCTTCAACATTTAACTTTATTTTCTTTTTAATGTTTCAAATCACATTACATTGTACATGTTTTTTATATTCAGGACCCTTGTGGTCACTCAAATTCTTTGAGCTGATGTCTTTAATGAATAAATAAAATTAACAAAACAACGTATCTTTGCAATATGGTATCGCCATGAAGTCATGCTTTACACGAAACTCAATAGAATAACACAAAACAGTAATATGCGTTACAAGAGCGGTATGTTTATGTTTTCATGTTCGAGGAAAAGATTGAAAAAGCGAAACGTAGTTGAGCTTTTTTAATTTCCGAGAACATGAAAATAAAATTACCGCTCGTGTATCGTACATTATTTTGTGCGAAGATCGTTTATTACATACCTGAAAGAGGAATTTCTAATTAGTTGCAATGAAATCTCCATCTTGGTTTCTGTTCAATGACGGCAACTTTTAAAAACTAAAATATCAATCTTCAACATTGTTGCTATAAAATGTTTTCTGTGTTTACTATATTCCAGCAGGCCGTGATATACGTCTGTCTTTTTTTCCCCCAGTCTATAAATGCGAACTTAAAACAAACGGTAAGGTTATGTAATGATTTATTTTTCATTTTAATATTTTAACAATATTATTTATATAACATATTGCAGTAATAACATCGGCATCTCGAATCTTGTTGATTTTTTCACGGCTTCCTTAATGTTACTTGCATTACAAATGCAGTAACTTTTGTGGTGTTGTAGAGTTTACTTAATTTTTGCAAATGTTTAAAAACAATAATTAACAGTGCAATTTAGGTGAAATTGCAGTGGTAAGTTTCCAATTTATAATTAATATAATTCGTACTATGTTAAACGTCTCTAAAAATAATATGTTAAAAGCCTAAAGCAGTAAAATGAATATGGCGCTTAAGCGGTAAGAAGAGGGAAATTGTTATGTGTGTTACGTTGGGAATATTGAATGTGGTATTTCACACTTACCGCGTATTGGTTTTGTGCGGAAAGCAAGCAAATACGCACGATCTCGCACAAATATATTATACATTATTTCTGAATAATAAACACGTATTATTTTCTGTTAACATTTTCGGACAAGGTTTTTTAATACGACCAACTTGCCGCCTTGTAGCAAGCTGTTATATGTAGCTCAAAATGTTCCTTATACGACGTGTACATCACGAGAGATTGTTTTCCTGTTATTTTTAGACTGATAAATATAGAAGCAATGTTGATTTGTAACCTGCGAGAGGCCAAGGGAGAAGTCAGATCAACAAGTGCTCTGCAAGGTCTTTTGTTTGCATGACGCAAGCAGGAACAGTTCGCTGTACGTTCTTTTGTTCAATGAGAAATCCATGAAGTCAACTCGAAGTACACAACAAATCTTCACTTTTGTGGATTCTGAATGACTCGCAAATGTGTAATCTATTTCATGATTAGCTGTATATCTTGTTTTTAATATTAAAGAGGAGATTCTGCTGTTTAAAAAATTATCGCTATGACTTTGAGTGTGTTACAAGGGACAGAACCTATAAAAAACATGTTTTTATTTTGTTTTTGTATCTAAAGGGTGCATCAGAAAGAACGGATGGATTTCAAACTATCGATACGCAACGAGGAGAGAGATATAGTGAGGGGGACCACGACTGTTGGGTCAGCCATAGAATGCAGTTTCAGTTGAGAATATGGTGTTGGTCTGGTGTACAACGTGCTTTCATCGTAGAGACATTTTTGAAAAATGAAGAGTCTGTGATCGCCACTCAGGACTCATTTCGACATCGGATGTCACGCTAGGATTCCAACTCGGAATACAATTTTGCGGTGGGTGGCTTCATTTCGTATCACAGGTTCAACATTAAAGAAGAAATCACCTGGACGAAAGTC
The DNA here is from genome assembly GCA_025594305.2 of Periplaneta americana. Lineage (NCBI taxonomy): Eukaryota > Metazoa > Arthropoda > Insecta > Blattodea > Blattidae > Periplaneta > Periplaneta americana. Next base: position 16,524,320 of record JAJSOF020000021.1, read on the forward strand.
TATTGCACTGAGATTGTCCGAGGCTACGGTAAGATGTCGCGCCCTGCGATTTCTTTCTTTGGGACCATTTGAAGGCGTAAGTTTGTAAACATCGATCACATACACTGGACGAACTGAAGACAGCGATTCGTGAAGAAATCGTGGCAATTGCACCAGCTATGACTGTGAAAGTGATGGCGAACATCAGAAAACGCCTCGATGCCTGTATTGAAAGCCAAGGACATCATATGGATAATGTTGTTTTCCATAAATGAACTGCATGTATTGGTGAATATGTTGATAACAATAAATTTTTGATTTGATGAATCTTTACAATTTTCTTACCATGTGAAATCCATCCGTTCTTTCTGACGCACTCTGTATAAATAATTTAAATGGCTGGAGATTATGAGAAGTTTTGGAAATTAAGATGTTCGTTTGAACTTTTGGACAAACCAAGAGTCATAAACGTAAAAGAACGTCAGTATGTAAAATAAAGATAATGATATTAAACGAGTTTACTACATCATTCTTTGTCATAAATGCATGTTCTACGGCTTAAATGAGAGCTTGTTAACTGCGTAACAAATCACACTTCAAATGATCAAATATCACTTTAATGTATAACATATTAAACAAATTTAAAAAAATTGTATTTGACACAAAAATGAAAATATAAAAATTTTATCACTTGAATTTGCTCATTAAGTTGCGTTACACGCATCATGCAAATTTCAAGTGGACATCTTTGATAGTGCAAGAGTTATTGCAATTGAACATTGAAAAATGTAAAAAATTTTGTTCTGCAGGAATGGTAAACGTTTCTACAGTTAAAAGTCTTGAGATCTCGCATGGCTATATAAAAATAATAACACATGAGCTGTTTGACGTTATAAAGTGATGAAATTTTCTTTAACGATTTACATAGACGAAGCAATTTTTTAATAAACGCATGGTATTATTTTCATGTTCTTTAGTGTCGATTTATTATGCCATTATCATTATTCTGTTCTTTAACTTTTTGTTAAATTTTTCACTGATTGTATACTTTGTGACCTGGTAGAGTGTAAGAGAAGGCCCTATGGCCTTAACTCTGCCAGTATAAATAAAGAATTATTATTATTAATTATTATTTCCGGGGAGAGAGAGAGAGAGAGAGAGCAAGGCAGCATACAACATTGCCACATCGTACTTCACGAGTACGCGCAATACAAATAGCGCAGGGGAGAATTTAAATGAATCAAAGACAATAATGACAGTTATATTACTGGTTGTTCGGTATGGTTGTGAAACTTGGACTCACACGTTCAGAGAGGAACATAGGTTAAGGGTGTTTGAGAATAAGGTGCTTAGGAAAATATTTGGGGCTAAGCGGGATGAAGTTACAGGAGAATGGAGAAAGTTACACAACACAGAACTGCACGCATTGTATTCTTCACCTAACATAATTAGGAACTTAAAATCCAGACGTTTGAGATGGGCAGGGCATGTAGCACGTATGGGCGAATCCAGAAATGCATATAGAATGTTAGTTGGGAGACCGGAGGGAAAAAGACCTTTAGGGAGGCCGAGACGTAGATGGGAGGATAATATTAAAATGGATTTGAGGGAGGTGGGGTGTGATGATAGAGACTGGATTAATCTTGCACAGAATAGGGACCGATGGCGGGCTTATGTGAGGGCGGCAATGAACCTTCGGGTTCCTTAAAGCCATTTGTAAGTAAGTAAGTAAGTAATAATGACCTTGGCCGTTGATTACTGTAAGCATGACACCAAACAAATCCTCTTTCTTTCTCACACACAGTATATGTTAATTTTACTTAGGGCCTATTCAATGTATTGAAACACTCACACGTGAACAAACGAACTCGAGAAGCACTTGTTACTGACTGATTCCTATTGGTTCTACTGCACAAGCTTGTGGCGTCACATACCAGAAAAGCTAAAGGCGCATATAGCAGCCGACCGCCTTCCCAAATGCCGCCGACTCTAGTGGATATCAATCAACTCAGCAGAGTCTTTCTTATGTTTGGTGAAAATTTTGTCTACTGCTATAGTTCTGGAGAAAATTTAATTTATTTTCAGGTAAAGTAAAGCATATGGATCAGCTGGAATTTCTACCAAGTGTCCTCGAAAGAAAAGAAATATTTATTGTATGAATTTGGTCATCTCATTACATCAGACGTTTTAAATAATTGCTTTATATAACTTTCTCTACTTGTCTGTACATCGAATGAAATGAAGTTTTAAGGGGAGAGGATGGTATTTTTTTTTTAACTTTTTTCCTATTTGGTGTAAAATATTAATTTTTTGTATGTAGAGAGCTCATAGCTGTGGCAACACAACAAAATAAAATATTTTGAAAAAAAAATTATTTTGGGGGCCCAAGTTTGAAAAAAATATACCCAATGCAGGATTGTACTAAAACCGATATATCTAAACCGTTTTTAAAGATTAGACTGAAACAGTTTCTTGCAATGTATTTGCAAAAGCATGTTCTACAAAATGTCTGTAACAGAATTTTGATATTAGTCCCTACGTTTGTAAAGTAAACAATTAAATTGTAATAACAATTTTCTGATTTTCTTTCTTGCAGACAAACGGACGTATTTTTGAAATGAAATCAATTAACAAAATTGTGTTACAGAGAAAAGTTTCCTAATAGTCTAAAGGATGTGTGTTCTAAATTTCATGCATGTATCTTTAATAGTTCAGAAATTATATCCATTTTTGTCTGGCAATGTAGCAAAAAAAAAAATGAAGTTACTGGATACTGATAAAAGCGGGCGTGTGATATTAAAATCCATAGCGCAGGAAGTTTAAAAATGACGTCTCAACATCCGATAAGGGCACAAATACCCACAAAATGTTATACAATGCAATCCACACATATCAAAGGGTATTAAAAAAAATTTTTTTGAAAATTTAATTCACCGGAAACAACAATAAAAGTGGGGGAGTGATTTAAGGCGACTCAACATCCGATAAGGGCACAAATACCCACAAAATGTTATCCTATGCATTCCACACATATCACAGAGTATTTTAAAGAATTTTTTTTTAATTTACTCATTTTTCACCGAAAAATACCATCCTCTCCCCTTAATGCTGTATTGTGAAATAATTATGTAGCCTACCTATGCACGATTCATCCCTATCAAAATTGCATCAATATTAACCGACACACCTGCATTCGTGATTTGATCGTCCACTTACATTTTTTATCAATGCGAAATCGGACAATGTAGCAGGCTAAGTAGAATTTGAACATTTTTTCCCCTTAATATAGCTGCAGTTCCCGTCGTTGCATGAGATCTTTACTTTAACTTGTTAAGGGCCGGTATTATAAACGCCGTTTAAACCTTACGTTCAGTTTAAACTGAAGGTTTTTGTTCTGCTTCGTATTATAAACCTTAACTACCAGTTAATCTTGAGTTAACTTGAGTTTAATTTGATCGGCAGTTTTCTGCCGTTTAAACTGCAGTTCAAGGCTCAACAGTGCAATGGAAAATGTTAAATGTTATGTTTTATTTAACGGTCCCGCAATGCAGAGGTTATGTCACGGATATTGCAGATGTTTTCCAAGAACTTATGAGTGACTATACGTGAGTGATTAATATTACACGGCGGCCAAGAATTTTTCGAAATAGAGTGCACCACTTTGAAATATACATAAATGAACATAAGTTTTAATCGAAGCGGACAGTCCTAACCTTCAGAATTAGGCTTATAATCCTAACCTTGTTTCGAAAAATTGAAATTCGGATACAACATGCAACAGAAAAACGAGAAAGTGCAAAAATATGTGTTTTAGGGTTTGAATTTAAAGATTATTTGAAAAGATAGCTAAATGATTTATTTTTTATTTTTGAAAACATTCTGTTGAATCTCTTATCAGTTACTAGTTACGCTGCGCCATTTTTCCTTTGATAGTAGGCACAGGTACAGAAAACTATGGAAGATTTCGGAGGTCTCCGTAAATCTACTATAAACCTATTGCGCATTGTACTGTGTGTGGCAGACAGTCTCCTGGTCAGATTTACTATGGGGCCTGATCTTATAAACACACCAATAATATTACCTAATTTTACTGGACTCGTAAAAATAATTTTATAGTTTGACTGAATTATGTTTCGTGAATATTCTAGACAACACATAAAATACACACACTAATATTATTACTTCATTACTCAGTTGATTCTGTATGGAGTTACATCTCGGACGGTCATGCAAGGTTTAGTTTGGCTGCATTGTGTTTGGGAGTATAACGTTGGTAGCCAGCGTTAAGAAACTATTTGAGGTTAAGTCTGACAAGCATGCTGAAGTACGCGGTATTGGTCCTCTTCACGTTTTTTTATGATACTCTCTCTGATATCGAAGAACAAAGATGTTTCTTAATGAAGATTCTCCACGAGCGTCGGCTATTTTAAATCTATACTAATAATAAATCTGTAGCCGAAATTTTTCTGGTAATTTTTGATTTTCCAAAAATAATTGGTTCTAACATATATAATTAACCGCCCTGAAACCGAAAATCGCTTTTTTTTTTAATTTTTGTCTGTCTGTCTGGATGTTTGTTACCTTTTCACGCGATAATGGCTGAACCGATTTATATGAAAATTGGAATATAAATAAAATTCGTCTTAACTTAGAATTTACGCTATATGGCATTCAAAATATTTTATTTAAAAGGGGGGTTATGAGGGCGCATGAATTAAATAAATCGAAATATCTCCCTTATTATTAATTTTCATGAAAAATATTACATAACAAAAGTTTCTTTAAAAATAATTTCCGATAAGTTTTATTCCATGCAACATTTTTATAGGACTGATATTTAATGAGATAAATGAGTTTCAAAATTACAATAACAACGCCATCTAAGGCGATGTAATGAAATAAAAAACAAATGACTTCGTCTATAAGGGGCCTTGGACAACAACAATCGAAAGCTATGAAACATACGGTAGCCTACAGAGAATGTTTCTTTGTTTGTATGAAGTAATATCGGAAGCTAAATTAACCGATTTGTATAATTAATTATTAATTTACCATTGGAAAGTGTAGTTTCTCTAGATGGACATAATGCTATAATGTTATTACAGTAACTTCTGAGTGAATCGAGGACAGGTAAGATTAAAATAGCTTCTTATGCACAGAAAACTTGATAGGCATTCGTTTCCTGTATTTCCTAAAATAATTTTTATGACCAAATGAGTGGTCTCTGGATCAAAATGAACGCATTTTGATTATTTAAATACAATTTAAATTAAGTAACATAATAAACGATTATCCTTCTATCAAACACGAATGTACCCTGGATCAAATGTCCTATTTCAATTATGTAATTACTTTATATTTATTTCTAACGGGTGCAGCGGAGCGCACGGGTACGGCTAGTCAATAATATAATTAAACAGTTGCGATTGTCTTCTTTTCTTTCCTAGCAGTAATACCAATCGTATTCCACTACGGTTTAACTTAACCGAGACTCTGTAATACGGCACGTTGAGTTAAACCAACGAGTTAGAAAGAGAAAGATATAGAGTGGTCATTGCACCGCCATGTTTGAAGAAAATTGAACGACCGTCGGTAATGAACTTATGCGCCCAAAACAAAGTGGGCGTGGTGATAACTGACATTAGAATCGTCAGCTGTCTTAATTTCGTTTGCATAAATCAGTTAAACTGAAGTGGAAAAACCTAGTATTTCGTCAAATACGTGCTAGGAACTTAATCTAAACTTATGTACGCTAAATTTAAAACACTTGAGCTATTCCTAGAAGGAATGCTTAAAAGAATAACCTAAGCAAAATTGTCATGTAGTATGACAAATAGTCCTAGCAAATATACTGAAGAAAATGTTAATATTCCTAGGTTCTTTTAAATGCGACCTGCAAGATTGCCTATAAAACGAACGAGTATGATTCGGATGATTTTATTAAATTGTTTTCCCAGTCTCTACACGTTGCAAAGCTATTTACTATACCATAAGATATAAAATGAAAGTAGGCCCTATCTGTAGTAAACAGCCTTTACCTCCAAGCTTCTAACGTGGGTGAAACATGACAAAACACGCTTTCAGTTTTTTTGTTACAGTAAAGTATAATTATTATCGAAATGTGAACGTGAGGCCAACAGCCGGCTGGTCTGTCTGAGCCTTTCAAGGGCTGTGGCACCACAGATAATTATTAGTGTATAATTGAGCACCCACGTACAATAATGGGGTAAGTAGTTACGAAATATATTCATACTTACCCCATTATTGCACGTGGGTGCTCAATTATGTTCTTTCATGTCCTTCCAGTCAAAATACTAACAATACGACCTACCCCAGAGTTTTGCGTTACTTTGGATGCGAGTGTCGAAATACAATTTTAATATTTGATTGCTATTACTAGGTTTGAAACGGAATTGTAGCGGTTTTATCCGTATTTAGTTTAACTTTATTACTAGTGAACCATTTATTTGATTAATCGTTTGTCTTCGAAATAGGCCTACTTCTTATAAGCTACAGCTCATCGTCTTCTTGTATAAGCAGTAAGGACAGAAGGAGCAGAAATAAAGGATGCCGGTGTCGAAATACAGTTTTAATATTATATTGCTATTTGCTTTTCACTGGGTCTGAAACGGAATTGTAGTGGTTTTATCCGTATTTAGTTTAAGTACATTACCAGTGAACCATTTATTTTGTTTATGCCGGGCGTTGTTACACATTTATGCATGAAAAAGAAATGCTGCTAATTAACAAAACTATGGACTTAACTTCATAAAATTTACATGAAATATGATATATCAGTTGTCTTTTTCCTTTTGACATTGCAGTTATATGCAGCACACACAACAGGCATGTTTTTTCTTCGTTTTTTTGTACTTCTTATCTCCGTTATACAACATTGTAAGCAGACGAATTTTTACAAAGGTGGGCGCTTAGCTCAGATCTGCCGTGTTTCGCGGTGGCACCGCAAAGAGCGCTGTACAGGACAACATGGCCACTCTATAGTCTTCTCTTTCTAACTCGTTGAGTTAAACTCATGGTTAGGTTTAACTACGGTGTAACATAATCTTTAGATTAACCGTATTTATAAAACCGGGCCTAAGTCATGGCCTGGAGGATGTCCTGAAATACGGAAGAATTACTGGCTCTTAATATTTGCTTCATCATTAGCGTTGGCTCTAATTGTAACGCATCGTCCTATATTAGCTTAACAGTTCTTCCGCGTTAATTAAACTTCGAGTGGCGTGCTCTTAGGCCTCTTTCGGCACTCCCAGCTTCAACAGTGCATCGAGCGGCCTGACGAAGGGCACAACATTGTCCGTTCAGATTAATTCTGTTCCTGTCTATTGGAAACCGATGCCAGAGTCTTCGTCCGACGAGTGAGTGAGAGGCGTCACGTGTGTTCCAGCTACTCCCGTGCGAACTGCCGTTACGGTTTGAATTAAGCAACCACTGGCTCTCGGCTAGCGCGTGAGGTCAAGCGACTGAGCACCGTTTCCGACAAATATGACTTCCATAGTGGGTTGTTACACTACAGAGTGATTTATATAGAATTGACACATTTCTTTCATTAATTGTTTCAAAACGAATTGTGCTAGCGACAACTTATTATACCTAAAATGTAGAGGAATTTTGGGAGATTATTTACCTCTATAGCAAATGTTGAAAATGTCCTCCATCCTGCATAAGGCACAACTCAACACGTCGTTCCACGTTACTGGCCACTCGTTGGAGGACTCTGTTGTCAATAGCTTGAATCTCCTGTGTGATGGTGTGCTTCAGATCGTCCAATGTCTGGGGACGTGTGGCGTAAACCCTGTCTTTTAAGTAACCCCATAGAAAAAAGTCCGGCGTTGTCAAATCCGGAGATCTCGGTGGCCACAGGTTCTTGGAAATTATTCGGTCGTCAAAGAAACTTGCAAGTAGTTCCATGGATTCATTTGATATATGGCATGTAGCGCCATCTTGCTGGAAATATCCTTGACTCAGCTCTACATCGTCCAGTTGCTCAACAAACTCCATGAAAATCAGTCGGTACTCTGCAGTGTTCACAGTCTGGTTAAAAAAAATTGGCCCCACTATTCTCTGTGCGGATATTGCGCACCAAACTCCGATTTTAACCGGGTGCATAGGTGCTTCATGGATGACATGTGGATTTTCGATGGCCCAATGGCGTGAGTTCTGTGAGTTCACATAACCGGATAAATGGAACCATGCTCCATCTGTGAACCATGTGATGGACAATATGGCAGGATTTTGCACAATGAACATCTGAAACCAACGACAAAAATTCAATCTTTTATCCTTATCTGGTTCCTGTAGCTGATGAACAACCGTAACCCTATACGGCTTTAGGCTGCCAACAATAGGAATAAAACATAAACATCTGCGCATCTAGTGACAAGGAATCGAAACTCCAGAACATTCTGCTTAATTTGGTGCTAAAATTGGGTCATTGAATGAATTTCCAACGGAATAATTAAAGAAAGAAATGTGTCAGTTCTATATAAATCACTCTGTATATTGAGTGTCCTATTTTTTGCCATTCAAAATATTTTTTTTTCTGAAGAGCCAAATGAAACATGTTTCAAAAGTAATACTAAACGACATTTCATACAAGTTGAGAGGATGCGATGGCCAGGGGAGGACGCAGGATTTTTTTTTTTTTTCGGGGAGGGATTTGAGGAGATAGTAAAAATGGAGTAATGAGAAATAAGTTTATATACTCACAATTTGTTTCCGAGTCACAAACATTTACAAGTTGGCCTGAGTAGCGTAGTCGGTATAGCCTTCTGTGCTCGAAGTTGCGGGTTCTACTCCAACCCAGCTCGATGGCATTTAAGGGCCGATTGTATAAACCATTTAATCTTAGATCAGAGGTTAAATTGATCCTCGTTCTAGCTGAACTTGGAATTTTGTGTTGTATAAAGTCTAATCTGAGATTAATTTGTCTTAAACTAAAGTCAACTTTGACTGAAGAAATTTCTCCGATTAAGTTAGATGATCCAAGTTCAGTTATTTCTTTTCTGTTTGAAGTATACGAGTGGCAGATTGTGCAAAAAGAATAACCATTATTATTAATATTAATACATACAGTATATATATATATATATATGTTTTCAATTTCTTGCCTTAATATACATTCTTATATTTTATAAGGCTCTATCGTGTTCAGCAGTATCAAATAACATAACCTATAATTATATTATGTTTATAACAACCATTAATTATTCATGGATATGATAGGTACATTCATAAATTTTCAATTAACTGTATCACTAAACGAAAATGGTCGTTTTATAAAGCTTTATTATGTTTAGCAGTATCAAACACCATAACAGTTTGGAGAATGGTCGATCTTCTTATTGTCCGTCATTATTTACATCGCACAAAACAAACCAGTGTCTTCAACAGAGTGTGCGGAAAGTCGCCAAAAAGTAGCTGGAAAGTCGCTAGATTTCTTATTATGAACAAAGAAAGATTAAATTTTGTCACTATGAGGCCCTAAAAAGGTCGCTAAATCCCTATTTAAGCAATATAAAAGTTAAAAGAAATTGTCGTCGAAAAAGAGTTAAAGTCGCTAAATTGGCTACACTGAACAAACCTGTACAACATGGCCCTCGCATCACATACTTCACCTGTTTATGCGATGTTGCCAAATCCTTTTCACGTGAACTTAGATTGCATTTGAACCTAGGTAATTTGATCGCAGAAAAGTTTTATACAATAGAAGAAGTGTCTGAACTCGGTTCACTTTCCGATCTTCGATCAAAATTGATCTTTAGTCAGGGAGTTTTATACAATTGGGCCGAAGTTGCGGGTTCTACTCCAACCCAGCTCGATGACATTTAAGTGTGTTTAAATGCGACGGGCCTCATATCGGTCGATTTACTGGCATGTAAAAGAAGTCCTGAGGAAAAAATTCCGGCACAACGGCGACGCTGATATAACTTCGGCAATTGCGAGCGTTGTTAAATAAATCATAATTTTTAAATTTCAACATTTAAACGATAACAGCTCCCTGTATTAACAGTCTGCCACAAAGACAATTGTGCAATAGGCAGTTGGAAGTATAAATAATATACATATGTTTAAGTTGAAGGGAGTCTTACAACAACGGCAAGAAATGACTGAATAAATAAGTAGCTACTAATTAATTAGTTGTAGATCACTGTTGACCGTAGAGATGGTTGCGGAGTATAAATGCTGCAATACAAAAAGAATGACAGAATGACATTTACAGAAGAAAGAGACGAGGCTTCTTAGACATTTCATCCAGTACTTCATGAACTTTTACTTCTACATTTTTATGTATATACATCAAGGCCAGTCCATTTAATCTGTCTGCTCCCATCGTGCTCCTCAAGTAAGTCTTCAAATACCGCAATGTTGAGAACGACCGTTCTGGTGTTGCTGTAGTTACAGGCAACGTGCAGAAAAGTTTCAGCGCCTTGCGAGTGCAGGGAAAAATAATTTCATTGCACCTGTTCAAAGATGATATAAAATCAGTAGGTATTAGGTGAAGATTTTTCTGACCAAGGAAATTTCTTCTCCACATCTTCAATTCATTTAAGAAAGACTCTGGTGATGCATCAACATCATTGGGCCACTGATTTACTACAGCCTCAACAGCAGTTTCTAAATCTTCATCTGATGCTCGCACTATGTTTTTAGGCAGCAAAGTTTGTATGGACTTTAGGATTCCCTTATGATTTAAAAACCTGTCCTTGAGCTGACTAATGAAATAGTCTAAGAAGAGAAGGAAAATTACAAGCCTAAAATACTCTTCATGACTCTCTGTCTTGAAGTAAGAACGCTGTGTTTGTCTCCCTGCAGTTCTTGGAATTTAACACTTTAGCAAAGAGAATTTACGTGGAAAACTCTCTAATTCCTATGTACATTTACGAATTAAAATTAATATTATTTTTGTTTCTTGTTTCGTATTTTTCTCAAAATTTCGGGAGGGGATATATATCCCCTTAATCCCCCCTTGCATCCGCCCCTGGCGAAGGCATTTCTTTCCCCTTCTACTTGCCCAGAGACCGACAGTAACAGAACGGTAGCTGTTACCTCTTATACCTGCACCCCCCAAGTTGTACACACAAGAAAATAAAATATTAAATAAAGTACATAAGTGGTTGTAAAATACAGTGACACAAGTTTGACAATTACATGTTTGTGTATATTTTAGTGTCGTTCTTACAATATTTCCAACTAATAATTAAATTAAAAAATGTTAGTTTGTATTATGAAGTCAGGGGGGAGCGACACAGTGTAGATTGTCCCTTTGTGTATGCCAGGGATGAGACGATATTAACTCCCAATCATGGTAGAAGAGCTGGACCTTGATCACGAGCGCATAGCGCATGCGCTACATAGCATCGTAACGTAGACGTCAGGGATCTACATGCACATGCAGCGAATAAAGGCAGCAATTATTACAATAACTTGCGTTACTAAATTTCTGGCTAAGTAATAGGGCTAATTACTAAGTTATTTAATATACATGTACATATATAAACAAATCGCAAAGAGAAGGGTTTTTAGGAACAAAAAGAGAAATAGGAAAAGTTAATTGTATGTGAACCACTTTCTTGTTAACAGCAATTATTTATTATGCAAATACTTCACTTCATTGGTTACGAAAACTAATAGGGTCTACCTGCTCCACGTGTGTGATCTCTAAGTACTTTTGTGTATTTGTTGAAAAAATAATAATGACAGTATTGATTGAAATAGAGTATATTGATTGTGTGATTGTGAAAATGTAGTCTTTACTCTCCAGTCGTGATTATGTAATGAGTTTTCTTAGAGCGATTTGTCAGATGCACGTAACACGAAAAAACAAATTGATTAAATTAAGATATTGAGAGCCATCGTAATTTTTGGGGTCAATCATTTAAGGGGATATGTATGATTTTTAAAACTTCCACAATTTTCGGCCAAAATTTGTGAAATTTAAACTATATAATCAGATCTATAATAATAATAATAATATCATCTGTACAAAATTTGATGCAATTAGGTCTAATAGTTTTAAAATTATATTTTAAGTATATTTTATATTTACGTTACTAAAAATCTCCTTGCATCAAAGTTTTCAAAATGTTTAGTTCATATTTGCTCAAAATCCTGATAATAGTTATTGTAATAAAAGTGAATTAGCTTTTTGAGCTTAGTAATAGTATAAGTTAAAGTGCAATCAAAGATAAAATATTATTTCTAAATTAAAGAAACACGTAGTCTAATAAAAGTAAATGTCCAGAAATAAGCAACAAATAAAACATCAACAATACATTTAAAATAAAGAAATAAAAAGAATCTAGAACAGTCTACTGACTAAATGTAAATTAATTTACCTTCGATGTCAATTCCGAAAGCAATTTATTTCTCTCTTCTCCTGAATAATGCCTATAAATATATATTTTTTCATGTTTCGTCTCATAATGCCGTTTTATGTTGCTTTTTGCAAATGATATATCTTTTACACCACAAACACTGGACTTCATCACCATGTTCGAAGCATAAATATTGTATCTTCCACTCTTCCTTGAAAGCTTCAAGCGCTTCAGTTCCGTCATGATGCGCTGTGTTCTAAGATCTGTACATCCTTTAGCAATGTTTACAGGTAAAAGAGCTCCGCGCGCGCAGCGGGCAGAAAAGAGCCCTCGCTCTAAAGTACTAGTCGCCATCGCAAGACTGGTGTAAGCTACAGAATAGCAACTAATGGTGAAGAAAACATTTATCTTCTGCTCTCAGTAGCTTTTTAATGTGTCAGTTGATATAAATAGCAATAAAATGAAATATTAACGTTTAGTATAGGCTTTCGAAATATAGATTACCGGTAAACATTTTCAATAATAAAATTTTGTCACTGTGTTGAAAGTCAATTAGTCGAACGTTAGTGAGATGGACAGTAGCAGCTTCCCCTTCACTGATGGTAGAGAGTGTGAGTAGAGGGGAAAGCTTATCAACCAAACTGAAATGGGGTTTAGTGCTATGGGTAAACCCAGGGTTGCCAGATGGCACGATATTTTGCTGTTTGGGCTACATAAACAGAGATTTTATGACCTACTTTTTAAGAATTAGAACTAAAGCCATTTGGACGACTTTCGCCCGGAATTTTGCGAAATTTGGGCGACATGGGAAAAATCACTTAATCGTTTATTAATTTTATTTTATTGAGTAGTCCATTGCTGATACATCGCTAATCTAATCCAATGAGTGACATGAAATGTTATACTTATCATTGTTGACATGCCGGAACTGGTTTGTTATCCAAAAAACTTTATTATAGTCCTTTATGTTTATTCTCAATATTATAAATGAGGGCCGGAAATTGTCACCGAGCTGTGACACTTGTTTAAACAAACGTATCGCCCTTTCTTCCTCGCCCCAGGAAGTAGGCCTACTGCGCTATTTGTCCTTAATCTGAGGACCAATGAACTGATCAATACTGGAACTTATAGACGAAGCATTGTAGAGAATTTTCTAACCACGTGAAAATTAGAAATCTAACCGTAGTATCTACTCCAGCTCCCTAAATATATAATTCTTTCAAAGATTTAAAGAAACAAATATCAAAAGTCCTTCAATAACTGTCTATTCAAAAATACAAAATATTACATAGGTTACATGAACATATTCTGACTAGCGCTTTCGCTATTATAATGGCATCTTCAGGTCAGACTTGCGTGATATTAAGCTTTTCATATAAATATGTTAGAAATTTAATTTTTCAGTCGTTGACTTTACTACTTTATATATTTTGTTAGGTGTTAACCTTTACATAATAAATTGTGTGATGTATGAACGTTTTCGTTGACCATGTCAACATCATCAGATACACTCTGTCATTTTACAATATCAATACTCTCAATGTTATCTACACAATTCACATACAATACATGTTTACTGTCATATGAAGATAAAACCTATTAAAAAATTATATGAATTAGTTTTATAATGTTGAATTGTGGATACCCCAACTGTCAACAATTAAAATATACTTATATTATCATGGGTATATTCTTTGCAAATCATCACATGTGAACGATAATATGAACGATGTAATGATATGAGGCTAAAAGTAAGATAAAATATAAAAATGAGCTAACTATATTTAATGCTTTACTATGCACGTGAGGATTTGCAAATTACAATATTTTGTTACAAGGTATTCACTTTTCCATATCATAGTATAAAATTCTGGCCTGTTATAACTGCCAATATTTTGTAGATCTTGGTGTTATTGTTTATGCCAATATGTTGGGTTCAATCTGTTTATAGTTATAATTTTTTAATAGGTTTTATCTTCATATGACAGTAAACATGTATTGTATGTGAATTGTGTAGATAACATTGAGAGTATTGATATTGTAAAATGACAGAGTGTATCTGATGATGTTGACATGGTCAACGAAAACGTTCATACATCACACAATTTATTATGTAAAGGTTAACACCTAACAAAATATATAAAGTAGTAAAGTCAACGACTGAAAAATTAAATTTCTAACATATTTATATGAAAAGCTTAATATCACGCAAGTCTGACCTGAAGATGCCATTATAATAGCGAAAGCGCTAGTCAGAATATGTTCATGTAACCTATGTAATATTTTGTATTTTTGAATAGACAGTTATTGAAGGACTTTTGATATTTGTTTCTTTAAATTTGTTAACTTGTCGGACCAACATGCCTTTCAAATTTTCTTTCAAAGATGTTAATATCGAGATTGGTTTAATTTGTAGAGGGGTATAACAGTGACTTCTGTTGTGCAATATTGCAGAAGTGGGGAAAATTTGAGAAGATCTGCACAAAAACCAATGCAAAGCGTATGCCATAAATACTAAATTTATAGAATTTATTACATAAATATGACAAAGTAACGATATTATATTGTAACTTTAATACAAAACAATAATGTAATTTTATTCTCACAACAATAGTCACTTTCTATAATTTAATTTAAACACTCCCGTCAACAATGGGATTTCCACTCCACACAGCAACACAGTATTCGTTATGGCACTCCACAGACGACAATGACAATTCACTTAGATTATTGAGAACAACAATGTACTGCTAATCTTAACTAATGTTCACAAAGCACTATTTACAAAACAGAACTGTCAGTTCTCAGTTCATAGTTCGTTGCCTTGGCTAGTTCTCCTAGCTCATTCACTGAAGTTCACAGTATATCGAATCCAAGTCTTCCGGAGACAGTCCACTGCACTCGAACTCAGGACTTCCAGGGACAGTCCACTGCACTCGAACTCAAGTCTTCCAACTGCGTTGCTTCCGCCGGGACCCTCGCACAGTTGCGGACACACACTCAAGTCGAATTCCGGTCTCGAAGCTGGCTTCACTGCTACACAAGACTGACTGACTTGCTGACCAAAAACTGACGACTACAACTAACTCTCTTCGAAGGCTGCTCGCTTTTTATAAGTTAAGCCATACTTTCCAGAAACTACGATTTCAAGATCATTCTCGTTACGACAATCAGTTCGCCTGGCTTCCAGCTTCCCCCCTTTTCCTCGCACAGCACATGCCCTAGGAAGTAGATGCGTGCGCAACTTCATTTGCCGCGCCCAGCCACGGCCGACCTCGCCCTCCTTCTGCCGGTCGCGAGGTCGAATCCCGGCTGTCACAATATTATTATAAAACGAATACACTGAGATTACTTATTTTTAAAGTATACAATTGGCGACATTAGGCTACACTAGCACCAAGATTTGGCGATTGTAGGTAAAATCAATCTGACAACCCTGGGTAAATTTTTCTTGTAGCCTTGTCCATTAAGGAGACACGAGCAGTGACTTCATTTTTAACGACACAATAGAAATGTCAGAGCGAGGTGCAATAGGGAAGGAGTACAACAAGAATGCACATTATCACTTACCCTGTTCAACATTTACTTGGAGGATTTAGTGAAGAACTGTTTTCAGAACATGGGAAGAGAGATAGTAGAAGGAATAAGTGAAAAATATTTATTCAAATTTGGGTTTGTTAGCTGAAGAGGAGACGATACTAAGGGATATGATACTGGACCTTAAAGACAGCTATGAGCACCATGCGATGAAGATAAATGCAAATAAGACGCAGACACGGTTAACGGAAGAAAACTGAAGAAGGTGAACATCCGAATTCGAAATGAGGCAGTGGAACAAATGGACAGCTTCAAATACTTGGGAAGTAGTATAAGTAGTAACATGAGCTACCGCCAGGAAGTCAAAAGGAGGATAGCAATGGCCAAAGAAGCTTTAAAAAGCAAAAGGAGCATCTTCTGAGGACCTCGAGAAAGAACCAAGGAAGAGACCAATGAAGTGCTTTTTGTGGAGTGTGACATTGTATGGGGCAGAAACATTGACATTACGACGAAGTGAATAGAAACGACTAGAAGCATTTGAAATGTATATATGGAGAAGAATGGAGCGTAGGAAATGATACCCTATCACTTAAGACAGTTTAAGGTTCATATTGTTTAAATTCACGTTAGCCAACAACACTCTCCTCTCTTAATCACCGTTTCATCTCTCGATACCCTTTACATAAAAAATAAGATAAAATATATTACCGATATGCCTTTCTCTAAATTTACAGTGCCTTTCCATATTTTTAATTAGCTCTTTTGCCTGTGTCTTGTGCCTTTTCTTTAATTTTCAGCACCTTTTCATGTTTTAATTGTCTTTTTCACCTACCTATTGTACCTTTCTCATCTACTTTGCCTTTTTCATATTTCAATTGGATTTTGGGTGCCTATTTTAAATACTATAAATGCCTAAACATCCGGATTCTAATGATGACAATGGTAATAGATCATGAATTTTCATGTTATTTTGGTGCATTACAAATGACTTCATTCATTTGTGTTTCTGCATGGTAACTAAGGAAATCATGAAGGTCCTATACGATTTGCAATAAGGAAAAACTTCTGAATGTGTTTTCACTGTAAATAGTATGTGCACTGATTTTTTTTTTTTGCAGAGAAAATGCAATCATTTACTGTAAATGAAAATATTTATTAATATATTTACATTAAAACTAAGTTTTAAACGTATCTGATTTCACTGTTTCGCTATTCTTCGCAGACGTCATATATATATATCGCAAGGTATTCTCTAGCTGTAAAATCTTACAAATGTTTTTATTTTCTATTTCTTTCGCTAATAAAATCAAGGATATTTATTCCTCCGCTCTCTAACCTTCTCTTGAAAACTGCGATCTGTTTGAGTACAGTTAATTAAAATGTTGCTACTAATATATAATTAAAAATACGTTAATTAACAGTAATACTTCGCTAAAAAAATAATTCAACTTACAGATCGTGTTTTGTTCTAAGAAGTCGACGCTTCTTTAGCAATCTGTAAATAATCTAATGGTTTCTAAACATAAAAGGAGTAAGTTTCCGTTCCTGGTATTTTAAGGTTACCTAAAAAATAAATTACAGTGTATCGTTATCGCATATGTATACGAAAATTCTATACTTACGGAAACATTATTGTTTACACGCTCATTAAGATATACTGTGAACTATGGGTTGAATGAGAATATATGAGGCGTTAAGAGCTAAAGAGGATCAAGTCACACATTTTCATAAACTGAGTTTAATTCATTTTCTGATTATCTGAAGTTGGATCTTTTGCGAGCAGTAATGGATCAAGTCTTAATTCCAAGCATTCGCCGGTAGGTGACACCAGTCACTTTTGGCTCAGATTATTTGTTCACGATGTCCTGAGCTATAGTGGATCAAGCCACCAAAGCGTAGCGTCAGTTAACATCACAATTGTTTATATTTTATAAATCTAGAATTTGAGAATGGAGCAATAAAATTATTGCTAGTAAAATTAGATAATCCACTAGAGAAAGTTAACTTTAAGTCTCATTATCTCAAAACTATGTCATGGACTTCGTTAAATTCGTTAATCTTCGATGCTACTTACCTATTAGAATTCTACGAAATGTTTATTTGGCCATTATTCAGTCTATCATTCAATATGGTATAATTGTTTGGGGTGGAAGTACAAAAATTAATCTTAGTCCGTTAAATTTACTACAAAAACGAATAATTAAAATTTGTTTGAAGAAACGTTTCGATTATCCAACTAAATTCATTTATTCTGAATTTAATGTATTTAATATTGAACAAATTTATAAATATACGCTATTAAAATTTTATCATAAAAACCGTAATAAGTTTGTATTACAGACACACAATTATGACACAAGACGAAATATTAATTCAACATTAGTAGAACCTAAATGTCTCACATCTGCTGGTCTAAAGCATAGCATAAATTTTGGCCCTCGGTTGTACAATGCTTTAACTAAATTACACCCAGAACTTCTAACATGTAACCCACTAACATATAACAAGAAAATTAGAAACGTGTTAATATCTTCAATTTGATTAAATAAATTTATAGCCTATGTGTATGAATTAATTAACCTATATTATATTTGTATTCTATAATTTTGAAATATATATTAGTCCTACTTTTCACGTGCGATATTATTCTTCTCTAGTGTTAATAGGCCTATTATATTACAGAATTCCATTGCCGCTGTAATTATATTTTAGTTCCTATTTTATTTTACTTATTTATTTATATTATTATTTTTTATTTTAATATTATATCTGAACTGCGACCGAGCACGAGCGCTGCTCATTCGGTCTCAAATTTTGTTAATACTACTGTATCTTCCTTTTATATTGCTTGTATTATTTTATTTGTATTTCTCTTTGTTTGTTTTGTAATTATATTTCCTTATTCTGTATATTTGAAATAAATAAAATTGAAAAAATTGAAATTGAAAAATTGACTTGATCCACTTTAGCTCTGAACGCCTTAATGGTCGCGAAACTATTAAGTTAAAGCTGCAAGAAAGTTGACCATTTTTAATGCTTAAACTTTAAAATTGCTTATATTCAATATGAGAGAGAAAGGATACGACTATATCGACTTGTTGCGACGGTATCGACGGAAGGAATCAGTATGTTAAAACTGACAGAAACTCGATTTTCATAAAATAAGATTCCTCTTTAAATTCTGAAATATTTTATATATGAGTTATATATGCTCCGACATTTTTAAATTTTTCTGGTTGCCTTCTAATGGCCCCGTGCCAAGGTTCTTTAAATAAGATGCTAAATTATCAAGTGTTTATTCTAAAACTAAATTTGTTGTACTTTAGGTACATTTACCTCAAAACGTATTAAGCCAATCATTGTGAAATTTTCTACAGACATATGAGCGTGTTCACAACCAGAGTGGACCAAGTCCATCTGGAATAGTTCTCAGAAATTGAGTCTTAAAGTTCCTGGCTCACGCTTAACAACCTTCATCTTCCATAGGAAATGCTGCCCTCTGTGGAGTAACAAATGAGTTATGGACTTTGTTCGTTATGGCAATGAATAAATTTAAGTTTTCTTCATCCGAGATTGTATTAATCCACAAACTGATCACTGGGAACTTGGTCCACTCTGGTTGTGAGGTCCTCATATATCAGTAATTATAATTGTAACTGTATTCTTAATATTGTAGTTGTAATCCCCTGGTAGAGGGGAAGAGAAGGCCTGATGGCCTTATCTCTACCATGTTAAATAAATAAATAATTGGAAAAGAATTTAGTACAGAATTGAAGGGTTCAGGATCATAGTGGGCCAAGCGCCATTTACTAAAACCGTAGAAAACAAGGGTTAAAATGAAGTTATTACCATAATTCAATGGAAACATATAGCAAGTAATACAGACGTGGACAAATTATTAGCAAAATTGAAGACTTTTACAATATATTTTTACAAAATATGATTCTTCAATTTAAACTACAGTTGACATTTTTGCGTATTTCCAAATTATTAGCAAAATTGAAGATTTCTATTGTATATTTTTAGAAAATTTAACTCTTCAATTTGGACTACATTGGATATTTTTGCATATTTACAAATTATTAGCAAAACTGAAGATTTTTATTATATATTTTTACAAAATTCGATTCTTCAGTTTGGAATACAGTTGACATTTTGAATACTTTCAAATTATTAGCAAAACTGAAGATGTATGACTTGAGGCTTTCCCGGCGTTTGATGTAGAATAACTCTTCTCGGGTTCTCAGCCAGGTGAGTTGGAGATTCTTCCAAGCTTTCGACGGCTAGCTCTGCCATCTTCTTCTTCGTCCCTGAAGAAGATTATTATATCTCCAACTCACCTGGCTCTGAAGAAGAGTTATTCTAAAACTGAAGATTTTTATTTTATAGTTTTACAAAATTTGACTCTTCAATTTAGACTGTAGTTGACATTTTTGCTAATTTATAAATTATTAGCAAAATTGAAGATTTTTATTATATATTTTTACAAAATTTAACTCTTCAATTTAAACTAAAGTTGACATTTTTGCATATTTCTGTCTATTGTAATGATAGAAATATGCAAAATTATCAACCGTAATCTAAATTAAAAAGTCAAATTTTGTGAACAGAATTATCACAAAAATCGTCAATTTTGTTAATAAATTGTCCACGTCTGTATAAAGTATACACATTAAAACTAAATGATATGTTAATCTTCATTAAACTATGGTAGGCTATTCACTTAACTTTAACCCTTGCTTTCTCCGTTTTTAATAAAATATAGTGCTTGACTCACTATGGTTCTGAGCCCTTCAATTATTATATCTGCATGGATAATTATGCCGTTATAATATGTCAATACTGAGTTACAATTTCATGTGGTAAGTTTATTCATGCCGCTTGAAATAGATTTTTGAATTTAGCATGAAGGTTAATTCATTGATTGGCTTCTAATATGGTTTCGCTCTTGAAACTTCAGCTTTTAAAATAGCTTTCTGATATTTTTAGGCTTTGCTGTTTTCATTTTCAGTCTTTCTCATACTTGCAGAAGCATTGTGTTAATTTCTTCTTCATGTCCGCGTTGTACTCAGTTACTACACGAAGGGATATTGATTCTGTATTACCCTGTATTAGTTTTGAAGACTGAGACACATTTATCTATTTAAATATAGTGCATTTCGGTCTGGGTAGCAACAGAACAAAAACAGAAGAAGCGTGGTCATGGTAACAGCAGCAGCAATAGTAGTATTCGCTTTATTATTCGCATTATTGGATCACGACTGCTCTCCGTGGAAACTTTCTTAGCCTCTAAATTTATGTTTTTACAGCATTCATTATAAAATATATTTAGAGAAACAATAAAATTGTTTTGTGAATAATGAAAAATAAATGCAGTTGTACTCTGTTAAGTTTAATAATTAATATTGAAGCAGAAAACTTAAAAAAATAAAATAACATGCAAAAATATTAACTTTAAATATGGATCACAACTGTGATCTACGCGACAACTAAGGTTGCATTTGAGTGCGTGACCACGAAGGGTTAAAAATTCTTCTGACGAAAATTGTCACTAACAATTTCGTCTAAATTTTCATTTAGGATTCACCACGATGTACAATACGATTATTTCTGTGGCCGGGAGGAAAAAGGTCTTAAGGGGACACTCAACTATATTTTAGAACTTTTTTCCTATTTGACCAATCTTTTTCAAATTTGGAGAAAAAGTTTAATATACACATGGAAAGTAACATGCAAAATCTCAGCTCATTAGATCCAATACTTTTCAAAATAAAAAATATTTCAATTTTTAATCAATCATTAATTAAAATATCAATTTTAATTATCATTTTTTATTTTTTGGCTTTGTGCATTTGACTGTGACTTCTCAGTGAATAGGGGAAGAATTCTGCTTATTGATTTAGTTCTGTCATGTAAATTAGTGTAGAAATTTAATTTTTCATTTCTATGACACTTTTTCTCCAATTTTTAAGTTGAGTGTCCCCTTAAGTAAAAATTTTATACTTTTCAGGAAAGCAGTAGAAAGATTGAAATTGGTGTCAATTATAGAGTTTTTTTAATTAAGAGCTTTTTCCTGGATATTAATAGTTTACATTTCTTCTAAAATAGGTAATGTTTCTCATTTAACAATTTTCTTGATTGTTTCCAAAAATAGCCACACTTAAGCCCTTTTAAGACTAGAAGCCAAACTGAGTAGAAGAGTCTATTAAACATAAGACCTTTTTCATTTCAAAATAAATGAGAAATGTAAATTATTAGGAATGAAAAATGGGTCTTAAACAAATATAGGACTGTTTACCCTGGTGCTTAAAGCTTTAAAAGGAAAGGGCATTAGTATGTGATAAAATGGCTAAAATACAAGTTCGACTTTTTTGATAGGGAAGCAAGGAAAGTAAACATATGATGATTTGTATGGAATAAAGTATTAAATAATCTTAAGTCCTTTATCCTGTGTGTGCTCGATTCAAAAAGTAGGCCTACTTAGGACATTTGGTAACGCTCTATAAATCCAGTCAGGAGTCGCCGTTTTACCAGATTGTAGAGAATTGTTTCCGCTTTCAGAATATATAAAAATCTCATTTTCACAAAAAATTGTCTTAAGACCTTTTTCCTCCTGGCCACAGAGTTAGTCTTGACAGTCGCCGACAATATGCGCCTGGGTAAGGCGAGTCCATTAAATTACGCCAAGGGATGTTCGGGTTAGTCAGTCGCTTGCATTCAGAGCGATCGGATATCACGCGTGCGGTAGAGCGGTGTGTTTCCAGTACAGTTAAGCTGTACTGCGTTTCTTTACTGTCCACATCTGTGGAGTAACGATCAGCGCGTCTGGCCACGAAACTAGGTGGCCCGGGTTCGAATCCCGGTAGGGGCAAGTTACCTGGTTGAGGTTTTTTCCGGGGTTTTCCCTCAACCCAATACGAGCAAATGCTGGGTAACTTTCGGTGCTGGACCCCGGACTCATTTCACCGGCATTATCACCTTCACTTCATTCAGACGCTAAATAACCTAGATGTTGATACAGCGTCGTAAAATAACTCAATTAAATAAAAATGAAAAAATAAAAGTTTCTTTACTGACCTCTCGCTCTTATCTCTACTCCGGAGTTCTCCCCACTACTCTCATTACTTCCCCTCGTTCGCGTCGCTGAGCTGTTAGGGCTAAATAATCGGTCTGTAGTCCGTGTCTGAAAATTTCAGGACTTCCTGTATATGCATAATTTTTTTCGGATAAATTGACTCGAATGTAGTCTAATAAACATGAACAAAATCCTAGCAATGGCTTAAGAGAAATCATCTAGATATGCAAATCTAGTCTTTCAGGTGAAGCTTCCTGTAAAGCAGATTTGAATAATTTCAAGGGAAAAATTGTTCCGGGGCCGGGTATCGATCCCGGGACCTCTGGTTGAACGTACCAGCGCTCTCCCAACTGAGCTACCCGGGAACTCCACCCGACACCGTCTCAAGGGAAAGTTGAGACGGTGTCGGGTGGAGTTCCCGGCAGCTCAGTTGGGAGAGCGCTGGTACGTTCAACCAGAGATCCGGGATCGATACCGGCCCCGGAACAATTTTTCCCTTGAAATTATTCAATCATCTAGATAAGCAGGCGCAACGTCCAGAAAGAATTTTTCTGTATCGGAGACCAACACGCAATACTTCAGTGAAAATCTGAAAATAAATTTGTTGCCGCATTGCAATTCTTCTTTAATGAGATTGTAAATTAAATTCACATTTTAAAATGTTACACTAAATTTTTGTTATTAGCTTCATTCGAGAAATTATTGCGTACTAGTTAATCGCAATGATCCATTTATATAAAAATTATTTCATTAAATCACTGCAACAAACTGCATTAACATTTCATATTACTTGCAAATTGCTGAAAGCAGATTAGTTTAATTATTTAAATTACATAATATAATACTTTCTGTAGTTCAATTAAATAAAGAGTATGTTACATTTTATGTAATTTTCAGTAATTGCGCGTGTTTTCCCCTTTTATTTCGCAATAATTGATACACTGTATCATAAACTTTAATGTGGACTTATGAGTAAAAATTATTTAATGTTATTGTTATTAATTAAAATACATGTTTTTTTTACGAGGGTCATACTAAAAGTCATGAGCAGCCCAGTGTTATAAATCTTAATTTTTATTTTTCAGACAAACCAGGTACATCATTTTAATCTACAGACTTTTCTGTCACATTTCAACATAATCTCCATTTCTTTGTACATATTTATCCCGCCGTTCTGTAAGTTTTAAAATTCCCTTGCTGTAGAAGTCCGTTTCATCTTCCCGAAGACACTGACGACGCACTGCTTTCCGATGTCCTCCAGCGTCTCGTAGCGTTGGCCTCACAGCTGCTCCTTTACAGAACCGAGAAGATGGTAATCGGAGGGTGCCAAGTCGGGACTGTAGGGAGGTCGCGGAAGAGTTTCCCAACAAAATGTTCTGATTTCCTCTATGGTGCCACGATCAGTGTGAGGCCACGCGTTATCGTGTTGCAGGATGATCTTTTCAGGGCGTTTCTTGCGCAATGCAGGACGGAGTTTCAAAACTGTCTGAATATAGCGGACAGCATTTATGGTGGAGGCAGTTCGAGGGCGACCGCTACGAGGATCATCTTGGATGCTCGTGTTCCCATCTTCGAAATGTTTCACCCATGTCCTAAAACTGCTGGCGTCCATGCACACATCTCCGTATGCACGCTGAAGTCTGAGGTGAATTTCAGTAGCAGATTTTTCTTCTTTAACAAGGAATTTAATGACAGCACGCTGTCGAAACGAACCATCGTTGTCGACTATTTTGCAAACATTGCCTGTGGTCACATGATAGAAGTTAATGAGTCACAATATGTCAATACATAGTGTAAAGTCTGTAGATTATGATCATGTAATCAGTTTTGTTACATTGTTGAAATTGAAATTCTACCAATGTGTGGCTCATGACTTTCAGTACGACTCTCTGTACTATGTAACATTGAGCAAAAAAATTCACCTAGAAATTATGTTTCACATCGTATCGGCAAATGTATAGACTAATGATTTTTCCACACGTTCACATACAAGTTACTTCGCTTATTACATTTTGATGCACTGTAAATAATTTACACATATCTCTTGCGTGATAGTTTAAGAAAATATGCTGTAAATCGGAATACCGCTAGGTGGAGGGACTAAACAAGCTGACAAGTAATTTTACCTGAGCAGTCTCAGTAAGAGATCGAGTTCTTTATCTGCCAGACGCTACAAAATGTGAATCATCGTATTGGTGTAGAAGTACGTATTTCTCTTCACTAGATGTGGGTGGGTAACATGGAAATTGACATTCACATAAAAATGCAACATCCTCCTTTGCTCTCATTGTATTCCCTTTGTTCTCCTTGTCTTTCCCCTGTTCTCCCGTTATTCCCCTTGTCTCCTTGCATTTCCCTTATTCTCCTGGTTTTCCCCTTGTTTTCCTTGCATTGTCCTTGTTGTATTGTCTACTTATATTACCCTTGTTCTCCTTATCCTCCCATTACTCCACTTGATATTCTTCATGTCACCTTGTTCTCCTTGTATTCCCTTTGTTTGCTTTGTCTTTCTCCTTTTCTCCTTATATTTTCATTCCTATCACTGCTACAACCCTTTTAGTGTTCCCCTTGTTTTCCACTTATTCTCCTTGTCTTAGTCTTGCTCCACTTGTATTCCCCTTGTTCTCCTTGTATTCTCCTCGTTTTCCTTCTCTTCCCCTTTTTCTCCTTATAAATTATTTACCTTCCTATCACTGTATTACACTTTTTAGTGTTCACCTTGTTTTCATTTATTCTCCTTGTCTTAGTCTTGCTGTACTTGTATTCTCCTTGTTCTCCTTGTCTTGCCAGTATTCTTCTTCTTTTTGCTTGTCTCCTTGTATTTTCTTTATTCTCCTTATACCCCTTCCATTCTCTGTATCCGCCTTGTCTTCCTATTGCATTTCCCTTGTTCTCCTTGATTTTCTCTTGTGCTCTCGTTATTCTCCTTGTTTTTCTTGTCTTCTCCTTATTCTCCTTTTATTTTGCTTGTCTTTGTCTCCCCATGTTCTCCTTGTATTCACTTTTTTTCCTTTCTTCTCAATTTTTTTGTATTCCCTTTGTAGTTAGACATTTCCCTTATTCTCCTTGCATTCCCGTTATCCTTGTATTCTCTTCATTTCATTGTTCGCACCATCCATACTTAGTTCTACCTAAAAATATGCAGCATAGCAAAGCTATGCACCTGTCGACAGGTGATCATATTAACATGTAGTTCTACGTGAAGATATGCAGCATCGATTTCTATTTCACTTCCGAATAAAACAATGTTTGAGACTTTTATCATGGCTAAAAATTCAACCGTCCTGAGCAGGATTTCTAACAGTGAACTTTGATATGCAAGATTAACTTTCGTCTAACAACGACAATAATTTTCGTGTCCGTTTGCTGTGTAACTTAAGTTTCCATGTTTGGTTGAAAACTGAGTATCAGGCTTCGTAATATTGCAATATGATTATCGAAATTTCGATTATGAGTTTTAAGAGGTGATAAATTAAGAGTTATAGTGAAATGATAGTGTTTATACTGTCTGGCTAGGATAAGAAGAGACATTACAGTTTGAATATGCGTTTACACAACGCAGAAAACGGAATATGTTTTCAGAAATTAAAACAGAGACGGAAATATAGATTTTTATTTCTACATTCATTCATATTTACAATCTCCGGTGACCCGAAAACAGAAAATACTTTATTTTTATTAAACCTGTGCAAACAGAGACCCATTAATGTTCAGAGGAAAAACATGAAATCTCAGAAAGATAAAAGCTTAATTGAATTAGGGAATCCGCTTTATCAACTTGTCGTTTCCATCCCTACTTCCAGTGGCTAGGATACGATAAACAAAACAAAAGCAGAGCGCGCAGGAAAAAATGCCACATGTAGCCTAGTAATGATGTTATCCAATGGAATTTTAAAGTAAATAGTGGGAGCGCTCAGAAAATAAATACAGGAATGTATGTTATGCATTCTTTGGTATCGCTTGTTCCTAAATGTCTGTTGAACATTCCATTCCCGAAATGGTTTAAATATGACGTAAATTTACGCTTTTTATCGTGGAAAAAGGCGTACCTTTGCAATTGATGGTAAATTGTTTCCGAGATGGGACAGCACTTCAGCACACTTCTCTAAGCTACTTCTAATGTGAAACACGCACGCTTGCTATTTTATTATTTTACGACGCTGTATCAACATCTAGGTTATTTAGCATCTGAATGAAATGAAGGTGATAATGCTGGTGAAATGACTCCGGAGTCCAGCACCGAAAGTTACCCAGCATTTGCTCGTATTGGGTTGAGGGAAAACTCCGGGAAAAACCTCAGCCAGGTAACTTGCCCCAACCGGGATTCGAACCCGGGCCACCTGGTTTCGCGGCCAGACGCGCTGACCGTTACTCCACAGGTGTGGACCGCTTGCTATTTGCGAAATCTAGTCACACTTTCTGTTAATACGGTGACGTCACTAATTAAAATTTGGCTTTGACAGCTGAAATTATGATCTATTTAAAATAAAGCAGTTTCGAATCCAGCCAGCCGCGATAAAACATAAAGGGAAACGATTGTGATATAATAGTTCATTATTACTCGTAAACAAATGGGGTCATTAATAAATGCGCAAAGTGTAAATAACAGAAATAGTTAATTTAACATAATATAATTCTCAAGTAATTAACTGTGAATTAATTTTCAACAGTAATCTCACTAAAGGTTTTGATTTATCTAGAGAGACCGAAACTCGAGTAGAATTTAATGGACTATTAGACGATTAGAAGAAAGTATATAAAGATTAGAAGAAATAAAGTACTATAATGCAATAAAATATTAATTGACTTACTGAAATTCTATTTCACTAATGTTAGCTTCACCAAAACGTTTAATCGGGGCCGCCATTTTCAGTTGACTGTCTATGCTGTAAACAAATGACGATCGCAAAGCATGTTTTATAGTACCCTAAATAATTTTCGGTTCGAAATGTTGGCAAACAAAGACA
Organism: Periplaneta americana; assembly: GCA_025594305.2. NCBI lineage: Eukaryota > Metazoa > Arthropoda > Insecta > Blattodea > Blattidae > Periplaneta > Periplaneta americana. Next base: position 16,552,213 of record JAJSOF020000021.1, read on the forward strand.
CAAATGGTAGAGAGGTGATAAAAACAGAAGAAAATATATAAATATTAGAAGAAATAAAGTACTCTAATAGAATAAAATAGATATTGACTTACTAAAATTCTATTTCACTAATGTTACCTTCACTAAAATGTTTGAACGGAGCCGCCACTATCTATGAGGGAAACAAATTACAATCGCAAAGCATGTTTTATAGTACCGTAAAGAATTTTCAGTTTGAAATGTTGGCAAACAAAGAAACAAATGCTGGGGTAGTGATAAAAACAAACTAATGCTAGGGAAGCGATAAAATTAAACAAATGCTAGAGAAGCGATAAAATTGTGCGATAAGCAGCCATGATTGGTTGAAAGACGTCCTTTCGTACCGTTTTACTAGTCAAAGGTAGTATGACGTAGTAAAAGTGTAATAATCAAATTAATCCAATTCGCTGTAATGACAATATTATTCATTGCAATTTCAAACAAATCACTGGAATGATATTGATGTGCTGTTTCGACTATCAATAATTGCATTGTTGTCTCTAGACTAGGCCTCATGGAATGAGGAAGCCTTTACTTCATATTATGTAGCTACTGAGAAGGCTCCATCTTATTAAATTTAAATGCAGGAGCGTAAAGGCAGTGACGAAAAGAAATATCCTAATTTTATTTCAGATCCAGGACATCCTTATAATCCGAATGGTGCTAAAAATAACAATCACGAACAAAATAACCGTTTCATGTAAATAATGGAATTCGGTGAATCTTCTGTCAATTTTTAACTACGTTGGCTATTCAGAAACTGTCAGATAATTATTTATTTGAATTCCTATTCAAATACAGATTAAAAAAGAAAGATTATATAATTTATTGTTGTAATATTTATTTTTATCACTCTAATTACAGTAATTAGAGACTTTGTCTTCAATTTTCTTTCATTCTTAGTTTCATGTTCATATTCAAGTATGTATAATTTCTGAATATTTCTGAATAAGTCCACATCTATCCATTTAATTTTAATTTACATCAATGAAGATGTTTTATACTTCTAATTTATTGCACGTTAATTCATTACCATGTCAGAAAGTCACTGAAATTGGGAAATGAATCTAATTATCGATTGATAACACACTAATATAATTAGAACAATAACACGCAATCTGAAGTCAACACAACTACTCCTAGATTTAAACATTTCACTAACACAACCACAAGAATAACACGCAATCTAACGTCAACACAATCATTCCTAAATCTAAACACTTCATAAGAATAACACGCATTCTAACGTCAACACAACTATTCCTAAATCTAAACACTTCACAAGAATAACACGCAATCTAACGTCAACATAACCATTCCTAAATCTAAACACTTCACAATAATAACACGCAATCTAACGTCAACACAATCATTCCTAAATCTAAACACTTCATAAGAATAACACGCAATCTAACGTCAACACAACCATTCCTAAATCTAAACACTTCATAAAGAATAACACGCAATCTAACGTCAACACAACCATTCCTAAATCTAAACACTTCACAAGAATAACACGCAATCTAACGTCAACACAACCATTCCTAAATCTAAACACTTCACAATAATAACACGCAATCTAACGTCAACACAATCATTCCTAAATCTAAACACTTCATAAGAATAACACACAATCTAACGTCAACACAACCATTCCTAAATCTAAACACAAGAATACAAGAATGCAATCTAACGTCAACACAACCATTCCTAAATCTAAACACTTCACAAGAATAACACGCAATCTAACGTCAACACAACCATTCCTAAATCTAAACACTTCACAAGAATAACACGCAATCTAACGTCAACATCCTAAATTCCTATAATCCTAAACATTTACAAGAATAAACGCAATCTAACGTCAACACAACCATTCCAAGAATAAATCTAAAACTAAATCTAACAAGAATAACACGTTTAACGTCAACACAACCATTCCTAAATCTAAACACTTCACAAGAATAACACGCAATCTAACGTCAACACAACCATTCCTAAATCTAAACACTTCAAAGAATAACACGCAATCTAACGTCAACACAACCATTGGCTAAATCTAAACACTTCACAAGAATAACACGCAATCTAACGTCAACACAACCATTCTAAATCTAAACACTTCACAAGAATAATTACGCAATCTAACGTCAACACAACCATTCCTAAATCTAAACACTTCACAAGAATAACACGCAATCTAACGTCAACACAACCATTCCTAAATCTAAACACTTCACAAGAATAACACGCAATCTAACGTCAACACAACCATTCCTAAATCTCATTTCATTCTAAACACTTCACAAGAATAACACGCAATCTAACGTAATTCCTAAATCTAAACTTCACAAGAATAACACGCAATCTAACGTCAACACAACCATTCCTAAATCTAAACACTTCACAAGAATAACACGCAATCTAACGTCAACACAACCATTCTAAATCTAAACACTTACAAGAATAACACGCAATCTAACGTCAACACAACCATTCCTAAATCTAAACACTTCACAAGAATAACACGCAATCTAACGTCAACACAACCATTCCTAAATCTAAACACTTCACAAGAATAACACGCAATCTAACGTCAACACAACCATTCCTAAATCTAAACACTTCACAAGAATAACACGCAATCTAACGTCAACACAACCATTCCTAAATCTAAACACTTCACAAGAATAACACGCAATCTAACGTCAACACAACCATTCCTTATCTAAAATCACAAGAATAACACGCACTTCTAAACACTTCACAAGAATAAACGCAATCTAACGTCAACACAACCATTCCTAAATCTAAACACTTCACAAGAATAACACAACTAACAAGAATAACACAAGCAATCTAACGTCAACACAACCATTCCTAAATCTAAACACTTCACAAGAATAACACGCAATCTAACGTCAACACAACCATTCCTAAATCTAAACACTTCACAAGAATAACACGCAATCTAACGTCAACACAACCATTCCTAAATCTAAACACTTCACAAGAATAACACGCAATCTAACGTCAACACAACCATTCCTAAATCTAAACACTTCACAAGAATAACACGCAATCTAACGTCAACACAACCATTCCTAAATCTAAACACTTCACAAGAATAACACGCAATCTAACGTCAACACAACCATTCCTAAATCTAAACACTTCACAAGAATACGCAATCTAACGTCAACACAACCATTCCTAAATCTAAACACTTCACAAGAATAACACGCAATCTAACGTCAACACAACCATTCCTAAATCTAAACACTTCACAAGAATAACACGCAATCTAACGTCAACACAACCATTCCTAAATCTAAACACTTCACAAGAATAACACGCAATCTAACGTCAACACAACCACTCCTAAAGTTTATACCTATGGAGTAACGGCTAGGGCGTCTGGCCGCGAAACCAGGTGGCCCGGATTCGATTCCCGGTCGGAGTAAGTTACCTAGTTGAGGTTCTTTTCGGGATTTTTCCCTCAACCTAATATGAGCAAATGCTGGGTAACTTTCGGTTCTGGACTCCGGACTCATTTCACCGGCGTTATCACCTTCATCTCATTCAGACGCTAAATAACTAATATGTTGATAAAGCTTCGTAAAATAACCTACTAAAATAAAAAAAACACTCCTAAATCTAAACACTTCACTAACATAACCACAAGAATAACACGTAATCTAACATCAACACAACAACTCCTAAATCTTAACACTTCACTAATATAACCACAAGAATAACATGCAATCTAACGTCAACACAACCACTCCTAAATTACACACTTCACTAACACAACCACAAGAATAACACCCATTTTATCGTCAACACAACCGCTCCTAAAATCTAAACACTTCACTAACACAACCACAAGAATAACACGCAATTTAACGTCAACACAACCACTCCTAAATCTAAACACATCACCAACACAACCACAAGAATAGCACGCAATCTAACGTCAACACAACCACTGCTAAATCTAAACATTTCACTAACACAACCACAAAAATAACATCAATCTAACGTCAACACAACCACTCCTAAATTAAACACTTCACTGACACAACCACAAGAATAACACGCAATTTAACGTCAACACAACCACTCCTAAATCTAAACACTTCACTAACATAAGCACAAGAATAACATGTACTGAAACGTCAACACAACCACTCCTAAAATCTAAACAGTTCACTAACACAACCACGAAAATAACAGGCAACCTAATATCAACACAACCACTCCTAAAACTAAACACATCACTATCACAACCACAAGAACAGCACGCAATCTAACGTCAACACAACCACTCCTACAGAGAACATGAACTAGACTGCCGAGCGTGCGAGATACGATTTACTGTGTGGTGCATGGTCTTCGTGCCGGTCGCGCTCCGTCCGATCGACCCACATTTTATAAGCGAACGCTCTGTACAATGCCACTACCTTGCCTACTTTTTTAGTCATAACACGGTATAAGCCATGTATAACGATCCTAATTAGTAGGATATCAAAAGACTGATCTGGATTCAATTTTCCAAACGCTTTAACTTGTTATAAGCCTCACTACTGATGTAAAAGTCTAAGACAAATCTCTTGTATATGTAAATCCGACATTGATGTTCTGTTCAGTCACTATCGTGAGGAAGGGTGGTGGTTCGCAGAAGCTGGCAATAATATGAAACTGTAAACTGCAAGCCATGTTAATCAGTATGAAACGCGCAGCCAAGTGGCCTCATTCACACGGACTTTATAACTCTCTGTTATGCAGATTTCAGATGTTTCCCGCTTTACATAACATGTTATTGCACTATCAAGATGTAAACACAACTCAGCTACGGAGCTGGAAGACACCCCTCCGTATTAAAGACATTACAAAACACACTTCCGTTCATTGAAGGGCTAAATCGTAACTCAGTAGGCGGTAGCTTTTAACCAAACGGAAGCTAAAAGTTCGATTGAAGACAGACACTGTAGATCTGTGATGGACAAAACAGCGAGGGAAAAATTTGTACCAATTAAATTAATTTCCTTCATAATTTAAAATACCATTCACAGGCGTAGCCATAAGGGTAACGTGGGGGGGGGTGACATCCGAGTTGAGGTTGAGTGTTGTTTCCAATCTCGTCTGAGCTGATTACCTGACTGGGAATATCCGACGTTTTCCCCAATTGTAAAGCGAATGTCAGGGAATCTCTTAGCGAATCCTCGGTCTTATTTTACCAAAATACCGTCTTACTATCATAAATTACTAGGTAATCTTAAAGTTGACACACCTTCATTAAATAACAATTGAAGCGTTGGGCCGAATAACGGTCTATGTTACAATTTACTAACTGTGCAGGAGGAACAAAAATGTTACATCGTAGACCGTTGTTCCGGGTTGGGGATAACTCGCCACAGGAAATTGGCCACAGAGGCAACTCGTCACATAATTGAAATTCGTATCAAAGACAATTCGCCACATAATTGAAATTCGTCTCAAAGACAATTAGCCACACATTAAAAGTCAAGGAAATACTCAAATTCGCTACAATTTATAATATATTTCTGTGGTAACACAAGGCAAATCCAGAAGCTGTAAACTAATTCGGAACTATGGCGGAAGAAATTCGCTTCACAAAATCAGAAAGAGGCTCTGACAAATCAATATATCTTGGCTACATGTACACGAGACTGAGAAGAAATAAGAATGGAGTTGTTTGGCGCTGTGACATGCGTGGCGGGTGTAATGCAACCAACGAGTTAGAAAGAGAAATATATAGAGTGGTCATTGCGCCGCCATGTTTGAAGAAAATTGAACGACCGTCGGTAATGAACTTATGCGCCCAAAACAAAGTGGGCGTGGTGATAACTGACGTTAGAATCGTCAGCTGTCTTAATTTCTTTTGCATAAATCAGTTAAACTGAAGTGGAAAAACCTAGTATTTCGTCAAATACGTGCTAGGAACTTAATCTAAACTTATGTACGCTAAATTTAAAACACTAGAGCTATTCCTAGAAGGAATGCTTAAAAGAATAACCTAAGCAAAATTGTCATGTAGTATGACAAGAAGTCCTAGCAAATATACTGAAAAAAATGTTAATATTCCTAGGTTCTTTTAAATGCGACCTGCAAGATTGCCTATAAAATGAACGAGTATGATTCGGATGATTTTATTAAATTGTTTTCCCAGTCTCTACACGTTGCAAAACTATTTACTATACCATAAGATATGGAATGAAAGTAGGCCCTATCTGTAGTAAACAACCTTTACCTCCAAGCTTCTAACGTGGGTGAAACATGACAAAACACGCTTTCAGGTTTTTTGTTACAGTAAAGTATAATTATTATCGAAATGTGAACGTGAGGCCAACAGCCGGCTGGTCTGTCTGAGCTTTCAAGGGCTGTGGCACCACAGATAATTATTAGTGTATAATTGAGCACCCACGTACAATAATGGGGTAAGTAGTTACGAAATATATTCATACTTACCCCATTATTGCACATGGGTGCTCAATTATGTTCTTTCATGTCCTTCCAGTCAAAATACTAACAATACGACCTACCCCAGAGTTTTGCGTTACTTTGGATGCGAGTGTCGAAATACAATTTTAATATTTGATTGCTATTACTAGGTTTGAAACGGAATTGTAGCGGTTTTATCCGTATTTAGTTTAACTTTATTACTAGTGAACCATTTACTTGATTAATCGTTTGTCTTCGAAATAGGCCTACTTCTTATAAGCTACAGCTCATCGTCTTCTTGTATAAGCAGTAAGGACAGAAGGAGCAGAAATAAAGGATGCCGGTGTCGAAATACAGTTTTAATATTGTATTGCTATTTGTTTTTCACTGGGTCTGAAACGGAATCGTATTGGTTTTATCCGTATTTAGTTTAAGTACATTACCAGTGAACCATTTATTTTGTTTATGCCGGGCGTTGTTACACATTTATGCATGAAAAAAAATGCTGCTAATTAACAAAACTATGGACTTAACTTCATAAAATTTACAAGAAATATTATATATCAGTTGTCTTTTTCCTTTTGACATTGCAGTTATATGCAGCACACACAACAGGCATGTTTTTTCTTCGTTTTTTTGTACTTCTTACCTCCGTTATACAACATTGTAAGCAGACGAATTTTCACAAAGGTGGGCGCTTAGCTCAGATCTGCCGTGTTTCGCAGTGGCACCGCAAAGAGCGCTGTACAGGACAACATGGCCACTCTATAGTCTTCTCTTTCTAACTCGTTGAATGCAACAGTCACGTTATGAGAAGATGGAAGCAGTGTCGTCAAAGAACCGTCTGAACACAAGAATCATTCTGCAGACTGGGGAAGGATTAAGGCAAGGGAATGTGTAGAGAACATGAAGGCAAAGGCGGGGACTTCCAACGTCTGTCATTATTCAAAATGAGTTATAGTGTATTGCAAGCGAAGCCAATGAGAATCTACCGAAGAGACCATCTATTAAAAAACTGCGCGCCGTGCCAGGAAGCTGCACCTACCACCTGAACCAAGGAATATTGACGAACTGAACGTTATGGCCGACAGATACACTAAGACCGTACAAGGAGAAAGGTGGTTGTTGTATTTTGAACCGGAGGACAACGTAAAAGATATATTTGCCACTAATTCACATTTAAATAAATTGTTACGGTCCCATTTTATGTCCGCTCCTTCACTATACATGTCAATGTACAAGGGGAATGGATACTTGTAGTAATGACGCTGATGGAACGGAAAACCAGGGAGGCGTATGAAACACTCTTTCGAGTATTGAAACGAGAAGTAGGGCGACGTTTTGAAAATCAATTCAACCCAAGATTCATATCTATTGATTACGAAGTAACTGTTATAAACGTAATCGAAAGTGAATTTGACGGAGTTAAGGTAGCTGGTTGTCTTTTTCACTTAGCCCAGCCTTTCTGGAGACGGCTTCATACCGAAGGATTGTCTATGGCAAATTGTCTATTTGTGACGAATTGTCTATTTGTGGCGAATTGTCCCTATTACCAATTTTCTGTGGCCAGTTGTCCCGTTACCAATTTTCTGTGGCCAATTGTCCGGAACCGCGTTGTTCCAACCAAGAAAGTCATGGTTGTAACTAGTGTAGAAGCGCCTCTGGTACAGGTATTGGAAAACAATTTTTGTGCGAGATCGTGCGTATTTGCTTGTTTTCCGCACAGAACCAATACGCGGTAAGTGTGAAATACCACATTCAGTATTCCCAACGTAACACACATAACAATTTCCCTCTTCTTACCGCTTAAGCGCGACATTCATTTTACTGCTTTAGGCTTTTAACATATTATTTTTAGAGACGTTTAACATAGTAATAATTATAAATTGGAAACTTACCACTGCAATTTCACCTAAATTGCAATGTTAATTATTGTTTTTAAATATTTGCAAACATTAAGTAAAGTCTACTACTCCACGAAACTTATTGCATTCCTGATACAAGTAACATTAAGGAAGCCGTGAAAAAATCAACAAGATTCCAGATGCAGATGTTATTACTGCAATATGTTATATAAATAATATTGTTAAAATATTAAAATGAAAAATAAATCATTACATAACCTTACCGTTTGTTTTAAGTTCGCATTTATAGACTGGGGGAAAAAAAGACAGACGTATATCACGGCCTGCTGGAGTATAGTAAACACAGAAAACATTTTATAGCAACAATGTTGAAGAAAGATATTTTGGTTTTCCGAAGTTGCCGTCATTAAACAGAAACCAACATGGAGATTTCATTGCAACTAATTAGAAATTCGTCTTTCAGGTATGTAATAAACGATCTTCGCACAAAATAATGTACGATACACGAGCGGTATGTTTGTTTTCATGTTCTCGGAAATTAAAAAAGCTCAACTACGTTTCGCTTTTTCAATCTTTTCCTCGACCATGAAAACGTCAACATACCGCTCTTGTAACGTATATTACTATTGTGACAGCTGTGTAAGACTATATGGAGCAACATTCCATTAAAGTCGATTTTGAAAAATTGTAACATAGACCGTTATTCGGCCCAACGTTTCAATTGTAAAAGTATATCATGAGTCCATCATAGTTCCCTATTCGTTACAGTTATATCACAGTCTAGTATATACAGTCACGAAGCTCAATACGTAGTAAATTTGCATCCATAGATAGTTGCTAACCACTAGGATCGCTAATATCGCCTCATTACAGGCAATGTGAAATAGTACCGGCACAGTCTATTGTTCCTAGCACCCTCAAAACTCAAGCTTCGTGAATGTATATACTAGACTGTGGTTATATCCATTAAATCTGAAGCCCTCGGGTTCCAATCCAGCCAAATGCCATGTATTTCTAAGACGGTAAATATTCTTAGCACGGCTTTTTAAAAGGAAAGTAAAACCGTGAATAAATAGCCACATACGATCAGCATCATCTAGTTCTAACAGGAAGTAACAAGTCGATTGGTGCCCGATATCATAGCTGGTGAAAATTAAAACTACGTCATGGCAAAATCTTGTTAATCATTGTCATGGAGAATGGAAGATAATTGAATTCAATGGAAGAAATATGCAGAAAAATTGAAGTAAATATACAGAGCATATCAAAAGTCCGGTAACACTTTCAATATTTTATTACACAAAAACTACTAATGATAGCACTTTCAAACACACGTCAGTTTAAAGTCAAACTCTCAAAGTTCGTTTTACACCTTACAGAGATTCAATGTGTGAACCACGAGTGACTCGGCAGATGTCCAAACGATAATCAAACTCTTCCCATACCCTATTCAACATATGCTCTGTGACCGTGGCGGCAGCTTCTCGAATTCTGGTTTTTAGTTCCTCTAAATCACGTGGCAAAGGCGGTACAAACACACGGTCCTTTACATACCCCCATAGAAAAAAGTCACATGCAGTCATATCGGGTGACCTTGGTGGCCATGTCATGAAACATCTGTCCCTTACTTCAGCACGTCCTATCCAACGATCAGACATCTCCGTATTCAGATAAGCACGAACTGCATTGTGGAAATGTGGCGGAGCCCCATCTTGCTGAAAGACGAAATCGTCATCGAGATCTTGTCTAAGTTGAGGCACCAACCATTGCTCCAACATGTCCAGATATGAATGTCCAGTCACAGTAGCCTCAATGAAGAAGGAAGGTCCGTACAGTTTTCGTTGTGACAACGCGCAGAAAACATTCGCCTTTGATGAATCACGCTCATGTTCAATGATTCTGTGTACCCCAAACACGACAGTTGTGCTTGTTAATTTTCCAATTCGTATGGAATGTCGCTTCGTCGTTGAAAATTAAGCGGCTGAATAACTTTGAGAGTTTGACTTTAAACTGACGTGTGTTTGAAAATGCTATCATTAGTGGTTTTTGTGTAATAAAATATTGAAAGTGTTACCGGACTTTTGATATGCCCTGTATAATTTATACGTACGTATATGCAGTGTAAATTAAACAATGATATTTATGGACCTTAGATGTATTGGTAAATGTCTTGTAGAGTCAGGGGCGTATTTTGCGGGCTACCGGGGCTACCGGCGGTAGCCCAACGAAATTACAAAAGAAAAAGTTTATAATATAACATAATGTAATAATTTTGTATTATTAGTTTTACCATAGTAATTAAAATTAAAGTAATTGTTAGATATGTTTTGTGTAATAATAGGGTCAGCGGTAGCCCAAACCCTTTAACCAGTATACGCCCCTAGAGTAGTAAATAGTAAAAATAAACTCCAATTACAGTACAGCGTCAATAATCCGAACTAATTGATGTTCATCCCTGTTCCGAGTATCAATTCGTTCGGATTTTCGAACAAAGAGCAAAAACAACACAAAAATAATTTTAAATACATAAGTTACTGTATTAACTTACAAGATTTCAATAGGCCTACATACTGTACTACAAAGAACAATAGACAGATTTAAAAAAGTCTAGGGACCGATACGGGCTTATGTGAGAGCGGCAGTGAACCTTGAGGTTCCTTAAAAGCCATTTGTAAGTAAGTAAGATGAATTTTAGTAAGTTGTAATTAAAAGTTAGCATAAAATGTGCTATGTGCTTTCTTAGTTACATATCAGGATCCCCACATTCTTTCTTCTCTCTGTTGTTTCAATACGGATTTTCAGTGGGAGATAAGACGACTAAAAATCTAAGCTACTTACTTTAAATTAAATTAGGTGGGTTCAGAAGAATTTGAAATTAAAGTAGGTGGGTCCAGAAGAGTTGGACATGTTTTATGCACGTAGTTATTACATCCGCCATCCAGTGGGTTGCTATATGCATCGAGTAATTCGTTATTTCTACAGAAAACAGATGACAGCAAGATCAATTTCTATATTAGCGCCTCTAGCGTTTCAAAACGGGTAAGTTTATTAAGTTTCGCATTCTATCGGTAATTCCATTCTTTCTTTTTTGTTTTCTTTCTCTACATCTCCTTTTGATTTGATACTTATTACCGCCTATCTTTCATGATGTCTTTCTATATATATTTTAATTATTTATTTATTTTAGTTACTCTTTCGGTCATATATTAATCGGTTTCTATGTCCTTATTTCTTTGCTTGTACAGGGTGCGTCAGAAAAAACGGATGGATTTCACATGGCAAGAAAACTGTAAGGATTCATCAAATCAAAAATTTATTGTTATCAACATATTCACCAATACATGCAGTTTATTTATGGAAAACAACATCATCCATATGATGTCCTTGGCTTTCAATACAGGCATCACTTTCACAGACATAGCTGGTGCAATTGCCACGATTTCTTCACGAATCGCCGTCTTCAGTTCGTCCAGTGTATGTGATCGATGTTTACAAACTTACGCCTTCAAATGGTTAGCCTCGGACAATCTCAGTGCAATAGCATGTTTGCGGGCTGATCGTTGAGGTGGCCGGACAACCTAGTGTCCGTCTCCATATTTGCAAGTGTACACGCGCTCCGTGTTCGTCCAGGTGATTTCTTCTTTAATGTTGAACCTGTGGTAAGAAATGAAGCCACCCACCGCAAAATTGTATTCCGAGTTGGAATCCTAGCGTGACGTCCGATGTCTAAATGAGTCCTGAGTGGCGATCACAGACTCTTAATTTTTCAAAAATGTCTCTACGATGAAAGCACGTTGTACACCAGACCAACACCATGTTCTCAACTGAAACTGCATTCTCTGGCTGACCCAACAGTCGTGGTCCCCCTCACTATATCTCTCTCCTCGTTGCGTATCGATAGTTTGAAATCCATCTGTTCTTTCTGACGCACCCTTTACTTATTTCTTAGTAATTTATCCTTTTTATGCGTATTTCGAGTTAGTTTCACCTTCTTTTAATTCAATGCTTATTTCTTTTTAGGGTAGACCAGGGCAATTGTAAACACTTTTCACTGATTTCAAATATATTTCAACATTACACAACCCTCAGTAATGGTAGGCACGACAAAGAAACATTGTGTTATTTTTAGATCTTTCTTTTCTCTGAAAATGGGTTTAAAATAATAAGGTTGACTTTTTTTTCATCTTTTAATTGCTAGTTTACATTTACCCCACCTGTTTAGATTTACCCATTTGAGAGGGAGGTAACTGTAAACACCAATTTTCGCACGGGCTATCAGACACGGAACATTTTTTATTCTCTTTCAAAAGAAAGAGCTGTACTCCTTCCAACTCCAATTTTGGCCACTGGTATATTCCGTCCCTTTAACCTATGATATATGACGATATAGGAACTCAGTACCTCTCCTGAGCTTCACGATAACTGTAGTTATTATTTTTCACATCTGTGAAAACCCTCTCTAAATCCTCTACAGTGTAGTTGCGTGGGGGTTGATTACTGAAAAGTACGAAATGTAACCATAGTAAAACATGTTCACAATTACCCCCCACGCAATTAAAACTATGGGGCAAATGTAAACAAGTCATAATTTAATGAACTGAGGTTATGGGAGATCTCAAAACCACTGTAATAAATGTTAACTACTATACATTACTCATAAAAACAACATATTCTTTAAAAATAGCACTGTACGTTTACTTACAATGCCAAAAATGAAGGTGAAGCAAAATTCTTTCTCAACTTTTTTTGTAGACTCTTACAAAACATTCGTCACAACTAAGCAGTTACTCCTATTTGGCACTAAACTGCTTTGTAGGTTAGCCAACATGTTAATTTAAATATTCCTCCGAATTAAAATTTTGTATTTCTCACAGCATTTGTTTACAATTACCTCCTGTTTACAATTACCCTCGTCTACCCTACTTATTTTATTTGAGGTTAGGATATATTATATAATGTGTTTTTGTGTCATTTTTATTTTAATCTGTGTGTCTTTTGGAGAGTGGTAGGATCTAACTATAGGTGAGGGGGGTGAAATCTACAAACTAGGACTTGTTTTAGGTTCAAAGCACGTACGGTCAGAAGACACGTGCATTGAATTTAAGAGAAAATTATAAAATAACATCTGTATGTATAATATTACTCAATAAATCCATCCATCTATCCTTTTTATTTGAAGGTTCTAATGAAACGATAAGAATTTTGCGAAGCTCAGTTTTAAGAACATGGCTATAAATATTAATTCGTTTCGTACTCTATACACACAGAATTTCCAGTTAACAGCAATTTTGGTAGCGTGAAAGGTCACGGAAGCCCCTGCAATCTTTGCGTGAGACTTTCGCACACGTCGAAGCTTTTCGATGTAACTACAGAAAAATCGATTTGTGAACTTCAACCTTGTCGTTTGATAGAGTCAGTTATAAGCTAGCATATTATTCAAACGTACTCGCATTCACTGCAGCATCACTACGAAAATAATCAGCATTTTGAAAATCACTACAAAATTCTAATCACAATAGCGACCATAATTATTAACTCTACCTTCAAAATTAGCAGGTACACTATTACCATCACCAACAACACATCCACCAAAAGTACTATTATCACCGCCACAACCACAACCACCAGAACCACTATTACCAACACCACAACCACAACCACTAGAACCACTGTTATCATCGCCCAATGACAACCACAACTATTATCACCGCCCAAGACAACCACCAGAACCACTATATCACCGCCACAATGACAACCACCAGAACCACTATTATCATCGCCACAACTACAACCACCAGACCCCTATTATCACCGCCACAACCACAACCACCAGAACCACTATTACCAACACCACAACCACAACCACTAGAACCACTGTTATCATCGCCACAACCACAACCACCAGACTCCTATTATCACCGCCACAATGACAACCACCAGAACCACTATTATCATCGCCACAACCACAACCACCAGACCCCTATTATCACCGCCACAATGACAACCACCAGAACCACTATTATCATCGCCACAACCACAACCACCAGACCCCTATTATCATCGCCACAATGACAACCACCAGAACCACTATTATCATCGCCACAACCACAACCACCAGACCCCTATTATCACCGCCACAATGACAACCACCAGAACCACTATTATCATCGCCACAACCACAACCACCAGAACCACTATTATCACCGCCACAATGACAACCACCAGAACCACTATTATCATCGCCCACAACCACAACCACCAGACAACCACAGAACCACTATTATCACCGCCACAATGACAACCACCAGACCACTATTATCATCGCCACAACGACAACCACCAGAACCACTATTATCACCGCCACAATGACAACCACCAGACCCTATTATCACCGCCACAATGACAACCACCAGAACCACTATTACCACCACCACAACCACCAGAACCACTATTATCATCGCCACAACCACAACCACCAGACCCCTATTATCACCGCCACAATGACAACCACCAGAACCACTATTATCATCGCCACAACCACAACCACCAGACCCCTATTATCACCGCCACAATGACAACCACCAGACCCCTATTATTACCGACACAATGACAACCACCAGACCCCTATTATTACCGACACAATGACAACCACCAGACTATTATCACCACCCTGACAACCACCAGATTATTACCGACACAATGACAACCACCAGAACCCTATTATCACCGCCACAATGACAACACAAGAACCACTATTATCATCACCACAACCACCAGACCCCTATTATTACCGACACAATGACAACCACCAGACCCCTATTATCACCGCCACAATGACAACCACCAGACCCCTATTATTACCGCCACAATGACAACCACCAGACCCCTATTATCACCGCCACAATGACAACCACCAGACCCCTATTATTACCGCCACAATGACAACCACCAGACCCCTATTATTACCGCCACAATGACAACCACCAGACCCCTATTATTACCGCCACAATGACAACCACCAGAACCACTATTATCACCGCCACAACCACAACCACAACCGCCAGAAGCTAAGCTAAAGCTAAAATGTCTTCTAACCAACTATTATCGCCGCGGTCTCATTCTTAACAATCGGCAGGTCTTTCAGCGGCTCGTGAGTAACATTCGGCAGGTCTTTGAAATTTAATTGTATTATTACTTTCAACCAATCACTCGATTTCAATGTTGCAACCAATAAGCTGCTTCCTTTATAAAATGACACCTACTTGTCTAATCCACGTGGACTAAAACCGAGGTTGCAATGTCTTGTGCTGAGGACGAACATTAAGGTATGTGATTAAAAATTATTATTAAAGAGTTATTATTAAGATTTAAGAATGACAACGTACTCGTATATAATAATAATAATAATAATAATAATAATAATAATAATAATAACAACATAGATTATAAGAAACCCTTATTCTTATTAGACGTGACAACGTCACGCAATGACACCTACAGAGCAACAATCGGTCGGCAAAATATGTTTTTAAACCACCGCACGTTAATGATGCCAACCACATGAGAGACCCTTTTACAGCACGTGCCACCGTTTCTGGCGAGTGAAATAAGTAATGGGACCGTTGAGAGCGAGTATCTTATCTTTAACAAAATGTGGGCGAGAAAACGACAACTGCGATTGGCAGATTGGTGACGTTACAACTCTAACGAAGTGGCAATAAATGCCACTGACTGGACAGTACTCAAGGACACACCCCAGAAACGCAAAGTACGAGTGTCTTGCCTTTGACCCAGTGAGCAGATTGGTGAAGAGACGTGTTGGGTGGTACCGTTCTCAGTTGCACTGGCAACAAGTGCTCACAACCAGGACACGCGCCAAAAACGCTGGCACTGGCTATTCATCCAGGTTAGGCATATTGCATATAATTTCATAAAATAGTGTGACAATGAAAAAACGGAAAATGAAGAAGCGATGCCCTTTAACCAAACCACAAACCGTTTATTGCACCTGGTAATTACAAAATTATAAAATAAAAAATATTGTGTTTGAAAAATTAAAGTATTAGTTTCAATAATCCTCCACTGTCTTGATTTACAAATCTATTACAGTCAGCGATCTTTCTCCAGTGTTGGTTACCTTGGATAGCAGTGAGTTGTATGTCAAGACGCATGACGTCACACGGTATGATTCCACCAATCGTTGATCATGTTCGCTGTGTCGAATAGCATTTTTTTTTTTCAAAAGAAAAGCTTTAATTGCTTATCGGTTCTTCATTTTCTAACAATCTCAAAAAGCTTCATTATCCATTGCCATAACCACATCGTATGTACCCAACATTCTGTCCTTGTATACGTAACAAATAGCCTTTCTTCATTGCTGTATATTGCAGTTCTGAGTTCGTATCCTGAATGTCTGCCACAGTGTGTGCGATGGAGTCCTTCAACTCATCAATTGCCGTAGGTTTGCTTAAGAACGCTCTTTCCTTCAATCCATAACAAATAATCTACTAAGTTAATATCGGGCGATCTTGCAGGCCAAGGAAAAGGTGAAACGAGCGTTGAGCGGATTCCACCATTTTGGAAACCGACGTATGAACTGCCAACATAGAAAACAAAAAATACTTCAAAATCTTGACGGGATTAAGACCAAGTGCGTCGGTGGTTCCAAAATCGGCGGAATCCGCTCAACGCTCGTTTAACCGGCCATTAGTAATCATGACCACCAAAACAATGAGAAACAAACTCGTTAATGGCTATGCAAAAAAATATATTTATTTAAAAGCCAGTTTATAATTTTAAAATTGTGTAAGTGAAGAAAATATAATTAAATTTAACTTTTACTTTAAAAAAATGAATACAGGATAAATAATGTCGTTAATAATAATATAATAATAATAATAATAATAATAATAAATAATAATAATAATAATAATAATAATAATAATAATTTATGTATTTAATCTGGCAGAGCTAAGGCCAGTAGGCCTTCTCTTCCTCCCAGCCAGACTCTAATTCTAATTGAATACAATTCCTTACATAGTTATTACATTAATATCTAGACCATAAAACAACAAGAAAGTAAATAATTTCAGGGGTTATTCTTCAAGATATTTCAACAAAAAAGTTTAATATAATTTTGCTCGTTTTTGCTTCCCTTTCGAGATAAAAATTGTTTTATGTGAAACATTTCATATCGTATTTTGACAAAGTCATTCATTGAATTCCCAATATGCTCAGTCAATTTAAGACAGCAGTGCATTATGACAACAAATGATTGAAAGAACTTTAGTTTTGTCCTTTATATACAGTATACTGAAATTTGATCCGAACAAATGTAATTTTTCGTTCAGCACAGGAATTTTACAATGTTACATTTGTTCGGATCAAATTTCTGCACATTTAAAGGACAAAACTAAAATTCCTTCAATCATCCATTACCATAATACACTTACTGTCTTTTAAGCAACCCGGAGGTTCATTGCCGCCCTCATATAAGCCCGCCATTGGTCCCTATTCTGAGCAAGATTAATCCAGTCTCCATCATTATATCCCACCTCCTTCAAATCCATTTTAATATTATCCTCCCATCTACGTCTCGGCCTCCCCAAAGGTCTTTTTCCCTCCGACCTCCCAACTAACACTCTATATGCATTTCTTGATTCGCCCATACGTGCTACATGCCCTGCCCATCTCAAACGTCTGGATTTGATGTTCCTAATTATGTCACGTGAAGAATATAATGCGTGCAGTTCTGTGTTGTGTAACGTTCTCCATTCTCCTGTAACTTCATCCCTCTTAGACCCAAATATTTTCCTAAGCACCTCATTCTCAAACACCCTTAACCTATCTTCCTCTCTCAAAGTGAGAGTACAAGTTTCACAACCATAAAGAACAACCGGTAATATAACTGTTTTATAAATTCTAACTTTCAGATTTTTTGACAGCAGACTGGATGATAAAAGCCTCTCAACCGAATAATAACAGGCATTTCCCATATTTATTCTGTGTTTAATTTCCTCCCGAGTATCATTTCTATTTCTTACTGTTGCTCCCAGGTATTTGAATTTTTCCACCTCTTCAAAAGATACATTTCAAATTTTTATATTTCCATTTCGTACAATATTCTGGTCACGAGTCATAATCATGTACTTTGTCTTTTCGGGACTTACTTACCATAATACACTGCTCTCTTAAACTGACCAAGCATATTGGAAATTCAATTAATGGCCTTCCCAAAACACGCTATGAAATATTTCGTATAAAACAATTTTTATCTCGAAAAGAAAGTAAAAACGAGCAAAACTGTATTAAACTTTTCTGTTTGAAATATTTCAAAGAATAACCTCTGAAATTAATGACATTACTTACGGTTCATCCTGTATATTTCCAAAGCTGCACTTACTCTAAATTACTTGCCCTTACCGCTTTTTCTACCGTTTTAATAACGAGTCTACGACAGGTACAGAACTAAATTACTTCATCGTTGTGGTAATATTCGATGCAAAAGAAGGTTTTTTTTATTTTAGTAGGTTATTTTACGACGCTTTATCAACATCTTAGGTTATTCAGCGTCTGAATGAGATGGTGATAATGCCGGTAAAATGAGTCCGGGATCTAACACCGAAAGTTAACCTAGCATTTGCTAATATTGGGTTGAGGGAAAACCCCGGAAAAAAACCTCAACCAGGTAACTTGCCCCGACCGAGAATCGAATCCGGGGCACCTGGTTTCGCGGCCAGACGCGCTAACCGTTACTCAACAGGTGTGGACTGCAAAAGAAGACACGCTGAATATTTTGCAGAGCACAGAATAATGTTTACTTTTTTCCGGGATTAGAATCAGGTCTCTTGGAAGAGTACCGCATGTGTTACTGCCGATCCGTTGGGCCCAGCTTCATATGAAGAGACATTAGTTACTACGGATTGGACCCCCGCCACCGCACCGGGCCTAACAGATCGATAGGGGTCCCCCTCACTGGGGAGAAAAGCGACCGGACTGTGATGAACTTGATCTAGTGCAGGGGTTAATAAAGCGTGGAGGTGGTGGTCTCTGTCACGCAGAAGTCTCAGAACTCCGCATTAAAGGGGTGTTCACGAACTGAAAAGCTGATATGTTCTTGTGCATTGTTCACCGGTCTACCCTCCTTTACTAACGTCTTAATAAAACTGGCTGACAAGTCACGTTACTGAGTAAAGTTATATGTGAATGTTATACAGCTTAACGATCCGGTTTTGAATCTATATTCAGATATTCTCTATCGGAACTAATTTTTTTGAATGCGAACGCTACTGTCAAATTAGCAAGTTCTTTGTGATAGTAGAAGAGAAAGAACTTGCTAATTTCTTAGATACAAACCCTGAATTATGATAATAGGGGAACATAAATATATTGTAAGTTCACAGGGCTAACGGCTTCGAAGCTGGGTACCTGGTTCTAATGAAGTGCACTGGTAGCAATCTAAAACATGGGGGCATGAGATAGTTACTCTGCCTGCAATTAAAATTTCACTTCACTAAATCCCCAAGGTAAAAAAAAAAAAATCTGAAAGTTAGAATTTATAAAACAGTTATATTACCGGTTGTTCTTTATGGTTGTGAAACTTGGACTCTCACTTTGAGAGAGGAACAGAGGTTAAGGGTGTTTGAGAATAAGGTGCTTAGGAAAATATTTGGGGCTAAGAGGGATGAAGTTACAGGAGAATGGAGAAAGTTACACAACACAGAACTGCACGCATTTTATTCTTCACCTGACATAATTAGGAACATTAAAATCCAGACGTTTGAGATGGGCAGGGCATGTAGCACGTATGGGAGAATCTAGAAATGCATATAGAGTGTTAGTTGGGAGGTCGGAGGGAAAAAGACCTTTAGGGAGGCCGAGACGTAGATGGGAGGATGATATTAAAATGGATTTTAGGGAGGTGAGATATAATGATAGAGACTGGATTACTCTTGTTCAGGATAGGGACCTATGGCGGGCTTATGTGAGGGCGGCAATGAACCTCCGGGTTTCTTAAAAGCCAGTAAGTAAGTAAGTCCTGTCTGATTAAAAACACATATCATCTCTATGCAGACGACCTTCAAGTATACATAAAATTCCACACTGACAAAATAAATGATGCCATAACTAAAATTAATGACGATCTCGATTCAATTTGGACATGGACACGGAAATTGCGATTTAAACTAAACTCAGAAAAATCACAGTCAATAATTGTGGGTTATTCACGTTTGTTAAGCACTATTACCATACCAAATTTGTCTGCAATTAAAATATACTGCACCAAAATTTCATTCAGTGAATCAGTAAAGAACGTATGTATTTATATGAATAAAAGTTTAAAATGGAACATTGAAGTTGCAGAAACCTGTAAAAAGGTATTCTCACTAATCCACTCGTTTAGGCGATTGAAGAATTTTCTACCCTTTTCCCTGAAAAAGATTTTAGTGCAAACACACGTGATGCCTCACTTTGATTACTGTGATATTCTGTTTACTGATCTAAGCGTTACTTGCAACATGTTCATAATATGTGCGTCCATTTCGTCTGCAATATTCGCCTGGCTGATCAGGTAACACCATCCCTCGAAATGTTGTTCTGGACCCGACTTCTGTAGAAAATCGTAGGAAAATCCACTGTCTTTCCCTTCTCTTTCACATATTGCATTTCTCCACTACTGTCTATCTTGCGTCTCGTTTTCAAAATTTATCCACTCACCACAACCTAGACACCCGATCACAACACTCCTCAATATTATACATTCCCTCTCACCGAACAACCTCATATTCGTCATCTTTCACTGTGGCTGTTCCTCGGCTTTGGAATTCCCTACCGAGTAATGTCAGGGACTGTCAGACATCAGATCAATTTAAGAATTATAGACTAAGGAAATATGTTTCAAATAATTCTCGTTAACAAATATAGCTGTTACATGTTGCTCAATGTTTAATGTTTATGTTGAATTGTTCCGGGGCCGGGTATCGATCCCGAGACCCTTCGCTTAGCGCACGAATGCTCTACCGACTGAGCTACTCCGGAACAATTTTTCCTTGAAATTATTAATTCCACATAAATGTCAAAATTATATATTTGTGATTAAAAATCTGTATTTTTATCTTAAATATTGTACCAACCATTACTTTTAACCACTAACCTAAGTTCTCACTGCAGTGTTGTACAAGGCTTTTTAATGACCTTTATGTTTAAATATATCGATGTAATCAACATCGACCTGAATATGGCTATTAGATAGTTCAAAACGTTAGTCAAATGCATTCTATATGAATAATTATAATAATAATAATAATAATAATAATAATAATAATAATGATAATAATGTAATGGTTTTTTTAATCTTTTGCTGAAAATATGACATTGAAATTACTTCATACAAAGCAAAATACGTCAATTTGAGAAATTTAAAGGGCCAAAAAACTTAAAAAAAGAATTAACAACAACTTAATAAACTTTTGTATCCCTGTGTCGTAGAAGTCTGCCGCCTGTGATCGGAACTTGTGTGTTACAGCCGTCTGCACCTCTGTGTTGATTCCACGGTATGACAGATATCTCAATTCCGTTAGGGCAGCGTTACCCGAACTTTTTCAGTCACGGAGCCCTTTTTGAAGCAAAAGTTTCTCGTGGAGCCCCAAGAAATGTTTAGTATTTAATTCTGTCTGTCTATGTTCTATGAAGCATACTACACACGAAGCGTATATGGAAGTGTAAATAATAAGGTATATATTAATAAAATAAACAATAGTAAAAATGAACTGGAGGCAATATTATTTAAATTTGGACAAGGGTATAACAACTAGTTAAGATATTTTAAAAAATGTCACAGTGTTACATATCCGAAGTTCCTGTTTCTTGCGGCAGAGTTTGTCAATTTTTTTTAGTAGGTTATTTTACGACGCTTTATCAACATCTTAGGTAATTAAGCGTCTGAATGAGATGAAGCTGATAATGCCGGTGAAATGAGCCCGGGGTCCAACACCGAAGTTCCTGTTTCTTGCGGCAGAGTTTGTCAATTTTTTTAGTAGGTTATTTTACGATGCTTTATCAACATCTTAGGTAATTAAGCGTCTGAATGAGATGAAGGTGATAATGCCGGTGAAATGAGCCCGGGGTCCAACACCGAAGTTCCTGTTTCTTGCGGCAGAGTTTGTCAATTTTTTTTAGTAGGTTATTTTACGACGCTTTATCAACATCTTAGGTAATTAAGCGTCTGAATGAGATGAAGGTGATAATGCCGGTGAAATGAGCCCGGGGTCCAACACCGAAGTTCCTGTTTCTTGCGGCAGAGTTTGTCAATTTTTTTTAGTAGGTTATTTTACGATGCTTTATCAACATCTTAGGTAATTAAGCGTCTGAATGAGATGAAGGTGATAATGCCGGTGAAATGAGCCCGGGGGGCAGAGTTTGTCAATTTTTTTAGTAGGTTATTTTACGATGCTTTATCAACATCTTAGGTAATTAAGCGTCTGAATGAGATGAAGGTGATAATGCCGGTGAAATGAGCCCGGGGTCCAACACCGAAAGTTACCCAGCATTTGCTCATATTGGGTTGAGGGAAAATCCCGAAAAAAACCTCAACCAAGTAACTTGCCCCGACCGGGAATCGAACCCGGGCCACCTGGTTTCGCGGCTAGATGCGCTAACCGTTACTCCATAGGTGTGGACGAGTTTGTCAATGTCCGGTGTCCAGAAGTTATTTGAAGAAGCATATCGTCTTCTGCGTCCAAACGAGCTCGATATTTTGTTTTTGTAGCCATTTCAAAGAGGTACGTAGTACCAAAAGCAGTAAGAGCAATTTAGCTTTTGAACTTATCGAAAGATCCTTCCCTAACTGAGCCCAAAATTCGGGAAGTGGTTTGCTTTTAAATTATGCCTGACAGTGGCCGTCAGAAACCATGTTTATAAGGACCTCATATCTGCCGCAGTGAGGGCTGCTAGTTTTGACGTCGCTGAAAATGGCTCTACAATCCACTCATATTTATTTCGAATCGATTCCTGAGTGTCCCTTGGAATGTATGAATTTATATTTTGAAGCAAATTGTCCAGATGTTCTTTTATTATTGCTATGAATGAGTCATTCATTGTTATGTTATTTTTTTCTGTAAAGTTTGAAATCAATGAGAGACAAGTCAGATCCTTATCCTCGATGGTTTCTGTGTAGAATGCTATATTTTCCTTCAGCGTGGCAATTTTGTCATTAGCATCGAATATAGTCTTCCGTTTTCCTTGTATGGATGTGCTGAATTCGTTCGTTTTTTAAAAAATGCCTGCAAAGTAACATAATTTGCACAACTATTCCTGATCATTCAAATAATCTGCTAGCAAACTGTTTTATCATTCAAAAGTGAAGAAACTTCAGTTCGAAGTTCAAGTAAACGGGACAACGCTTTACCACTCAACAGCCATCGCACTTACGTGTGTAATAACAACGACTTGTGTATATTTGCCATATCTTCACACAGGATTTTGAGTAGCCTACACATAAAAATATGTTGTACCTAAACAAGGTTTATAAATTTTGACGGCGTTGTCTAGTACCTGGTTTAAAAACGCTGACTTTTTTTTTTTTTCGTTGCGAGGGCGTGTCGGTGTAGTGCACAATGACTACTTGTAGAGTTTTTTAAGCTTTCTTGATCAACAGGACCTACCATGGCCGTTGCGCCATCTGTGCATACGTCAATGAAATTATTCCATGGTAGCTTATCGAGTTATCAATGAACAAGACATCTATCTGGGGAAAAAAAATCATTATCGCTTGTACAGGGACATCATTTTATTTTTACTAACATTTTTAATATTAACCTGGCTATACCTTCGGATTAATGTTTGAGACCCGGAAACACCGTTTGCTACCTCCTTCCACGACTGGAGTTCGATGATACTGCCGTAAAATACAAACAAATCACTTTACTAGGTACAGGAGGAGAAAAGTAGTTCATCCATTTACGTAAAGTAGGAAATATCGCGATTTGGAGTGTGATAATTTTCATTAGGTTTTGTTTAATCAAAATACAGTAAAGTATTAACAATAACTGTTTTTACTCACGAACTGAGTTATGCATGCGAACTATTCATTATGCAGTGTATATTATACTATCTACAGCACATTAGCGTACGATATAGAGAATGAAGTTAAAATGAAAAATAATCATAATATGGATATTTAAACACGTTTTTCAAAATGTTCATTTCGACACAGGCTTCAGTTCTTTTGTGCATATTATCGCACTGTAGACTATTGCATCTAATTCCAATTACCAGTTTCATCCTTCATGCTTAGTAACTCATGTCGAAATAATTCTGTACCTACTCTATAAAAGAGTACCTTACGTACTGTAAATTCAATCTTCACTTCTGCCCGATCCGCACAGATAAAATTACTCAGACATGCTATCTACTGTCCGTCCAAGTGGTTATGTCACAGGATCGTAGAAAGGGAGGGGGAATCACGTGACAGTTAATTACTTAACGAGGGCCTTTTATTTAAGTTATTTTAAACAGTTGTATAATATTACGTAGACGTCCAATTAATTCCTAACAGAAATTAATGTTTTCAGAAAAGAGCTAAGAAAGCCCAGCCACTAGTTTTTACAGTGGAGCGAGCAGAAGCAGGTGGGGGAAATCGGGATGCGACGTAGGCAAACGGACGACAGTACCTGTGCGAAAATATGATTCGATATTGGAAATCTTCGTCAATGGAAAACGCGAACATATTTCTGAAACGTACTATAATCACTAACTCAGTACTGCGGCCTTGGTTCAGTTGGGTTGGAACTTCGTTAGTAGAAGGGGTGGGAGTGAAGTACATTAAAAAACTCAGGTACAATAAAAGTTGAAGTAAAAATAAAATGATGTCCCTGTAGAAGAGGCGGCCGGGTAGCTCAGTTGGTAGAGCAACTGGCTACGGACTGGAAGGTCCGGGGTTCGATCCCAGGTAGTGACAGGATTTTTTCTTGTTGCCAAACTTTCAGAACGGCCCCGAGGTTCACTCAGCCTCCTATAAAATTGAGTACCGGATCTTTCCCGGGGGTAAAAGGCGGTCAGAGCGTGGTGCCGACCACACCACCTCATTCTAGTGCCGAGGTCATGGAAAGCATGGGGCTCTACCTCCATGCCCCCCAAGTGCCTTCATGGCATGTTACGGGGATACCTTTACCTTTTACCCTGTAGAAGATGGCAATGGCTTGCAGAACAAAATATATTTATGAAAAGAACCTGAAAATTCGTACCGCATAAACATCATTAACACAGTTAACTCGGCAACGTCCGTGGATTCGTCAAGTTGTAGCGAAAATTTCCTTCGACTGATACGGGAAATTATGGTATTTTTAACATCGTTTAATAGATTCTGGATTCGATTACGCACAGTGTTATTTGATAAGGACATACCGGAGATTAAGTTTGCAGTTTTCCATCCACCATGCACTTCACTACCTTCACTAATATTGGTTTTATTAGTTTCAGCAAGTGTGTGAGGTTTACCAGCAAGAGCCAGGTCATGACTAACCAAGTACGACGCTTCCAGTGCTTTCTCCTTATTTGTCTTTACACGAGATAAAAAAATTTTGTCTGAACTGCATGGAGTTCGAGAGTTTTTACATCTTCATAACTGCCGCGGTCGGAGCCCCTGAGAATCACTCGCGGAGTACACTTTGGGAACCCCTGCGGTAGGGAATAAGTTGAAAAATAGCTAAACAATTGTTTATCTGTTCCAATAAATCTTTCCACGAAATTGTGTTTCCTTTCTGTAAACGGCCCCAGGGAAAGTTGGTTTTATTCCCACAAAACTTGAAAATAAGAACTGGCCAAATTGTACTGTACATTTTGTAGCTCTAAAATAAAAAACACAGCAACCCCAGCGTCTTGATGCACGTAGTAGAGTATGTCGTTAGTCAACTGTCCGAAGACAGGTCTGAACCTCTAAAGTGATAAAAAAAAAGGCACCACTAGGCCAGGAGATAATGGGGTAGGGTGGCAAGTTCCTTACCTCATATATCTCATACATCGATGCTTGTTACATATTTATTTATTTATTTATTTGTTTATTTATTTGTTTATTTGTTATTGAACATAACAGGCAAAGCCGAATTACAATGTTCACGACTAACAAATTAATTGATAAAACATAAACAAGGAAAAGGAAACATACACTTATTAAAAACTGAAACAAAATAGAAATAAGAGAAAGAAAAAAATAGAAATTGAAATAAGGTGTGAAAGTAGCTTCAAATTAACTAACAACAATATTCTGTAAAATATGATAACAAATAATTCTGTACCTGGAGAAATTCATATTGAAAATATCAACATTCGGAGGAGGATGTAATATATTGTATAACTGTAAAATTTAGAAAACTGGGGAATTTTTGTGGGATTCAGTATTTGCCCTTGGTATGTAAAATATTTTTCGAAATTTTGTATTAAGCTTAGGTGCATATAATGTTATATAATAAAATAAACAACACAGTCCAACTTATTGTTAATAATTTTATAAAGAAAGTTTAAAGTTTGACAATTTCGTTTAATTTGCAAACTAGTATAATGGAAATGTTGAAGAATTGTAGCATAACTCTCATAGGTAGGATAATTATTATAAAGTCTGTAATATAATCATTTTAGAAATTTATTTTGAATTTTTTCTAGTAACAGAATATATTTGTTAGTAACTGGGTTCCAGATAACCGCAGCTTACTCTAATTTAGATCGAACAATGGAATTATACAAAATTATATAGTTTTGACTTTAAATTTACAAGAATTTCTCATAACAAAACCTAAACTTTTATAGGACAAATTTATAATATTATTAATATGACTATGAAATGTAAAATTAATCCTAAATAATATACCTAAATCTTTATGTTCATTTTCTGCTGGTAAAACTGTTGCCTCTATTTTATATGACAATTTAATTGTATTTTTCAATCTAGAAAAGGTATTACACTAATCACTAATCAGACTTCAGATATAGTTGAGTATGTAACTTTTTAATTTACTTCCATGAAAATAATTTATTACATCGCGTAGAAAATCATGTAAAATATTATTTTTTCTTAAAATATGTGCCACGTAATTTACGCTGGCTACAACACTGTTTATTGTGACGAATTTTGCTGTAAACATAACACACCCAGGCTGGTGCTTTGCCAGCTTTGCAGAGCTATCTTACTGTGAATAGGATTGCTGCGGCATGTTTATTCTCATTAACGAAGCCAATAAGATGAAGGGGATCTGCCTGTGTTTGTTTGTGTTGGGGTCCACATAGTCCTTTGTCAACAGCCATGTGCATATTTGGTCGCGTAGCCGGCTATATCATTCTGTATGTTAACACCATTGTTACTAACTACGGACTGATGCAGTTAGTGGACGTTCTTACTTCCTGATTAACATTTCACAACATTCTGCACACTGCGTTGTCAAGCTTTGTTCCGTTACTTTCCCTAGCAACCGTTTGTTACATATATAAAATCATATACCATATTTATATACTGTAGTACAACCTGTGTAAGACGGAACGTGACGGTTCTCTTCAAATTTTTCTGTTTTGCCAAGTTTTTTTGTTTTTGGTTTTTTTTTAAGGAATACCTAGATTTTCATGTCATTTAAAGAAAAAGGCAGAGGGAAATTTTCTATCATTAAAAAGCGGAGCTTCAGCAAGATAGAGCGGGAAAAGATCTGTGGTAGCGTGCGTAGGAAAAAATAATAATAATAATAATAATAATAATAATAATAATAATAATAATAATAATAATGATGATTTATTTTAGCTGGCAGAGTTAAGGCCGTAAGGCCTTCTCTTCCACTCAACCAGCAAAAGTGTATATACATATGCATGAACTTACAAAGAATCCAACAATTTGATTTAGATGAGAGTTACATGTATACAAAAGTTATTTACAAATTAAACAACAAAATACTATGAACTATTAATTAAACACTGAAATAAACTGTGTAGCAGAATTAAACTAAAATACATAGAATGTTAATATATTTCAAATAATATTAGATAATAGAAAGAGATTATTACGAGACAATTAAAATACAGCACAATCAGGATGATGTCTAAAGAAAAAAGTAACAATGTAGTCAGTGATAGTTTAAATCAGTATGATTGGAGTGAAACGCTAATAAGGTTATCTTTTAAGCTGTTCTTAAAGGTGTTTATTGTCTTGCAGCCCCTAATACTTTGTGACAAGGAATTCCATTGACGCGAGGTGGATATTGTAAAAGATGATGAATAACAAGATGTTCTACGAAGAGGTATACTTAGCGTGCCACAGATAAGTGATCTGGTATTTACGTCGTGGTTAGAGTATAGATAAGAGAAACGAGACGAAAGGTAATTTGGTGTTGAAGTGTGCATAATTCGAAAGAGTAAAGACAAAGAGTGTAAAGTTCTACGTTCTTTAAGTCGGAGCCACGAGAGACTTGCGAAGGACGGTGATATGTGATCATACCGTCGGATGTTGCACACGTATCTGACGCACATATTCTGAGCTCGCTGTAACTTGACTGACAATTCAGAACTTAGGTCACTTAACAAAACGTCACAATAATCGAAGTGCGGCGTTTCTAGGGTTTGCACTAGGGTAAGTTTTAGTTGCTGGGGCAAGAAGTTTCTCAAGCGACTCAAACAGTGAATGGAGGAACAGATTTTTTTTATCGTTTCTTTAACTTGAAAATTCCAACTTAGATTATTATCAAAAAAGAAGCCAAGATTTTTTACGACAGATGAATAAGGGATTAGCGTGTTGTTAAGGGTAACAACTGAAAGATTACTGTTATTAAGGGAGTTAACTAAACGCTTATGTCCAATAATTATGGCTTGAGTCTTACTTGGATTAAGTGCGAGTCCGAAATTGGCCGCCCAAGTGGAGACAGTGGTTTGGTCACAATTTTGGTTATATCATGAAGATAAAATAACAAGAATAATTTCTTAATATGGTTACTTCATATATCAACATCTACATTAGCCTAAGTGATGGATTATAGCGTACAAGAAAATATTTATTATGTTTTCTATTTAATCGAATTTAAATAGGCAAAAAGATTTTTCTGTCAGAAGGCAGTAATAATTATACAATATCATGATTTCA
Organism: Periplaneta americana; assembly: GCA_025594305.2. NCBI lineage: Eukaryota > Metazoa > Arthropoda > Insecta > Blattodea > Blattidae > Periplaneta > Periplaneta americana. The sequence goes on from JAJSOF020000021.1 coordinate 16,581,670, forward strand.
GACATACATACATAATCGAAATGATAGCCGTCCAGATCTTGGATTTAAAATATCGGCATCCTAATCAATTCGAATGAACAAAAAATAAAATGTAAATTAATGTTAAAAAATACATAACGAAATTAAAAAAAAAAGAATATTCTGCGACAAGATGTGGTAGCTATCAAAACGATAAAAATGTATTGAAAATAAATAATATACATTTAATATTAGAAAGATGAATAGAGATGGTGATTGATGATGTTCAGTGAAGATTTTAAAATGGTTGATGCAATTGTCTGAAGAGTCTTTTCAGGAACCTTTAATTTTCTGAGGATCTCCAATGTAAATTTGGGAATTGTTCCTCGCGCACCAAACATAAGTCCAATGACATTCCAATCTTGAATATTATATTTATGACTGAGATCATCGCAGCATGGAAGGTAAATAGCGTGCTTCTCTTCATGTACCTGCTTTGGTTGATCTTCATTAATTTCGAACCTTACAGTGGGGTCAACATGATACCAGTTTTTTTATCTCGGTCAATTATTATGATGTCAGCACGCCGTGTAGATCCTTCCTCATATACTTCGTATTCACCAAGTTCCCTTAATCTGTCAGCAATTATTGAGCGGACTGTGTTATGTCTGTCAATTCGCAGTAATTCGACTTAACCATCAGGAAGTCGCACAGTTCTTCCCAACATTAATAATAATAATAATAATAATAATAATAATAATAATAATAATAATAATAATAACAATTTTAATTTACTTTAGCTGGCAGAGTTAAGACCATAAGGCCTTCTCTTCCACTCAACCAATAAAAAGTATACATACTGCCCGTGTCTCACGTCCTGAACCGAGAGCTCCCTAGTGCTTATAACCACGCCTCTTAGGTCTGCTCGGACCGGAACAGCAGTTGTAGCGTGTGGCACGGCAGAATATTACATGTGCTGAAAACATTATCCTATGCCATTGCAGGGGTCTTTACTGTTTATAATACTGGACACTCTAATCGTGGTTACCAGTATCACTATTATCTCTGATGGCGATGGCGATGTAAGTACACACTAGGCCACTCTTCGTTCAGTCTGGACAATTATTGCTGAATTGCCATAGAGCAGCATTTCTCAAAATATGTTCCGGGATTCCGTGAGCCCTATATGATTTTAAATTTTATTTTATACTTTTTTTTACTTGGTTATTTAACGACATTGTATCAACTACTAGGTTATTTTGCATCGGTGGGATTGATGGTAGCGAAATGGTATTTGGCGAGATGAGGTCGGGGATTCGTCAAAGATTACATGACATTCGCCTTACTGTTGGAGAAAACCTCGGGAAAAAATCGAACCAGGTAATCAACCCAAGAGGCAATCGAACCCGCGCCCGAGCGCAATTCTGGATCGATAGGCAAGCGCCTTAGCCGACTGGGCTGCACCGGTGGCTATTTTATATTTAGTGGATGCTATAAAAATATATCAATGTTACGAAAATGTGAATCAATAATAACATGAAACAACTGATGATGATGATAATAATAATAATAATAATAATAATAATAATAATAATAATAATAATAATAATAATAATAATATTCCAAGAATATGAGTAATAATAATATTACAATAATATGCGTAATAACACTATGTTTAGGCCTAATAAACGTCTAGAACGGAAAATACCCGTAATACTTACCACTTTCATCACTGCATTCTCTGCGTATGTGTCCACAAAAACAAAATACCGAAAAGACAAAATGCAGAAGTATAGCATAAATGAGACTACAACTTTCCGCCATAAAACCAGATTGCAGGCTTAAAAAACAAATACATTCGTCCCACTGAACAGAATTATTGAGATACTAGCTCTCACTTGTCTGTTAACTATTAATACTAATACAATATTACAAGGATTCCGCAATTACACTTTAGATTAAAAGGGGTTTCGCGGTGGAAAAACGTTTGAGAAGCACTGCCATAGAGGAAAGAGTTTACGGATGTGTACACGTGACAACCGTAATCGCGATTAGGTCGATAATCTCGAGTAGAGACTGTAGTCTACCACTGGTATTAGTGTTTAGTTACAGGAATTGATGAGAAGGACATAATTTGTTTTGTGAGGGGGCAGCCTATACATTCGTTTGTCCATGGCTGATCTTGCTCCATAGCTGACGAAAGGAATCCTGAAAAGGCCGATATGCTGAACGTAGGGTAGTAGGCACATGCGGTACCTAGGACCGCCCACTCACCCCCTCTGCGTCTCGCCCCTCAAAGAAACAGCTCAGGAAGTGAGGCACTGGCAGTACATATGTGTGAACTTACAAGCTACAAAGAATACAATCTGATTTAGATAGAGAGAGAGAAATAAATCCAGGATGACCACGAGGATAAAAATATAATTAATTAAATATGAGTATTGTTATAAAAATAAAATGTAATAATACAAGAGTTATTTATGAATTAAACCGTAAAATATTATAAACTATTAATTGAGGGGCTCACAACCAGAGTAAACCAAGTCCACTAGTGGTAAATATGGTTTATTTAACGACGCTCGCAACTGCAGAGGTTATATCAGCGTCGCCGGTGTGCCGGAATTTTTGTCCCGCAGGAGTTCTTTTACATGCAAGTAAATCTACTGACATGAGCCTGTCGCATTTAAACACAATTAAATGCCATCTACCTGGGCCGGGATCGAACCCGCAACCTCGAGCACAGAAGGCCAGCGCTATACAAACTGCGCTACCGAGGGCGACTCCACCAGTGATAGTTTGTGGATTAATACAATCTCGGATGAAGAAAACTTAATTTTATTCATTGCCATAACAAACCAAGTCCATAACTCATTTGTTACTATACAGAGGGCAGCATTTCCTATGGAAGGTGAAGGTTGCTAAGCGTGAGCCAGGAACTTTAAGACTAAATTTCTCAAAATTATTCCAGAAGGACTTGGTCCACTCTGGTTGTGAACCCCTCAATTAAACAATGAAATACAAACTGTGTAGCAGAATTAAACTAAAATATATAGAATGTATCAACCAAAAAGCCAGAAACTAAACACACTAGAACAATACGAAATATATAGACACACAAGTCCACACCTGTGGAGTAACGGTCAGCGCGTCTGGCCGCGAAACCAGCTGGCCCGGGTTCGAATCCCGGTCGGGGCAAGTTACCTGGTTGAAGCTTTTCCGGGGTTTTCCCTCAACTCAATTCGAGCAAATGCTGGGTAACTTTCGGTGCTGGACCCCGGATTCATTTCACCGGCATTATCACCTTTATATCATTCAGACGCTAAATAACCTAGATGTTGATACAGCGTCGTAAAATAATCCAATAAAATAAAAAACAGACACACAAAAACACAAACAAATAAAATTCTCAACACACAACTCAATTTCAGAAAACACACACACACACACACACACACACACTCTTTGACTCCACATTACACTACACAAACACATCCCCACAGGAGACACAAACAAAAGGCGCCAAGACCAGCACCAACCAGTTCTGAACATGGCCCATAACAGGCTGAAACATGGTAACTAGGTACGGTAAAATTAACACGAGAAATACATAATACATATTCCGAACATAATAAATTATTTTATAATTGATATAAAAATTTTCTCCTTCCTTACTAATTTTTTAGGCAGAAAATTCACCTTATTGGTTCAAACTTCTGTAGCATTTGTTAGCTAATATTTCTTCTGAATGTTAACGACTCAGTTCCTTGTCGTTGCTTCGCTTCATACCCAGCAGACGAAACTAGTGAACTTCCGGGCAGAGAGTTTTCTCCATTGAAGAATATTTCATAAGGCAGCTTGATATCAGAACTCCCATTTAAGGGAGAATGACACATATGTTTCAATGCAGGCATCACTCATTGCAAGCTCATTGTGCCTCCAGGAGTACAATAGGCCTGAGCCACTCCCTCTTGCTGTCAAACCCACCTCCACGCGTCCTCGAAACAACGGATCATCTCTAACGTCTTAAAGCAGATGCGGAGTTTTACTGTTTTATCAACAGTAAACTCACTAGAGGTTTTGATTTATCTAGAAAAAATCAAAACTTGAGTGGGATTTAATTGACTATTACACGATGAGAAGAAAGTATATAAAGATTAGAAGAAATAAGGTACTCTAATACAATAAAATATTAATTGACTTACTGTACGAAAATACAACTGTCTTCAAATGTATTATTGTACCATCTCAACATTACAAATATTACGCTAGATGCATGCTAGATGGCAGTAGTATGTTATGATTAGCTGTTTTCTTGTTATCAGTTGTGCCAACTATGGAATCTTCACTGAACTCTGTAGACGGTTACCAGTCAAGAAGGCTTTGTTGATTCAATTTCATTTTTATTAAAACAGTTGCATTCCACTTCAATTATCCGGATCCCAGTAATCAACGTCACTTGACAGATGATTTTCAATAAATCTTAGTATTAAACAATCTCTGATACATGACTATCCATAATATCATATAGAAGAAGCTATAACATAACCTAAATAATATAAACAAATGTTAGAAAAGTTTTAATTAACGATCATGACATAAAAAGTAAACATGAATAATTTTAAAAGAAACAATTATTGAAAGTACAATTTTCAAATTTGAATGTTTTAGTGGTTGGTGTTAATGTTTTATATTAGACGTGTGCGTAAAAGAAGTGGAACTCGTTGATGTACATGGTGTATCTATACCTCAACTTATTCAGGATTTCCGAGTGGTGCTCTTCATTTATTTGTAAATAGGATTTCGGGGAAGATGCATAGCTATGACCAGAGATCTTTATTAATTCTTGTTCTTGAATGCCAATGCGAGTCATATTTGAAACTGCTGTGCATCGACTGGAGTGGTTTGTAATTTTCTGTTTTTTTTTTTTTTTTTTTTTTTTTTTTTGACGTTCAAACCAGTGCAGTTTGAAATGTTGGCAAACAAAGAAACAAATGCTAGGGTAGTGATCAAAATAAACAAATGCTAGGGACGCGATAAAATTAAACAACTGCTAGGGACGCGATAAAATTGTGCGATAAGCAGCCATGATTGGTTGAAAGACGTCCTTTAGTACCGTTTTATTGGTCAAAAGTAGTATGACGTAGTAAAAGTGTAATAGTCTACAGTAATATCACTAGAGATTCATTTATCTAGAGAAAATCAAAACTTGAGTGGGATTTAATTGACTAATACACAATTAGAAGAAAGTATGTAAAGATGAGAAGAAATAAAGTACTCTAATGCAATAAAATATTGACTTACTAAAATACTGAACTGTCTTGAGTCCACACCTGTGGAGTAACGGTTAGCGCGTCTGGCTGCGAAACCAGGTGGCCCAGGTTAGATTCCCGGTCGGGACAAGTTACCTGGTTGAGGTTTTTTCCGGAGTTTTCCCTCAACCCAATATGAGCAAATGCTGGATAACTTTCGGTACTGGACCCCGGATTCATTTCACCGGCATTATCACCTTCATTTCATTCAGACGCTAAATAACCTAAGATGTTGATAAAGCGTCGTAAAATAACCTACTAAAATAAAAAAAACTGTCTTGAAAATTAATGTATTGTACCATTGCATCATTACAAATATTCCGCTAGATGGCAATAATGTGTTATGATCAGCTGTTCTCTTTTTACCAGTTGTGCCAACTATACAGTCTTCATTGAACACTATGGACGATTAAAAGTCAAGAAGATTTTGATTCATTTTCATTTTTATTAAAACAGTTGCATTCCACTTCAGTTATATTAAACAATCTCTAATACGTGACTATCCATAATCTCATACAGCAGAAGCTATAACATAACCTAAATAATATAAAAGGTAAAAAAAAAAGGTAAAGGTATCCCCGTAACATGCCATGAAGGCACTTGGGGGGCATGGAGGTAGAGCCCCATGCTTTCCATGACTCCGGCACTAGAATGAGGTGGTGTGGTCGGCACCACGCTCTGACCGCCTTTTACCCCCGGGAAAGACCCGGTACTCAGTTTTATAGGAGGCTGAGTGAACCTCGGGGCCGTTCTGGAAGTTTGGCAACAAGAAAAATCCCGTCACCAATTGGGGATCGAACCCCGGACCTTCCAGTCCGTAGCCAGCTGCTCTACCAACTGAGCTACCCGCCACCATTAAAAGTGTAATAGTCTTACAAATTTCCAGTTCTTTCCATAAGTTAGTGTTTTTAACACGACAAATTTACACGAATTTAAACTACAAAATATTTTCGCAGATAATATGATAAGGTAATTATAAAAGTTGTCCCGCGCCATGGTGTCGCGGTCTAAGGCATCCCGCCTAGGACTCGCGTTACGGAATGCGCGCTGGTTCGAGTCCTCATGGGGGAAGAAATTTTCTCATGAAATTTCGGAAAGTGTATGGGACCGGTGCCCACCCAGCATCGTGATGCACTTCGGGAGCTACGATAGGTAGCGAAATCCGGTTGCGAATACCAGCTATAACGGCTAGGGGGATCATCGTGCTAACCACACGATACCTCCATTCTGGTTGGATGATCGTCCACCTCTGCTTCGGCATGTGGGCGTGAAGTCAGCAGCTGGCTGGTCGGTCTAGGCAATTTACAGGCTGTAGCGCCACGGATTATTTAATTATAAAAGTTAGAAAGAAATGTAATAAATTTCATATAGATCCCCCACATCAATATGTTCGCCAATACCTAAGTATATTTATATAATATAAATACTCTTGATATATAGACAGATTATTTATAGAACTGTTATTACAATAATGCTATTTAATGTAAGCAAATAAACATAGCCTATTTGCAATTGTTTTTACCTGTTAGCGACCAATCTCCGTTAAATTCTATCACTTCGGTATTCGGAATATATTTCTCTTCATTCGTCAATTATTGTCGTTTCCTATTTGGAAAATTTGGATCTTATCTAGAATGATTTAAATTACATAAGGACAATGGCTATTTATGTATCTGTGAGGAACAGCAAACTGTGGATCACCTTTTGTTTCATTGTCAAGTGTTCGAAAACAAAAGATTTATTTTCGTCGGACATTAACATTTTTGTAATGTAATATATGACAAACCACTACGTTATTCAATGTGTTCACAAAAACGTGCTGTTATAAAGAGTCTTGCAATTTTATATGTAATATATTTAAGAACTTGTAAATAATTCAAATTATTGTAGTAGATATAATTGTGTTAATTTTAAGTAGCAAGACTTGGTTACCCACGTCAATGTAATTTTATATGTAATAAATTTAAGAACGTGTAAATAATACAAATTATTGTAGTAGATATAAGTGTTAATTTTAAGTAGCAAGACTGGGTTACCCACGTCAACGTAATTTTATATGTAATATATTTAAGAACTTGTAAATAATTCAAATTATTGTAGTAGATATAATTGTGTTAATTTTAAGTAGCAAGACTGGGTTACCCACGTCAATGTAATTTTATATGTAATATATTTAAGAACGTGTAAATAATTCAAATTATTGTAGTAGATATAAGTGTTAATTTTAAGTAGAAAGAAACGTCAATGCTGTAATATATTTAAGAACGTGTTAATTCAAATTAACGATCAATTGTGTTAATTTTAAGTAGCAAGACTGGGTTACCACGTCAATGTATGTAATATATTTAAGAACGTGTAAATAATTCAAATTATTGTAGTAGATATAAGTGTTAATTTTAAGTAGCAAGACTGGGTTACCCACGTCAATGTAATAAATTTCAAATTATTGTAGTAATATATTTAAGAACGTCAATGTAATTTTATAAATAATTAAGAACGTGTAAATAATTATTGTAGTAGATATAAGTGTTAATTTTAAGTAGCAAGACTGGGTTACTCACGTCAATGTAATTTTATCTGTAATATATTTAAGAACGTGTAAATAATTCAAATTATTGTAGTAGATATAATTGTGTTAATTTTAAGTAGCAAGACTGGGTTACCCACGTCAATGTAATTTATATGTAATATATTTAAGAACGTGTAAATAATTCAAATTATTGTAGTAGATATAATTGTGTTAATTTTAAGTAGCAAGACTGGGTTACCCACGTCAATGTAATTTTATATGTAATATATTTAAGAACAAGTGTAAATAATTCAAATTATTAAATAATTCAAATTAGTAGATATAATTGTGTTAATTTTAAGTAGCAAGACTTTTGTAAATAATTCAATGTTAATTATAAGTAGCAAGACTGGGTTACGTCAATGTAATTTTATATGTAATATATTTAAGAACGTTTAAATAATTCAAATTATTGTAGTAGATATAAGTGTTAATTTTTTTAACGTCAGTAATTTTAGCAAGACTGGGTTACCCACGTCAATGTAATTTTATATGTAATATATTTAAGAACGTGTAAATAATTCAAATTATTGTAGTAGATATAAGTGTTAATTTTAAGTAGCAAGACTGGGTTACTCACGTCAATGTAATTTTACCTGTAATATATTTAAGAACGTGTAAATAATTCAAATTATTGTAGTAGATATAATTGTGTTAATTTTAAGTAGCAAGACTGGGTTACCCACGTCAATGTAATTCTATATGCAATATATTGAAGAACGTGTAAATAATTCAAATTATTGTAGTAGATATAAGTGCTAATTTTAAGTAGCGAGACTGGGTTACCCACGTCAATGTAATTTTACATGTAATATATTTAAGAACGTGCAAATAATTCAAATTATTGTAGTAGATATAATTGTGTTAATTTTAAGTAGCAAGACTGGGTTACCCACGTCAATGTAATTTTATATGTAATATATTTAAGAACGTGTAAATAATTCAAATTATTGTAGTAGATATAAGTGTTGATTTTAAGTAGCAAGACTGCGTTACCCACGTCAAATGAATTCTCATTATAATAATATAAACTCAGGCTATAACTATAACCCTAATGTACTTTCGGGTAAAATAGGGTTAAAGAAACTGTATATTCAAATAAATAATAATCTGTCTTTTAATTTTGTAGAGTTGAACACTTTGTTCAATTCACGATTTTTAAGGTATTCCAAGATCCGCTACTACAAAGTCTTCAGCTATATTGTAGTGCATACACTTTAAATTACATGTTTTATACAACCTTCAGATTTCCTTTCCTCGACTAGAGACTCCGAGACCCTCAGCCCTTTAAGCTACGCCCGTAGGCAATTTTGTGGGGGGGGGGGAAGGAAGGAAGGAAAGCCTTCTAGAGCAGAGGTCATAAAATGCCGCTGTTTATATTTCGAGAAGACCACAGAGGTGTTTGCTGCTACGTCAGGCCGGAGCTACAGAGAGGGCGACAACAGATTCCATAGGGCGGGGAACACAAAAGAAGCAAAGGAACTCGTAGTGCCGGGGAAGTTACAATTCCACCTCCAATTTTGAGCCCACTCAAGCTAGGAAGCAATCAACAAATCCAATATCGTTTACTTACACAATAAAGTAACTTTTCCGTTGTGTAGGGAGGATTTTACAGTTGCGATGACATTCTTTTTGTCGCAGGAAGAAGTTTCTTTAATAATCTCATCTTTGGTGGTTCCAGGTTTCTTAGAACGTCAAGGAGTAGAGTATTCGTAGAGGACACCTTTCAAGAGTTTCGATACAAGAAAAGTATATCAAGACACGGCAAAACTCTTTTCACAGAAGACAATCAGACTGTAGATACTTACAAACGTGCAACGATGAAGAAAATTTCGTTGTAACCTTCCCTGTGTCGAAAGTTATAACAAGTAATAATAATAATAATAATAATAATAATAATAATAATAATAATAATAATAATAATAATAATAATAATAAAAGACGCTAGATAATTAACCATAATAGTTGATGAAGTGTCGCAATGTTTACATTCTTTTAAACATACAGTGAAGCCTCTCCTTATGGACACCCCCAATATACGGACACTCCTCATATACGGACAGATTTTTATGTCCCAACTGAAATAATATAGAAATAATGATAAATTTAACTCTCATTTACGGACACTCTCAGACACGGACACGGACAGCTGTTTCACAGTCCTAAAACTTGCTTTACCTCTTGACTGCGGACAGAACTTGAATTTCAAGACATAATGTGTTACAAAAATGGAAAATTTAGTACAGAAATTCCTTAACATGAAAGAAGACAATAAGAGTCTCGTAGGCTACCACTAGCCCTGCCGGCTACCCCTTGTTAGCTGGAAGCGGGTGGATAAACAAAGTCATAAAATTTAACATGTCTGATGGGTTCAAGGTTTCCACGATCGTGAAATTGTATTCGACACATGATAGGGTTAGTAGGATTATTCTCTTCACTTCAATCAGTTGTTCTGTTTCGAGAGACATGGCACCTGAACGTAAAGGTTAAGTTGAAAACTGTAAATTACAGTACTGCACAACTGTAGACCTAGAATAAAATTGCATGGCACAGTACTGTATTTTCCTTTTTCGGTCTTATCTACTGTAGTTCAAAGTTGCAAAGAATTTAATGTGGTATAGTATACTGTGTTTAGAATTAAACTACAGCAGACCTAATACATTTAATTTAAATCATGAAAGGATAGGCTACATAATAATGTGTATTATAAATTTACTGTTAGATTGGGGAGCCTCCCTCCCAATAAAAGGACATCTTCCAGATGCGTACATATTGTTAAGTCCCTTCGATGTCCGTAAATGAGAGGTTTCACTGTATTTGAATTATTATACTAATAATAATAATAATAATAATAATAATAATAATAATAATAATAATAATTTATTTAATCTGACAGGATTAAGGCTATAAGGCCTTCTCTTCCATCCTACCAGATAGCACATATAAATACAAAAAAGAAATACAAACACTGATGAAAATGATACAAATTAAGTTAAAGCCCTATAGAGGGTCAACAGAATCAAAAATACATTATAGTGCTCTCATCGAGCTAATACAACGAAAAGAAAGAAAACAGAGATAGCAATGATGATATTGATAACTGACAATAATAATAATAATAATAATAATAATAATAATAATAATGTACTGTAATAATAATTATACTGTATATTATGCTTAGTTTATTGTACATTATATCTACAACCCTAATATACCTTAGGTACTATATGGCTATAGGCCTATATAAATTTTGTGGATTCTATAATAATAATAATAATAATAATAATAATAATAATAATAATAATAATAATAATAATAATAATAATAATAATATTATTATTATTGTTGTTAATTATTATTATTATATTACACATCATGCATAACGTGGCCCGCCGGAGTGGTGTGCAACATGAAAATGGGTTACAGTCCTGCCATCTATCCTCAGTATGCGGAATCGAATCACGCAAGTGAAGTGGATAGGCATTAGACACACACATACATTTTAGCATTTGTTTTTGAAATACGTTACAACAGAGAAGGAGCCGAGAACTCTCTATTCTGCTAAAATATCTCACCTTACCTTGATGTTCTTTGAAAGAAAGTCGAGAGGTTAGGGGGAGCTAGTAAATATCTCCACCTTTCATCCTATGTAAACTCTCAAACAGTGTTGCCAAGCAACGGCTCGCTCTAGAAACGACGTATCTGTCAAATCGCCGATCCATTATTTCGGGGAAAATTAAACCACAAATTCTATATTAACTCCGTTTTTTATATATTGTGTTCGCAGAACATGTAGGAACTAAATAAAGTGGTTGGAAACCATTATTCCTGGAAATGTTACGAAATGTTTTGCAAAATTGTTGGCTTAATTCTAATATGTAACTATCGCCTTGCAGAAAATAATTCGAATACAAAGTTTTTATTAACACAATTATTTCCCTCTTGGCTTCATATGGATAAACGAAGTTGGACTTGGAACGTATATTTCTATGCACAATTTGTATCAACAAAACTTTGTTTACATAACGGCGAACTGTACAGTTTCAATACCAAACTTGTGTCACACTCAGCTCTAATAACGCAGTCGAGTAGAAGAACCACAAAATGTTCGGAAGCGATTTATATCCAAATCAGTAGATCGTCTGGGGATATGAAAGAAACACACATGATAACCTCAATCCAATATAGCCACTAAAATAATTTATTTTTCACAAATAAATTAAAGCTTCAATATAGCTTGACAACTTGAGACGCCATATAATGCTAGAATTTTGTAAGCTTCTTCTTTTTTTGTAGTTAATGAGACAAATGAAATATTCGAAGTATTCCATCGGTCTTACTCTTTCTCTTATTTCGTCTTAAAAAGTTTAATAATTACAGTGGCGTTTTTTTTCATGTCTTAAAATATCTACAGGACAGGAAATTCGTCTTCATCTCTTAAAACATTAATATGCACTGAAAATATTTCGATTTTCATCGTCTCAAAAAGTTAGCCAGAAATGCAACTTTATTAGCTTTTATCCTTATTTTAAGAGGTTTCTTTAAATTAAGGGGTAAGGTACAGCTTATAGCAGTAAAGTTTTGGAAATATTCAACATTTCTTTCCTCAATTACTGTATCTTGTACAATAATTAAAATTGGTATGTGTAAAATACTGTCCTGCTATATGAGAAAAATATTTTTACGATTTTAGAAAATATATATATATATTTTTTTTTTCAAAATTCAAAATGGTGGCAGTTTACTGTGCAGTGATGAAGCGTTTCCCTCATAACTCATAAATTTGTTAACTTTTTCATGTTCTCTCTCTTTTATTTTATTTCTGAAACTCATGTTTACAATATCATGCTCTTTCAACTACATTCCTTAATAAATAATATATACAGTGAAACCTGCCTTTGCGGTCACTTCATTTAAACGGCCACCTGGCCAAAAGGCCAATTTTCTCTGGAACCAATTGGATTTTCCATAAGATCAATACAAATTCTCTCTTTATTTAGCGGCCACCTCATGCTTCGGCCTGCGGCCGGGATCTCTTTGGATTGGAACCTGACTATAACAGTCACTGTCCAACAAAAATTTTTTTCACGGATACTGTCTGACCTTTTTTTTCGATGGTTAGAGGACAGAGAGCAATATCACGAGTACAATACCTAAGTGTACAACAGTACACCCTCCATATCTTGGGGTTAGTTGGTTAGTTTTATGACTCTTTTGTCACTTTCCACTCCGACCCTGCACAGCTATAAATTCTTACTCGTTTTTAAAGGATTGAAACACAGTATGTTTTAGGTCAGTAGTTAACCATTCGAATTTTTTTTATTTTTTTTTCTCCTCTTTCCATCTTTTTCTATTTGGACCAGCTTTTACGAATTTTTCTTCTTTTCATTCAGTTGATTCAGAGGAATTGTGACGTTAGTTTGAGTCTAACAATAAATCTAGAGTCGTATTAAGTTTAGAGGTGAGACGAAAAATGATTGAAGAAAGTGAGAAGGGAACATCTGCGAGAAAAATTGCAGAAATATTCAAATGTGGAAGGACACAAATACACGGTATAATTAAGATGAAATATTAAAACAATGGGAGGAAAATATGCATGGTGGCTAAAAAATAAGAGAGAATCTGTGTTTAGTAATGTGAATGATTTCGTTTACGAATGGTTCAAGTGTGCGAGGGCGAAGAAATTGAGTTTTGAAAAGGCTAGTTGCAAGAATGGAAGAGGCTAACATTAATCTGCACGATTGTTGTACGCGCACAGTCCTAAAAAGTCAATGAAATTCAGTACTTTCATGCTGATTTATAAAAAACCGCAACCTTAATCAAGCGGCCACCTGATAAAACGAACATTTTACAAGGTAACTTCAGATGGCCGCTTTAGACAGGTTTCACTGTATATTTTTTTACTTTGTGTGAACTGAATTTTATATTTGACCATTTTTTTAAATAATTTATTTTTATCAGACAATATATCAAAGGTAGAGAAGTAATCTTGCATCATATTGTAGATATGACATGCATCGTGCATAAATACACACAAAAAAGTTCATCACAAAATGTTGGATAGGTTTTGAGTTATGTGGGAAACCTTCATCACTGCACAGTGAACTGAATTTTGAAAAAAGAACGTAAATAATATCTTTTTCATATAGCAGAAGGACAATGTTTTACACATATTAATTTTCATTATTGTACAATGGGGGAAAAAAATGTTGAATATTTTCAAAATTTTACTGCTGTAAGCTGTACCAAACCCGTACGTTAAACTTCATAACATCATTAAGATACTAGGGTCATTTTATAAGTCATGGCAACTGTTATATCAGCCAATAAAGCAACAGAAATAGAAATTCACTATATGCGATTGAAAGTCACTGGAATGTACTTCGCAATGCTAGTACCAAACTGGATCCGTGTACAGAAGGCAATGGCTAAGGGAAATTGAAAGGTGCGTAAATACAAATCATTGCTTTATCATGCACAAAAGGAAACAAAATACATTACTCACAGCTAACACCCTTCAAAATAATCCCCCAAGGCTTGCACGCATCTTTTCCAACAATGATGCAGACGTTGAATACATCGACTGTGTGCGATTCGTCTACATGTACCACCTCTCGTCGAAACTCTATTAAGATTTTCTCCCTGTCTGCAAACCGCTTCCCAGGTAGCGGCTTCTTCAATTGCGGAATGAGATCAGGCGAGTAGGGAGGATGTTCCAACGCACTGTCACCCAATGCTTCTCGTAGCTCAGAATGACACTGACAATCATTTCTGCCACGAAGAACTGCAATTTTCACGTATGACCGCCGTTCAACTTTACTTATATCCATCTTGGAGCACAGCTTTTGCGTGTGGTGTCAACTAGCCACCAATGCACACAGACGCAATCTGGCGGTGGCATCCCGTACAGTGTACAACAGGTTTTCAAACGTATATACTGAACTAACCACATTTTCGGTTATTCGGAAGATATAAATAGTTGCCGTTCTTCTTTGAAGGCACAGTTACCGGTGCGGTATATCTCGAGATGCTTCAGACAACATTTGTACCTGCCATCCATTTTGTTGCTCCATTTGCTTTAATTTTGAAAATCTCTACATTTATATGCAGGATAGATGTAGGTTTGTGTCCCACTTCTTTCAGAGTTCATCCCAAAATATGTTTTAGTGTCCTATAGAAACCACGGAAAACCACAGGCAGGATGCGTTATCTCTATTTAGGAAAAATGCTAATTGACTGAAAGATAACTCCAATAATTAATACTTCCAGGGACATTAAATCGAGAATACAGCAAGATATATTAAGTGGAAAATTGTAAGGTACGGAGTTCATTTTATACTTCTGTTTCTATGGTAGGACATCAGAGTAAACCTGTTATAAAGAGCGTATTCCGAATCTCACCGGTGAGCAATCCGATGGCATCACGGTGTTCCGAATTCCACCGATGACGTCATTGATGCTCCACCGGTGTCGCACCGGTGCCATCAACTTGCAGAGGTGGTGGCAGTCTCCATCAGCCGCCATGAGTGAATCTGATTGGTTCTTGTATAGGGCGAGAATTAGCAGACGAATGACATCGTGCACTATTGTGTCATGGCGGTGTGTTCTGCTTTAGTTCTGCTGTATTGTTTGTAATGAGCACAACGTGAAAACAATATGTTAATGGCTTATGAGCGAACATGTCAACGGACCAGTTATTACTACCGGTTCAAGAAATAAGTTGTTTATGATCTCTTTTATTTGAACGAGATGGCAGTACGGAAATTTCGCAAAATTTTGCTAGCGTAGCACAAATAACCACTTACACAGTCGCCATGACAGCATCGATTCTTCCAACAGTTTTGTTCCTTACTTTCGTTGCAACATGACGTCACTGATGCCACCGGACAGGTGAGATTCGGAATACGCTGAAACGTTACAAATATTCTCTTTCATAGGTCGAACATAGACTTTCCACGTGAAAAAAAAAAAAAAAATATTCTGAAAACTACGTTCATATTTCGACCACAAACTTGTTGAAAGCAATAAGAGCAAACGTTTATATACCTCTGCTAAAACTAAGTGACCTGAAGTGTTTATTTTTAGTCTATATTGATTCTGTAACACACCGATATTATATTGACAAACACGTATCGCCAATAGGGATAAAATCAAAACAAATATTTGTATTTGGATTTACACAACGCTTTCGTGTTTCATAACGAGAACATTAAAAGAGAAAAATTTGCTAGTGGTTCCCAACCCTTATGACTGACGACACACTTCACTGAACGCCCACGATATCGGGACACACTTATTTGTTTTAATTAATAATAATGATATAATGATAACAACAATCAGTGCTTTTCTTCTGGAGAAAAAGGTGGTGAAACTTAGTTTATTTGGCACCATCGACTGATTTGACAAAGCATTTCCGCATTATAAGACACTCGAAATTTTGTTTATATTCATCTCCACACCACGTGAAACTATATTGCAAGTATTCATCACTATACAAAACGCAGTATGTTTTTGTGAACCCTGAAGGGAATTTTCGCTTACATTATTTGAATTAGCCATGACAATCTAACAAAGTACTTGATTCAGATTGTCTTTTTCGAATTAAATATTTCTCCACGACTATTACACTCTTACTACGTCATACTACTTTTGATCGATAAAACGGTACGAAAGGACGTATTTCAACCAATCAACCAATCACGGCTGCTTATCGCACAATTTTATCGCGTCCCTCGCATTTGTTTAATTTTATCGCGTCCCTAGCATTTGAATTTGAAACTGCGCTGATCTGGACGTCAAAAAAATATATATAATTACAAACCACTCCAGTCGATGCACAACAGTTTCAAATATGACTCGCATTGGCATTCAAGAACAAGAATTAATAAAAATCACTTATCATACCTATGCATCTTCTGAAATCCGATTTACAAATAAATGAAGAGCACCATTCGGAAACTGAATTTGAATACAATATAGGCCTAAATCAACGAATTCCACTTCTACTCACGTCCAATATAACATCAATTGAACCACCAACCACATTCAAATTTGAAAATTGTACATTCAATAATTATTCCTTTTAAAATTATTCATGTTTATTTTTTATGTCATTGCCATTAATTAAAACTTTTCTAACACTTGTGTATATTAGTTAGGTTATGTTATAGCTTCTGCTATATGATATTATGGATAGTCACGTATCAGAGATTGTTTAAATTAAGATTTATTGAAAATCATCTGTAAAGTGACGTTGATTACTGGGATTCCGATAATTGAAGTGGAATGTTGCATTTTAATAAAAATGAAACTGAATCAACAAAGCCTTCTTGACTAGTAACATTGCCATCGTTATAAAGATCGAGAACGTCTCATTGCTCTCTACTGCCATCTAGCATGCATCTAGCGTAATATTTGTAATGTTGAGATGGTACAATAATACATTTGAAGACTGTTGTATTTTCGTAAGTCAATTAATATTTTATTGTACTGTAGTACTTCGTTACTTCTAATCTTTATATACTTTCTTCTAATCGTGTAATAGTCAATTAAATCCCACTCGAGTTTTGATTTTCTCTAGATAAATCAAAACGTCTAGTGAGATTACTGTTGATAAAATCTAAATAAACTACTTTTGATAAAATAGGCACACTATCACCCTTTCACACGTATATACTGAAACTCACCAATATATTCTGACTATTCTAAACTCTTGTTTATTAGTAAGTGGGAAGAGTAAACGAATTACTAAGCATTGTTGCAGGTGTTCACGTTTCATTGGTAAAGTCTGTCTCAAAATAAAATGTACCATATCAAAGGCTTCGTTATAAATAAAAAATGCGCTGTCAAGAAAATTTCTGGATGGTATAAAATCTATTTATGAATTCCAAAATTTCGCGACACACTCCATGGGGCTGCACGACCCAACAATGTGTCACGACACACCGGTTGGGAACCTCTGTAATACTGTGTGCTTAATGAGAACCAAGCAAATACCTCACATTAGAATATATTATGCTGCACTTACAATACCAACTTCAAAGCACTCCTTCCGTACAAAATTTAACTTTAGGTCTCAAGTTTATTACACTTTTTTGTTTTGTTTTAATGCTAACTATCAAATCCTATAATATTAAATATGTTGTTTTTAATAGAAATCACATTGAGCATCTTATATGATGATGATGAACAAGTACTAATATGTCTGAAGGTATTAAATTAGGACTCAATTTATTGGAATTTTTGTCTTGTTTTGATGAATATTACCAACTCTAAAAATATTGAATTTTTTGAACATCCTGTATATATGGACTCCCCTAGTGTATAAAAATGAACTCATTCGCATTGTTCAGTTTATCGGATCTGACGTAGGTAAACATTTGCATTGCAACGTCAGTGTGACTACGGTTCAACAAAATCAGTCTTTTCTATTAATGTAAGTCGAATGTGCACAGTACACGTCACATTTTTTAGCTTCAGATAAACTATGAGCATTTAAAATCCGTTTCATCAACAACAGCGCTTCACCGAAAATAACATCGAAATAAATTTATTTTGAAACGACTTGGTGAAAGCGTGTAAATGAATGAAGATTGTTGTTCTCCTCAACCACTAATGAAAGTAAACGCACAATATTTTGTCTCCGATTTCTTAATAATTATGTCTGTTGATAATATTATTAAGTCCAGGAAAAAGGAAAGCTACTGTTAGTATAAGAGTGAGTACATACATTAATGCAGTGTACTGTGTGGCAGCTATGAATCTGGTGAATATTCTACTCCTATTCCCATAAAATCAACAGTCTAAATTTAACTGACAATTCTCTATTAGTGAGAAGAAAAGCGTTCATGACAATACGTTGCAGCTTGAACTTCATCTGTTGTTGACACAAAAGCTGTTTATTCAAAGTTACATACAATATTTTATTTTGTTTAGTATGCGATAGCAGAATTTATTCCGGACAGTTTATAATAGACACCGTGGTGTTTATTTTGATTTCTCGGCAATAAATTGTCATGAGAACAAATTACAGGCTACTTGCTTATTAAATTGGAGATGTGACAAGTTATTTTAAAGGTTTAAGGGTGTACATATTTGGTAATATACAACACAAGATCTGCCTCATTAAAGCTTGCTACAAGATGAGTTTGTTAGCTGAAGAATAAACTATTTCTAATTTTGTTATTCCTTCAAGTTTCTGATTAGTCTATAATATCTTTTAATCTCTTCTACGAGATAAGGCAACGAAATATAATTATGTTAAAATGTGTGAAAATTTCTTCCAGGAATGTATTTACTTTCAGAGAAAATAAATACCAATTCTTTTACTTAATAAATAATTCATTCATTAATTTCCGTCTTAGACCGTGTAAATAATTTAACCTTACAAACTTAATCCCCTGTTTCAGAGCAGTGGTGATTTTAAACGTGTTCATTTGATTAACAAAGTAAATTTAGTAATATCAAGTTGAATTTGGTTAGATTAGAATTTAAATTAATTTATCGCTTTAGTCTATGTATTTTTTGGAGATATTCTGCCTCATAACAATATCATCAATCAATGGAAAACTCTCAATAAAATTTACTTAGCAATTAACTTGCAATTCATGCACATAAAGTAATGTCTCCGATAAATGCAATTTACATTTAAATATATCTTACAAGATTAAAGGTTCAAGACACAACATCCGATAACAGATAGCGGGAAAGCTGACTCACGAAAGAATAATCTCAATATAGTCAGTAGGTTTTACGAATTATAAGTGGACCTACCAGTACAACACATCAGGAACCTCAACGTTGCCGATGATGATTTCATTCTAGCTGAATTGTGTAGTGTATCAACATGTCCACAACCTTGTTTCCGATGTCGAGTTTATTCTAGTTGAATTTTGTATTGTATCAACACGTCCACAACCTCAACGTTGCCGATGACGATTTCATTCTAGCTGAATTGTGTAGTGTATCAACATGTCCACAATCTTGTTTCCGATATCGATTTTATTCTACTTGAATTTTGTATTGTATCAACACGTCCACAACCTCAACGTTGCCGATGCCGATTTCATTCTAGATGAATTGTGTAGTGTATCAACATGTCCACAATCTTGTTTCCGATATCGATTTTATTCTACTTGAATTTTGTATTGTATCAACACGTCCACAACCTCAATGTTGCCGATGCCGATTTCATTCTAGATGAATTGTGTAGTGTATCAACATGTCCACAACCTTGTTTCCGATGTCGATTTTATTCTAGTTGAATTTTGTATTGTATCAACACGTCCACAACCTCAATGTTGCCGATGCCGATTTCATTCTAGCTGAATTGTGTAGTGAATCAACATGTCCGCAACCATGTTTCCGATATCGATTTTATTCTACTTGAATTTTGTATTGCATCAACACCTCCACAACCACAATGTTTCCGTTACCGATTTCATTCTAGCTGAATTGTGTAGTCGTAGTATATCAACACGTCCGAACCTCAACGTTACCGATGCCAATTTCATTCTAGCGGAATTGTGTAGTGTATCAATATGTCCACAACCTTGTTTCCGATGTCGATTTTATTCTAGTTGAATTTTGTAGTATATCAACACGTCCACAACCTCAATGCTGTCGATGCCGATTTCATTCTAGCGGAATTGTGTAGTGTATCAACATTGTGTTCACGTCCGAACCTCAACGTTGCCGATGCCAATTTCATTCTAGCGGAATTGTGTAGTGTATCAATATGTCCACAACCTTGTTTCCGATGTCGATTTTATTATAGTTGAATTTTGTAGTATATCAACACGTTCACAACCTCAATGCTGTCTGTCCGCAACACAGAGTAAGCCTACTACTGTATGTACTACTAGAGTTATTGTTTTCCGTTTAATTTCTCTGTTGCTAACATGAAAAAATAATTAACTATAAAAATATTAATCACAGAACGATTTCTTCATGCCAAAGCCACTTGCATTTACACTTGTTCTGTTTCCACTACACTGAAGTCGCGATGGTATTTTGCTCATATCTTGCGCTTGTTCGAAATTTTCCACACTACTTTCAAGATCTGGGTCTTGTAGCTCTCGTAATTTAAGTCGCAGATGAATTGTATTTTATTCCTTAATATCGTTGTCTTTAAGTTAGAGAACGAGATACTGTTCACTTCCGTATCTCAAGTGTCACTGATGCAATGGGTTCTCAATTATACTGATCTGGGATCGGCTATTTTCACTCGTCCCCCTCATCCATGATGCATCTGATCCAATCGGTTTACATACAGGGCTATTTAAAAAGAAAGAGCAGATTTCAAATAGTTATTTTAAACGAAATATAAACACTAGAAGCATTTACCGCACACCAATGGATAGAGGAAGGTTAATTTTTTTTTTTTAAACGTTTCGTTACACGTGATGCTCGATCCGGAACCACAAGCAAAGCGGAAACAACAACAGCTTGTCCGCCGCAGTTGCTCGCCAGTCCGAATTTGAGGGACTGAAAATCCTTGCGTAGTCGCCGAACATGTAATAACTCACCGAATGTGAATGTTTTTTGCGCCGTTTCTGTAAAGAAAGTGTATGAATTTTTTTTATTGGATTATTATCGGAACGACACCATTCCGGGACGTTGGATTGGAAGAGGTGAAGAAGATCGTGTACATCGTGTGTGGTCCCCCAGGTCCCCCGACCTTACACCCTGTGAGTTTTATCTGTGAGGTACATAAAAGACAGGGTGTTTGTGCCACAACTCCCTGCTACTCTTCAAGATCTACGACATCGAATTGTTGGAAGCGTGAATTCCATAATTAGGGACCACCATTTTGATATTTGTCACGCAACGCATGATGCGCATGTTGAGTGTTTGCAACCTCATGGACTATAAAACTTTAAACCTTCCTATATCCAGTGGTGTGCGGCAAGTGTTTCTACTGTTTACAGTTTGTTTAAATCAATATTTGAACTCTGCTCTTTCCTTTCGAATAACCCTGTATTTTTAAGAAGCGAGATCTGTCCTTTACTCAACTGTAAGTGAACCATTGACGTATCTCTTATAGTTTGCGTGTAGTACGTGTTTCAAATTTTGCACTTTTTAAGACATCCGATACTCTGTACGTATCTTTCACCTAAACTCGGAGAACGACGTAGTTCTACATAAAAAATATTATTTGTACTTCGTATAAAGGAACGGTAGAAAAGAAAATGTTATTACAGACTGGAATAAGAATTCACGTGGGAAATTGCGTAAAGTCATAAACTTAAAACCGCAATATATTAAGGTTTGAGAAGTTGTGTGAGAAGAAGTGGATATCGATATTTCAAATGATAAAGCTAGAAAAACTAGCAACGTAAGTGGAACATCTAATGAAAATGTTGGAAATATATAATTTCACACGCATGAGCAAACAAAACGAGAAAAATACAAGCAATAAACACGACTGCTGGAGACTTGTACGTACGATTTCTTAGAATATTACTGACATTTAAACATTATTACAAAAAAATACACTGCATATCTTCCTGAAAGAGCGAAAACATTACAACGTCAACTATTAATAATCCGTGGCGCTACAGCCCGTGAACGGCCTAGACCGACCAGCCGGCTGCTGGCCTCACGCCCACATGCCGAAGCAGAGGTGGACGATCATCCAACCAGAATGGAGGTATCGTGTGGTTAGCACGATGATCCCCCCAGCCGTTATAGCCGGTATTCGCAACCGGATTTCGCTTCCTATCGTAGCTCCCCAAGTGCATCACGATGCTGGGTGGGCACCGGACCCATACACTGGCCGAAATTTCATGAGAAAATTTCTTCCCCCATGAGGAATCGAACCAGCGCACATTCCGTAACGCGAGTCCTAGGCGGGATGCCTAAGACCGCGACGCCACGGCGCGGGACAGTCAATTATTACAACAAGGAAAAAAACAATACAGGCAGTACCAACACCAGAAATTTAATTTTCGCGAGAAAAATTATAGCAATCTACGGCTGTCATTTAAACGATTGATTTTAGTTCACTACCAAAATATCCCTGTAAATAGACGAACATGGTGTATGCAATATTTAAAATAAAACAATTCCCCCTCTCTCATAATTAAAAAAAAATGATGAAATATCCCACTCCTCATAGAATGACCCAAAGAAGATGTTTTACATACGTACAATGAAAATCTGCTAGAATTTGAGGTGTTATGATGAATAAAATCTCGGCGCAGTCGAGAGTTGCAGAAGTTTTGGAAAAGGAAGACAAATATCTGTCCTTTCATTCTAGTTGAATTGTGTGGAGTATCAACATGTCCACAACTTTGTTTCGATATCGATTTGATTCTAGCTGAATTTTGTAGTGAATGATTGAATGTATGAATGACAATTTCAAAATTCTAGTAGGTTTGCATTGTATCTAAAATATCTTCTTGGGGCCATTCCATGAGGAGTCAGACATTTCATCAAATTTTCAAAATATGACAGAAGGTGGAATTTTTAATTCAACAATTGCATACACCGTGTACGAGCTTTCCATTTACAAAGATAGTTTGGTGGGAAACTGTTTTCCTTATGAAACTGAGCTTCACGATATAATCAATTGCTGCTTGATTTTTCATATACATATCAGTGATTTTAAAGTCAGAATTCCTTTTCATTTCTATCATGATATAGCTAAACTCTTTTAATATTTGGTTTCTACAAAGCCCTGAGTTATACATATAATACATAACTTTATACTAAGACAGATACTACTAAGATTTATTTAAAATCATCCGTCCTCAAGTGAGGTTGACAACTGGGATCCGGAATTAACAAACATGCTTTCCATTTGAAAGTATATTTTGGTGGGGAACTGTTTTTCTTATGAAACTGAGCTTCAAGATATAATCAATTGCTGCTTGATTTTTCATATAAATATCCACTATGGTAAAAAAAAAATAGATGACATGAACCATATTTCATTTGGTGAAAATGTAATTTATTTAAATGTATTTATCTATGAGAACAAGTTCTTGTAAAGTTCGAGGAATTGATGGCCGAATTTTATTTTGAGTTCGGTTTACATGTCTCTTCATGGTGTTTCTGTCCGGTAACATCAAAAGAGTTTCCTGGTCGGTCACGCTGTGAAGATCTGCACGCAATCACTTATGCCGGAGGTTCGTTGGGATTTTCTTCTGCACGTCTCTTAAGATCATTCATAACTTTCCTAACTTCGCCCTCTAAACCTGCTTTATGTTGATGTTTTCCAGTGCCATCTTTATATATAGCGATGTCATCTAAATCAGTCCCAGTCGTGCATCTTGCAATTCTGTCGATCCTCACATCTTCAATATCTTCTTCTTCCATCTTTGCTGACAGAGTTGAAGTGGTAGCAGTACTCATTATAACGTAACATTGGTTGCCTCCGACGTGTATATACAACCTCTGCCTTAATTTGTAATCTCTAAAGTGGAAAACATAGGTTATATATTCATACTTTTTAATATCCAAACGAAAATCAAACGTATCTAAGAAACAGACGGCAATGATGACAATACCTTCTGTTGTAATTAAGTGGGAAACACAAATATGTATTCTAAGTTGGGCAAAATGTATGGTTGGGCGTAAATTGTATGGACAAATCGGTCATGGACAAGAGAACGTGGACGAAAGTGAGTGGGCGAAAGGTAATGGACGAAACAAATTGTGGACAAAAGGTAGTGGACGAAAGGCCCGCAAACCAAGGTTCAGCCTTTCTGTTGGGCAATGAAATACCTTATGTAATGAAAATATGCAATTAAAAACAGAAACTGTATAATTTTATTAAGAATATGTGGTGAGAGTTGTTACATTGTAATGTGAGTGACGGTGGAATGACTCCTGGCAACTGTTCACGTTAAATGTCATCTTAATTACCAATAAAATCAAGCAACTCGAACGTCATCTAAAATAGCCGCCATTTTTTCTCACAGGCAGTTTACATAATTCCAAGATCACTCATTGGTAGTCTTAGGCCAGTCTCAATGATACGAGGCGCATCCAGAGAGTAAGTTTCCCTATTTAATAAAAAAAAGAACACACACTTTCAAGAAAACATTTATTGGCAACAGGTACAGTAATGTTTCAGCTATTTTTCAACATAGCCACCATCAGAATTGAGACACTTGTCGTATCGTGGGATCAACTTTTGTATCCCTCTGTCGTAGAACTCTGCCGCCTGTGAATGGAACCAGCGTGTGACAGACGTCTTCAGCTCATCATCGTTACCAAAACGCTCACCGGAGGACAGGAATTTCTTGAGGTGAAGAAAACGTGAAAATCGCTGGGAGCAAGATCAGGACTGTAGGGTGGATGATCAAACAACTCCCAGCCAAATTCCGTCAAAACAGCTGCTGTGCGCCGAGTCGTATGTGGACGATAATTGTCATAGAGGAGCACAACACCTGCAGTAAGCATTCCACGCCTCTTGTTGTGAATGGCACGTCGCAATTTTCGCAGTGTTTCACAGTAACGGTCAGCGTTCACTGTTTCACCTCTTGGAAGGAAGTCAATGAGCAGAATGCCCTTCCTGTTCCAGAACACCGTGCACATCACTTTCCGTACCGACAGCGTCTGTTTGAATTTCGTCCTGACCGGAGATCCACTATGCCGCCAATGCATTGACTGCTGCTTGGTTTCCGGAGTGAAGTGCGAAATCCAAGTCTCATCGCCCGTGACGATCCTGTCGAGGAACTCGTCGTCGTCGTCGTCGTCGTCGTGATACCGTTGCAGAAATGCCAGTGCTGCTCCTAAACGTTGCATTTTGTGTTCGGGTGTCAGGTTTTTCGGCACCCACCTGACACACACTTTTTTGAACAGCAGGTGCTTAGTGACAATCTCATGCAACAAGGATCGCGATATCTGCGGAAAATGGCTGCTCAGCTCCGTAATCGTGAAGCGACGGTTCTCCATGATGCACTGCCGCACCAGCTCAACACGATCATCATTGATGAGGGACGGTCGCCCACTGCGCTCTTCATCATGGACACTTTGACGACCTTCGGAAAACTGCCTACACCAGCGACGCACCATCTGCTTACTCATAATGCTCGGCCCATAGACCTGACAGAGCTGTCGATGAATTTCAATTGGCGCAATACTTTGTGCATTAAAGAACTTTATCACCGACCGAACCTCGCAGGCGGCGGGAGAAGGAATAAGAGCTTCCATTTCGGACCACTGCTGCCACGCTACTGGCACCAGGCGGGACCTGTCCGGCTGGCATATGATTGATACGTCATAGATCTGTTACGCATGCGCAATTGACACGGCTAATTACGTTTACTTTCAAGGGGAAAAAATCGGGAAACTTACTTTCTGGATACGCCTCGTATCCTGTGACAGTCTCAAGCTCGTCTCAAAAACTCGAATGTGCGCGATAATTTTGTGGCAATTTTCTGAAGACAATCCGCGAAGAATGGTCTCAAACGCGACTGTGAATGCGGGCCTAAGATTCTATGCTTCAGATTGATACAAGCATTTCAAAAGCAATTGTGTGTCGTGTAGCGTGTGAAGATCCTACTGCCACTGCTGAAAAAGGATGATAAATTATTATGCCGCGGGATATAGACACAATATTTCAGTAACTGAAAACAGTGGAGGCAGTACAAATTCCTTATTTATTTTCTTCACATCTCGTAGCATTCGAAAACTTCAATGTTTTCAGCTTATAGTATGTTGACCTAGGTAAAAGAACTGACAACCACTGATTTAAAAACCTCCAGGGGCCTCTTTCTCAAAACTCACGGACTAGTAATACTAGTCTGTACAGTAGTAATATTAGTTTATTTTACAAGTCTGTGTTTCTAGAAACTACAAGGGTAAAGTAGTAGTTACCAGTTCACAGACTAGTAATATTGGTCGATTTCACCAGTTCAAAAATGATTCTGTTTCTCAAAATGCTAATCTAGTTGATTATACTAGTATTTAACAGGAATATTCCTACAAGACTCTAAAGACTGGTGATTTCTATATTATCAGTTACCAGAGACAACCATTCTCAGATAATCAAAACAAAATATTGTATTTATTTTTTAAATAAATGTGGTTTAGTGATTTCGATTTGTAAAAGTTGTTGTGAGAAGAGTAAAACTTATCGAGAAAGAATTATTAGCTTTAGCATTGTTTAAATATAATGAACAGTTTAGATAAAGTGCTGAAAAGCTTGGAGAGTTGTTAAATATAGTGGAACGTGCCATAACAAGACACAAATGGAAGTCATGCATTATCAGCAAAGCTTCAAATACAAATTGCTCTACAAATTGGGATGTTGATTATTTTCCAATGCCATCTAGTTTTCTGTCCTAGACCAGCAACATATGCAGAATTTTTTTCCTAATAATCTAATACCAATTCATCAACTGCAGTAATTTTTGCTGGCTTTCCTCCTCCACTGCCAGTTCTTCCGGCATTGTCAACTTTAACCTACAAATTAAATATAAAACGACACTAATTTATGAATTAGATCAAATGTAAAATTGAAAAAAAAAATAGCGAATTCTTCATCAAGTCATGAGCTGCATTCGTGTCGGCAGTAGACTCACTAGCTACATAATATGTTCATATTATGATAGTAACTGTGAACTTGAATTCCTACTTATCAAAGCTGCTTTCTTAGTGTTGGGCCAATAAGTGTCCCTAACGTATGCATAATCTTTGTTCTGAGATATCAGTCCCACAGCCTCACACATTACAACATTTTTTGTCCATTCGTTTACTTTATAATTTTTTGTTGTTATGCTTGAAAAAGCCTGAATAGTGTATCCTTTGATTCATTAATAATATTTAGTATAGTTAATTTGCTTTCAATTGATGGAATTTCAACCGAAAAGAGAAATAAAAACCAAAACACAAAACAACTTAGCCTTCTAACCTCAAATAACAATACCTACCAATGACTATAAACAAATGAACTCAATCAGCTAACTAGTGAAAGAGATCATGTAACTAGTGAAAAATTGTCACAAGTTACTAGACTGGTAAAATAGTTTGAGAAACAGAATCTACTAGAGCTGGTGAAATATACTCTGGTAACTAGTAACTGGTGAAATACTAAACAAGTATTTTTGAGAAACAGGCCCCTGTCCGATCAGGACTGGCACTTGCAGCAATGTGGCAACAAGGGCTGGTCACATTTCCACAGCGGACTGCTCTTTGTCAAGAAATTTTCTCGTTCCATTACTCTTTCATCGTATATTGAGTATAGTTAATCTGTTTCAATTGATGGAATTTCAGAGAAGAAGTGAAGTAAGAACCAAAAACATTTTTAGTCTTCAAATCAATAGATTTTGTGATAAACAAATGAAGTCAAAACTAGTGAAAAAAGTACTAAACCATTTTCACAAGTTACTAGACTGTGAAATAGTTTGAGAAACAGAATCTACTAGGCTTTTGAAGGAACTCTGGTAACTAAGTAACTGGTGAACTACTAAACTAGTATTTTTTGAGAATTAGGCCTATCCTGAAGGTACAGATTAATCTCTTTCTCTAGACATATAATATTCTGACCTTCAAATCCATTTTACTTTGGAAAACATGTCAAAGTCTATATACGTACTAATGAGTAAAGAACTTTATCCTCCGGTAATCCCAACAGGCACTTTTTAATGCATTTTGGATTTTATCTGTCACATATCAAAATATTTTGCATAGTTACTTCCCCACTGACATTTATATCGTAATCTAAAGTTTATTTTCCTGTGAACGTGTAAATAACATGTGATTCAAATCTATTAATGAGGCAGTTTGCTCGTTGTATGAATACTTAACTATTATCCTGTGCAACTTCAAGTAATATGGAATACCGTTTTGTTTTTGCAAAATGAAATAAAACGTGTTAAAGGAAAATTATACCTCTCTGCTAAGACATAACTCAGAATTTTTTTACATCAGTTACTATTCCTAGAGCTCGTTAAACTGAAATTATTTACTTTTATTAAAAAATTTTCAAATACGAGTTTATACATTTGTAGGGTAATATGGAAAAGCTTCTCAACGGGTAATAAAAAGGCATTTCCATTTTTATTCTGGCGTTTAGTTGCGCCTCCCGAGCATCATTTATATTTGTTACCTGATTTCTTCCAAGATATTTCAATTTTTCCACCTCTTCAAAAGAAATCAGGTATTTCCAAACATGGCATAGTTGCGCCCCGATGGTCATAGTACACACGAAAGTGATTGTCATAAAATAAATAAATTAGGCCCACTTAAAAATATTAGATCTATAATTTAATTTAATTTATTTATTTATTTAACCTGGTAGAGATAAGGCCATGAGGCCTTCTCTTCCCTAATTGTTTGGGGATTACAACTACAATTAAAGAATATAATTACAATTATAATTACAATTAATATCTGAATTTACAAATACAATAAAAATCAAAGTACTAAAAAATTAACATACTAATAAAAGCTAGACAGTTCATTGTAAAAATTAAGAAGAAGAGAATTTTTTATTAACTAAGTAAAAATTAAACCTACTCTACCAAAAGAAAATGCTTAATAAGTTTGCTTTTGATCGCTACTAAATTCCGACAGTCTCTGATGTCACTGGGTAGGAGTATTCCACAACAACGAGATTTGTATGATGATGAATACGATTAAGTCTTATGTGTTGGTATGGCTAGTATGCGGCTATTTTGCGTGCGTATGAAAGATTATGATAAGATGACAGGTAACTGAAACAGGAAGCAAGGTAGGTAGGTGTAGAGGTGTGAAGGACTTGGAAAAGGAGAACAAGAAAATGAAAATTTCTACGTTCGTTAAGCCGTAGTCAGTTTAGAGTTTGGAAGGATATAATGTGGACAGCAGACGAAGCTAACACAAGAATTATGGTAAACGCACTGAAATCAGGTAGGATATGATCAATTTTGCTATTTAAAATAACACTTTTTTAACGATCACACACAATAAATGAACTGCAATTTTTTTTTTTTCCTATCTAAAAACCCTATAAGAATTTAAATCGAAACGAATTAGAACCATTGTCTTTATTAACTTTTTACCCTTTTCCTAAAATTAAAAATTTAAATTAACTCACTATACGCCACAAGTGTGTGAAAATCACTAATAAAATATCACGATTTAAGGCCCCATATTAAACGACTCAAGAATTTGAATATGTCAATACATAAAGTGTCTTTCAGGATTTCATTTTAACCCCTGGTCTATCGATAATCACTGCATAAACAGTAGGAAAACAGTTAATAAAGTACTTCATGGCGTTCATTTTAACGGTATCGATAATGAAAATTAAATCGAATAAGAATTCAATAAGTTGGTTGATTACAGAAAGTCTCTTTCCGATAATGTATTTTTTCTACCTCTTTCATTAAAAATATGCCATGCCCCTTTTCTCTACCTGATGGGAACGCAATATGCCCACAAAACAGGGACAATTTATTTTTATCTGCTGCATCTTACCTATTAAAAATATAAGAATTTAAGACACTCGAATACACATGAGTTCTTTAGTAATTTAGAATTTTGAACAAATGGTTTCAGATATAGAAAATTAGACATACTTGCAAAAGTCACAAGTGTAAACAGAATAATGTTGTCCTTGTCACATTATTTTTGGCTGTTTTCTACCCCATTCTTTTTGAATTTAAGAACAGCATGAATACACAGCAGTCTCTATATAATATTCTGTTGATCCCATTTCTTCCGCTGCTTTCCTTTTAAAAACAAAAATTTATATCTAATAATTGTCGGGTAATATGTCTTTACTAACTATTCCATATTGCCCGAAATCGGCATTTGGAAATTAAATTTTATACCTTCATGATAACAGAGACAGTCGATATTGCAAAATTTGGAAGACTTTTTTGTTCAAAAGTATAAAACATTGCTTCGAAAGCTCAAACAAGACTGGTTCATGTATCCAGTAGAGATGAACAACGGTCTAGTTTAGCAAGATTTACAGCGCCCGCAATGCGTAAAACCCGCACGACAATTAATATACGTCGCGTAGTTGACGTAAAAATGAACACAATTTTAGACGATGAAGAAATGCTATCCCGAACTTCCGAAAATAATTGCAATCTTTAATCGCACAGTTGTTTATACCTGACTGAACTTTAAAATTTGGCAACTGTTATATATGTATAATCTATCAAAGCCTATTTGAAACATCATCTCTACCTTTCAGTGAAATTAATCCGTTGGCAGTTGATTTAATTACTGGAAAAGGCTGAATTTTCTTTTCATATGTTTGAGATCAGTGTGAAATTTAATAAAAATATATTAATGTAATGTTAAATTTCTTAAAATGCAAATTTATTTAATCATCATTTTTTCCATATTTAGCATCATCATCAGGTAATAACCAGGTTTCGAGTCTTTGGACCCGATACAATAAGTTTACTGTGCATGCACTATAGGTTGTTGACTCGCTGCAGGTAGATAGAGATGTGTTGAGGTAACAACGTTGCTATTTAGAGTAGAGTACGGTAGTATGGGAAAACACCCATATGTACATTCTGAAAGTAAATATACATTACACAATGATGTCAAAAGAATGCGAAAAGCATTTATTCTCCTGTCTTTTATAAGCATTTGTGTTTAATTATAGACAATGTTAATGGTGGAAATAAGCATGTAGCAATTTTAATTTTTTAAATTTATCCTATTGGTCGTCTTTAGGAAGTGCAGTTACAGTACCGAATTGCAATGTACTACAAGATACATTCTCAGTGTCTCAAACGTAAATTTTTTTCGGTTATCTGCCAAAGTTTGTACTGTAGAAAGCTGCGCTCTACGTCGCATGAGGTGATAGGAGCAAAACGAAAAAACCTAACATCATTGCAGCCTCCAAGAGACAGTCCTTTATTCTCGGGAGACTCTATGTCCACTAATATACTGTTTATATTACACAATGTTCCATATCCGTTATTTTTACATAAAATTGATTTCCACTTCTGTTTTACACGTTCAGTAACCGGTGTACTTGATGTCTCATTAATTCTCTGTATAATTTTCTAAATTATTTTGAGGGCTTCCGGCATCTCTTGCTCTGACTTTTCTAACCGTGTAATAGTTTCAGACACAGTTTGAAAATAGGTTTGTATGAAGACCAAATTATTCGTCAGAACCTTCAAATCCAGAGCGTTTTCCTTTGTGTATTTGTTGGCATTCATTCTACAGTACCCCCACCCACTGTACGCTTTACCACTATACTCAGTACGCCGTTATGCGGATTTCCCACTGAACTGCTCTATTGTGTCCGAAGTCTCGAAGCCTGGTAATAACATATGATAGAACCAGAACATTTTGATAACTAGTATACTGTTCTGTTTTGTCTTTTTGTCTCATTTAAACATTTATAATGATATTAATTTCAATGATGTATGTTATTCAAAGTTACAAAATCTTTCCACGCCGACCAAATGCTATTTCGAGAATGATGAGCGAGACTCGAAGCGCACGAGAATGACGAGACGAGACTCTAAAGACAAATGCAACGAACACAGTGAGCGAGAGCGGCAGTTAGTTTTTTTCATCTCTAGTAGGCAGAGTGTAGCTAGCTCGGAGAAGAATAGTTTCATTGACTTCAGATGAGGAAAAACTGGTATTCCTCATCTCCCGACTATTTTCTTGTTACCCGAAATTACTTTATAATTTTTAGTAGATCATTTTACTACGCTTTATCAACATCTTAGGTTATTTAGCGTCTGAATGAGATGAAGGTGATGATACCGGTGAAATGAGTCCGGGGTCCAGCACCGATAGTTACCCAGCATTTTTTAGATAGATGGATTTATTGAGTAATATTATATATACAGATTTTATATTATCATAATTTTCTCTAAAATCCAATGCACGGGTCTTCTGACCGTACGTGCTT
The DNA here is from genome assembly GCA_025594305.2 of Periplaneta americana. Lineage (NCBI taxonomy): Eukaryota > Metazoa > Arthropoda > Insecta > Blattodea > Blattidae > Periplaneta > Periplaneta americana. The sequence goes on from JAJSOF020000021.1 coordinate 16,614,341, forward strand.
TGTTCCCAAAACAAGTCCTTCTTTGTAGGTTCCCTCCACCTATGATTACATCCAACTGCTCTCTAAAAGAACACACATATTAAAATGGAAATGGCACAATAAAACACATTATATAATATATTCTAACCTAAAAGACATAAAAGTGTACAGATGGGTGGATACTATTATCCCTTCCTCAGTTCGCGTCACAAACTTCAACAGCTGAAGTTCTAATCTTTCTCGCCTTCAAGAAGAACAAGCCAGTCTTTTGTTCCCATTCTCTATTCCCCATGAGGTCAAGACATGCAAGCGAACTCCTACTCTGACTTAGCATCGAGGGTGGTAGATATTTTCTCCGTACATGTTCCAATTCGACAGATGTAATAAAATATGTTTATAGGAGTCCTTTTCTTTGCAAACCGGACAAAGACGCTCCCCTTCTTCGTTGACAATTTTATTACCCTTCCATGCCCCCAATCTTAGCCACGCTAAACCTGCTCTGTTATCTTTGTTAAAAGAGTTTATGTAGTCACACCTCCCCCAGTTAAGCATGAGATCTGATTGTAAATGTAGTGATGACTTTTCCGAACATTGGAGCTCAATCTCTTGCCTCTCGATATCAATTAAACGCATCTTCACATTACGCCATACATTCCTCCTGTTATTCTCTCCTTTCTCCCACACCCATCCCATTCCTATATGATGCAGCCCTCTCTGCAGTTTATAAACCCACTCCTTTTCCCAACCCTCTCTTTGTTGAACTTTGTAGTAAATCGACCGTAGAAGCGACTGATCCCCAAATATAATTTTAACCAGTATTTTATCACCCTAACTTTCATATGAATTACTTCGATTTGAAGCCCAAACTCCTTTAGCACCCCGCAGGTAGCTGTGCTTCTGCCAATTCCAAGTATTCGTTTCTGGAAGTACGTTTGTACCTTATTTAGTTTTCGCGCATTTTCCCAACCCCAAATCTCCGCCCCATACAACATAGATGATCTGACCACAGATCCGTATACTAGCTCCAATGTTGCTGCAGGAATATCTGGCACTTTAGTGATCAATTTCAATACCTCCGCACTCTTTACCCCGCACTTGCGTTTGTTACGTCAACATGCTTATCCCATCTCCCGTTCATTGATAAAGTAACCCCTAAATATATGAAATGTTTCACATTTTCCAATATGTGCCCGTCGTATGTCCATGTCTCATCCCTGCTATATACAGATCCATTTTTAAAAGTAATTGTCTTGGTCTTGTCTGTGTTAACAGTCATGCCCCATTGGCTACAATAATTCTCCAAGCAGTGAAGTTCCTGTTCCAGTCCATTTATTGATCAAGATATCAAAATCAGATCATCTGCATATAAGAGTGCAGGTATGGAGATCCCTTCTAAATTTGGAGCTTCAGATTCGATTTTATCGACCATCTCTGGTATGTCATCTACGAATATATTAAAAAGAAGGGGTCCCCCTTGTCTAACCCCTCTACGGGTAGCCACATTTTCCGAAACTTTGTCACATTCGTACTTTACACAGAACTCTACCTTCTCATATATTGCTGATATAGCTTTAATCATTCTCGACGACACCGAATCAAATGCTTTTTTAAAGTCTAAAAATGCGCAGTGCAGTTTTGCTCACATTGGGTTGAGAGATTTTTATTTTTATTTTAGTAGGTTATTTTACGACGCTTTATCAACATCTTAGGTTATTCAGCGTCTGAATGAGATGAAGGTGATAATGCTGGTGAAATGAGTCCGAGGTCCAGCACCGAAAGTTACCCAGCATTTGCTCATATTGGGTTGAGGGAAAACCCCGGAAAAAACCTCAACCAGGTAACTTGCCCCGACCGGGAATCGAACCCGGGCCACCTGGTTTCGTGACCAGACGCGCTGACTGTTACTCCACAGGTGTGGGCGGGTTGAGAGAAAACCCCAGAAAAAACCTCAACCAGGTAATTTGCCCCGAACGTGAATCGAACTCGGGCCACCTGGTTTCGCGGTCAGACGCGCTAACCGCTACTCCACAGGTGTGGCCTCCTCTATAAAACATGCCTGCAGAATCCAAGGGCTATGCATTATTTTGCTACATCTAACACAATTTAATTTCAATTCACCGAGGCCAATTTCCCTTCCTTCGCACGGTATACAATTTACATCCTACGTACGTAATAGTTTTTGTAATCTATTTGCTGTTTAATCTTCCCCCAAGTTAAAGAGATAATGGGAGTGACTGTGTACCAAGCAGAGCCAAGTTCACAGTTTAGGACACGGCCTTCTTTGATATCTTAATCAACAGTTGATACAAAAAATTCATGGCGAAATGCAAATGTGTACGCAATCGTGCCTAAATGTCACGTTAGAGGACCCTTACTTTTTTCATACGCAGACCTCTCGTCGTTTTAGCGTTGTTTGATGTTTTGTGTAATTTACATGGTGAATCAGCAAACAAATTGATTTTGTGATCCTGTAAGACCAGTATACTATAGGGTGACCAAAAATATTAACCAAAAAAATTTGCGTGCTGATATAGTTCTCGGAAGATGTGAGGTTCATTTCTCATTGTGGACTATTATTTGTTTAAGACAGTCATGAAACAAAATTACAGATGTTGAGGTTTCGTTTTTTTAATTTTTCAATACATGGTCCATACACAATATTTTTCACAAGGGACACATGACTTGCATCCAAACAATCGAAAGCATAATATCGTCCACTATAATATGAAAAAGATCTCCGCGAAAATAGATATTTCTCAGTTATGGGCTGAAACATGACATTTTTGTCTTAAATAATGTTCCAACTCACCTCAGCCTTCCTCCAAACCAATAAATCAGTGAAAATGTTGTGCATAGGCTAGCTTATTTTGTCCACATAATCTTTTTACGTCAATATCACCGGATCACATTTAACCTATTTTTACTCGTTGTCAGAAATTATCTTTCTGCTTCCTTCTGATTTTGTAATAATAGTTAACATCTACAGTATACTAATAATAAATCTGTAGCCGAAATTTTTCTGGTAATTTTTGATTTTCCAAAAATAATTGGTCCTAACATATAGGCTATAATTAATCATCCTGAAACCGAAAATCGCTTTTTTTGAAATTTTTGTTTCTATGTCTGTTTGTCTGTCTGTCTGTCTGTCTGGATCTTTGTTACCTTTTCACGCGACAATGGCTGAACGGATTTCGATGAAAATTGGAATATAAATTAAGTTCGTTGTAACTTAGATTTTAGGCTATATGATATTCAAAATACGTTATTTAAAAGGGGGTTATAAGGGGGCCTGAATTAAATAAATCGAAATATCTCGCTTATTATTCATTTTTGTAAACAATGTTACATAACAAAAGTTTCTTCAAAATCATTTCCGATGTTTTATGCTTTGAAAAATTTTGATAGGACTGATATTTAATGAGATAAATGAGTTTGAAAATTAAAATAACTGTCATCTAAGGCGGTGTAATGAAATAAAAAACAAATGACTTCGTCTATAAGGGGCCTTGGACAACAACAATCGAAAGTTATGAAACATAGCCTACAGATAATGTTTTATGTGTTTGTATGAAGTAATATCGGAAGCTAAATTAACCGATTTGTATAATTAATTATTATTTCACCATTGGAAAGTGTAGTTTCTCTATATGGACATAATGCTATAATGTTAGTTACAGTGAATCGAGGACAGGTAAGATTAAAATAGCTTCTTATGCACAGAAAACTTGATAGGCTATTCTGTATATTCGTTTCCTGTATTTCTTAAAATAATGTTGATGTACACATTCATTTTAATCTCAGAGAATTAACGAACAACGAGAGTGTATTGATTTAGTATGCAGTAATAGTACGTTAGCTTAGGATTCCATAATTTTATAATCCAAATTTTAACTCTGTTCAATTGAATCGTCTTAAAATACATAAAATACATATGCATTAAATGCAATGCAAAAAAATTGGATAATGAGCCACGCAGATTATGTTGCGCTGTTGTAAAATTTGTTCCTCCTGAGATTCAAGAGCCCCATAACAAATTAAAACTTACTTATTGAGTACATCCGTTATCAACACACTTTTTATATAATATAATATAATTAATATAATATAATATAATATAATATAATATAATATAATATAATATAATATAATATAATATAATATAATATAATATAATATAATATGTATTTGATTTAAGTTATTTGAAGGGTTCATAACCATAGTGGGCCAAGCTCCATTTACTGAATACGTAGAAAACAAGGGTTAAAATTAAGTTATTATCATAATTCAATGGAAACATATAGGAAGTAAAATAAAATATACACATTAAATCTAAATGATGTCAATCTTCATTAAACTATGGTTGCATGTAATAAAAATTAAGAAACATGCCAAAGGAATTGTCATTGCACCAAATGAGTGGTCTCTGGACCAAAATGATCGCATTTTAATTATTTAAATACAATTTAAATTAAGTAACATATTAAACGATTTAACCTTCTATAAAACACGAATGTTCCCTGGATCAAATGTCCTATTTTAATTATGTAATTACTTTATATTTATTTCTAACGGGTGCAGCGGAACGTTCGACAAGGCTAATATAGTTTTAAGAACAACGTTCGACAATAATAATTTTTCCCTTAATAGTAGAGATAAAATGATTTCTTGTTATAATGTTTTGAGAAGTCTAAGTTAAAGCTTTATTCAATAAAACAGTTTCTTATTAATTGTTCACCGTGCCGTGTATATTTGATATCCGTTTAAAATTATACAGATTATTTAGAGAAAAAGTCATCTTATGCACATAATACAGCAATAGTGGAATGAAAATTTCAGAGATGAAATGTCTTTCACAGTTTATCCACAAAAACTCACAAATATATTCTCCGTTTTCCCTTTTATTTTCAACAAAACAAAAGAATTCTATCAGGACTGTTTCCCCTTAGTTCCTTTCGTTTGTTTAATAATATTGCAGACTTAACTCAGAGTTTCAAACTGTCTCAATTTTACCTAGTTTTATTGAAATTTTCCGTCTCCCGTCACTGGAAGGAATGGTGAACGCGAGAACAGTTCGGGGCAGAAGAAGATATCAGATGACAGAAGACATTAAGATATATGGATCATACGAGGAGACAAAGAGGAAGGCAGAAAATAGGAAAGATTAGAGAACGCTGGGTTTGCAGTGAAAGATCTGTCCTTAGGCAGAACAGAATGAATGAATGAATTTATTTTAGTAGGTTTTTTACGTCGCTTTATCAACAGCTTAGGTTATTTAACTCCTGAATGAGATGAAGGCGATAATGCCGGTGAAATAAGTCCGGGGTCCAGCACCGAAAGTTACCCAGCATTTGCTCATATTGGGTTGAGGGAAAACCCCGGAAAAACCTCAACCAGGTAACTTGCCCCTACCGGGAATCGAACCCGGCCATCTGGTATCGTGTCCAGACGCGCTAACCGTTACTCCACAGGTGTGAACTAAATGAATGAATGAATATTGCATTGAATATGAAGAGTCCACTGCAAGAATGATGGATGTCATTTGGAATACATTTTGCAGGAGAAGCAATTGAAAGTTTGAAATGCTTAGCGCTCAAAGCTTAACTGTGATTTTCCGATCATTACTGGACAATGACTATCAGTGTTAATGCCATATAACTCTCTATGTACATTCTATATGTCTTAAGCTATGCATTGACAGTCTTGGTTCATTTTCGACAAGAAAGTGACATCCATCATTCTTGCAGAGGACTCTTCATAAATTAATAGTGACTTATTTTCTTGCATGGATTATGATATTAGCAAAATTTCAAGTTTTTGTTTTATGATTATGCTAAGATGATTATCATCAACGGGTGATATACGGTATAGTTATCGGAAAGGAAAATATACTAGTGGTATAGGACCCTGTTCATAGATAGCTGGAGTAGATATGTAGTTTCAACAGGTGGGTGAGCTTAATACCTGATGATGATGATGATGATGATGATGATGATGATGATGATGATGATGATGATGAAGCTATGATCATTGTTTCGTGAAATTTAGGGCGTTAATAATGTTCTCATCGAACACAAAGTCTCAAGAATATAATCCAGAGTTTATTAGTAGAGGATGCCGGGAAGTTTATACTTAACAAATTCTATGTTACGGAAGATAATAACCTACATTCAGTTTTCAATGCAGCTAATCAATGGGACAGCTTTAATTATGTAATAACCTGTAATGAGAAGTCCTCTAGAGTGTTGTCGATCGATTTCCACCTGGGAATAGCGTTGCAATGTGAAAGATATTAAAATATTATTGGTGAAAGTTTAGTCAATTTTTTAATATATAATACCTTGATGACGTAGGTGGGAGATTGTCAAAGAAGGATGATTGATTAATCTTAAAGACATCTTGTAGAAGTTTGCAGGTTTTGAGGCCTGTTAATTAAATCTTAATATTTATACAATAGTTTAGGAATTTAATAACTTCCAGTCACGCATTATCAAAGGTACGAAAATAAATACACCTTCGCTCCTCATACATAGGATAAAACACAGAAAATAAGCATCTTATAATGTGATTTTCAAACTACTAAATATAACTGGATACAGGCTCACTACTTCCTTTATTTTTTCCTTCTCAATATGCGAAATATAAGAGATAGCACTGTGATGCTGGAACAACAAGATTTCGAAATTTTCACGGAAGTGAATATCTCCACATATTGACTTACTAGAAACTAAGAACACAGACACATTCGCAAAAAGTTAAAAACATCGAGATAAAACAAAATTAAATGTTCAGCACATCACCGCCACTTTGTAGCAACGCCATATTGCATTTCTGGTCCAGGGGAAATACAATACAGCGTTTTTACTGAGTGACAAGTGTGAGTGCTTTCGTAAAAAAAACTAGTATTTCCTTTAGTCAAAAATACAATATGGCTTTGCTACGAATTAGCGGTGATATTCTGAACATTTAGCACAACAAAATTCTGAGCTAGCATACACTTGAAGTAGGCCTAATGCTTAAAACGAAAACGGTGACAGAAATGTTTCATACATAAACTCAAAAGCCATTCGAATACGGCTCAACGTTCAGTATCAACAGCGTGTAGATAATTATACAGTATGGACACTTCGCGTCGGTACCTTTGATGTAGCAGGACTGATTTCAATGACCTTCAAACCAATTTGAGCGTGAGATACTACTGTTGGCGCTGACATCACACCAGCTAGCAGTCGACACAGCGGAAATATAACACATACAATTAATACATCTAGGTACATTATGTACTCAAATTATATAAATTGGACCGATGAAATAATAAATCCGTCATTATCTGTAATATCTAGACTCTAGAGTTCCTTTATAATGAGAGTTGAGACGTTGACCCCAACAACAAATTAAAATATGTAATGATTTGATAGCGCTGAAAATGGGAAAACAAAACCATATACCTATAGTATATTGTATACAAATATTAAACGAATTTGATACATAATTTTATAATGTATTGTATTATTTATAACATAATTTATTATATACAAAACATAAGGAATTATTGTTACAACTAGTTTGTCACTGAGAAATAAGGAAAAGCTGTTAACTTGAATTCATTTGAAGCAAAGCGTTACTGGATTATGCAATAAGGTAGGCGATGTTTGGATCCTGTGTCTCAACTCTATTCTCAATTATTATCTTAACGTGTGCTCGATTACACTAACCTCTAGCGCTTAAAAGTGGAACTAAACGCCGGCGCACAGAGAAACAAAACACAGGAAAATTCGCTCAGTGTCCATTCTTTATAATCCCTATTCGCTGGTCCTAGGTCTCGCAAGTACGGATTACCGACGGAAGGAATGAGAATCAAACACTGCGATAAGGAAGAGCGGGCGACAGGAAAGTTCACGAGATAACTTGAATTGTATTCAAGAGTACAGTCGGAAGAGAAATGACATCGATAGAATCAGTCTTGCGTTGTAATAGTTACATTACTACTTTAGTTTGTTCCATTGCATGTGAATACGTGTCTTGTATCGCACGGTATTATTATTTCGTTCGTAAACATATGTTGCGCGTTTAATTAGCTTCGAATTTTCTCTTGCTACGTTCTTTATTTCCACAGCGATATCCTCATTTGTTCATCTTCTTGGAAGAGATAGTACTTCCATCAGCTCACACCTCTCCCCCCTCGGCGTGCCTACATACACATGTCAAAACAGACAGCAACGCCATCATTGCTTTTCGGTAATCGTTTCTTGCGCGAGATATATCACCGCCCATGGATGACAACAATTTGAATTTCAATAATACTGCTATCCCGTGAGTAACCAGCGCCACTGCGGATGACGCCCGAAGCTGTGAAATGACTTGATAGTACCACAGTCTACTATATACATTCGCGAAGCTCAATATGTAGTAAAAATGCAAACATGGGTAGTTGCCCACCACTAGGATCGCTAATATCGCCTCATCATCGCAGATCTCTCTCCTAGCAGCCGACAAAATATGTTACACTTTCGTTGTCGTGTTCTTTTGGAAAAATTAACACCTTCCTTCCATTATTGAAATATTAAATGCATGAAGTTAATTTATTATTTTAATGAAGTATATTAAATTCCACCATAAACTCGAAGATACCTGCAAGAAATAAGTTAATATAATTTTTGTTTGTGCAAAACGAACTGAAATTTACTATAATAGCTTCACTCATTCAAGATTATAGCGATAATTAACTATGAAACCAATAAATATTAATTTGCATTTCTCTTTACAACAATAATAATGGAAATATGAATTAATTACAGTAACTTACGTGTACCGGTACTTGTAGTGGGGTGAGGTTAAGCAATAATAATCACACCAGAATTGGAAATAAAACGTGATCAATACATTTTATTGTAACAGACTTTTTCTACGTGTCTAGTAAAGCAACAAATAAAAATAACAACAAAATTAACAGCTATAATTAAAAACATATCCTTTGAAGAAAAAAGTAGGCCTAAGCAATAATAATCCCACCAGAATTGGAAATGAAACGTGATCAATAAATTTCATTAAAACAAACTTAATTTTTCTACGTCTTTAGTAAAATAACACATAAAAATAATAACAAAATTAATAGCTACAATTAAAAATATATCCTCTGAAAAAAAAAGTAGACCTAACCTTTATTTCTCTGGAAATTTAGCAGCCTAAGTGACAGAACTTTAACCGGTATCTAATGTCCTTTCGGTTAGACTGAAACATTTCATTGTGAAATTTAAGGATATAATGTATTCTAACAGTCACAAAGAACTTCAAATTAACAGTTTTGTTTCTGCACAGCATTCTTATGGAAACCCAGGTACCTTTCTGAATCTTTCGGAAATCGGAAAAAGGATAACTCTGGCCTCTTTCTCTTACTGTTGCTTCAATTTATAGCACTACAAACGTCTCCTTCTTGTCCCATATTATTATTCCAATTATTATATTTTAGCCATTAACATTTTCTTTATAACCAATAATGAACATTTCACAAGCATCAATGTGAAATACGCAACGAGCTAGCACTCGATAGAAATACGACACAGTCCAAAGTCGACCATGGACAGTCTATTGTTTCTAGTTGCTAACCGCTTGGAGCGCTTTATCACGAGATTTGCAAAAAAACACCTCAAGCTTCGCGACTGTATATAGTAGACTGTGATAGTACGATATATTCTAGCTGGCTGTGGCTTTCCGCTTCCGGAATATAATCTCTGACCTTCTAGCGCTAGGGAAATGAAGTAAGCGACATTGTTGAAAATCAAATTGCGGCCATTTCTCTGGACTTTGTACAAGCACTGGAAGGCAGGTTAAGTTTCACGGAATAGGGACATAATATGATTATCGTGATGTTTATTTGTAAATAGGCTTGGTTGACATGCTAAAATTAGCATTTGATTTCGTCCGTGTTATGCTTCTCTTCAACCTTAACGGCCCTGGGGGCAGTTGTTGGTGGTAATTTAGTGGTTGAATCATTCATTAAGCAAAACCGTCAAAGGTTAAATTTAACTCTGTAGAAAAACATGCAGTAAACGAAGTTACACCCCCATCACCCTTGTTAGTCGTTTTGATCCCCAGACACGAATTTAAATGTTTTCATGCAAATCTAGCTTTCAGGTATAGCTCCCTGTGTAGATGAATTATTGAAATGGTTTCAGTTTACAAAGCAGAAACTTTCCACATTTTTAATTGGTCTGCCACAAATTCTCTCATATTATTTAAATGGATTTTCTGAGTAAGGATCATATTCTACACAAAGTAACAAAATATTTCTATACAGCCAACTTTTAATTAATATCGAATTTCAAACAGACAGTCACTATTGCACTTTAATGAAATACAAGTACCTGATCACTAAAATCTGAAAAAGGAAACTTAAAATAAAAACATTATTTGTGGATTGTAATCGTCTGTGTTTTTAATTACTGCGTATCGTTTTATTCTTCAAGGTCATATTGCTATAGGTCTCCTACAAGCAAACCTCAGCTCAGATTCTTCGCTCTGCGTATGCTATATCTCTCTTACCAAATACCTTACTATAATAATACCGGACAGCTGTATACTAGCAGCATTGGCGTGAGTGCGAAATATCGCGGACCTGACATCTAGCGGAGCGGGATGGAATTACGTCCACATATACAAATATTAACATAGCGAGATTCGTATTATTTTTTAAAACGTGAGTTCCTAATGTGGAGTAATATATGAAACACTTCAGAAATGTTGATTAATATTTAATGTAAAATTATTATCTTATATCAAAGCTGCATATTATGATAAGTATTGCATACTTCATATTACTTTCCGTTATTAATTGTTACATATTTTTTCTTTGGTTTAGTGAGACAAAATCAATTCTGATATTAGGAATGAATTTACAATAATGCTTTATATACGCATTGCTGACAACTGCAAAGATAAAATTGATAGTAATCTGATGCTTGTAATAATTACTAAAGGCATGTGGACAACAATAAAACTTAATTTGATAAAACCTTAAAATTTCCGATACATTTTAACTTCTATTCATTTATTAGGTCTAGATAAAAAGCTAATTTGTATTTTTCTATCAACACAAAGACGAAGGCATTAAGCCTACTGAAGAATGTTGGTGACTCACGTTTTATGATCCCTCGGAAATCGAAAGTACGATTTGGAGCAATTTGTAATGCTGTAATTTTGTAGCAATTATAAACAGCACATATACACCCTGACATTTTAACACAGCACTAATTAATAAAACTATTAACTACCCGGAAAAATCTGCAGTGGCGCAACACAGCATAAAATACTGTTTGACCACACAAGGTCATTAACAAATCAAGCCACTTGGGATCGTACAATCAAGGAGGCCATAGAGATCAAGCTGGAGAAAAACAACTTTAACAGAGACAGTGGACTCCAGCTCAGTCAGGCATGGACACCGGCCTTAGACCAACTCAGGCCCTCTTACAATCAAGGTCATGAAGATCACGGACCGAGGACGGCAACCGATTCCAACCGGCGGAACAGGGCTCGCCGCCCGCCAAACTTCACGCAGGAATCCCGGGAGGGCTGGAGCTTAGCGATGACAATTCCCGGCCCCGGATTGGCCGATCCGCCAACCAATCCCGTTTCACCTGAGACAGCCTAACATCTATATAACCTTTCGACTTTCTGTTCGGACATCACTTCCCTGAAGATGGCTGCAGAGATAGCAGTCGAAAGCTTGGAGCATTCCAAAATCTTAACTCGGCTGATATCCCGCGAAAACATATTAGCGTAGCCCAGCAACAATATGCATTGCAGTTGATTACAGCTTGTTTCACGAGTATCATCACACCGGCCGCCTAGGTAGCAGCACCAGTGTCGTTCGCACGTAAAATTGCTAGCTGTTCGGTATTATCATACTAAGGTATTTGCTCTTACCACCCTGCAGTAGGCGGGTTCTTTAATAAGAGGCTACTGGTACAGCTATAACGGCTACGGTTGCGGACATGTGCACTCAAAGAGCAGCTGTAATAATAACCAATTAAGTGAATATATCATTACAAGATGTCAACATCGTCTCTTTCTAAGTCACAATCGGTATCTATCTTCACAGGAACTGTCCTCATGTTTCAGTTTTAAATATTTAAATTAAATTAAATTAAATTAATATTTAATATAAAACACTATGTGACTCCCTGACTCTGTAGCAATAACACGTGTTCAGTTCAGCACAAAAAGATAATACGTGCGCATGCGCATAGTGTCGTAGGTGTGATTGGAGACGGGGAGCATGCTGGGAAAGGGAACATGAGTCATCTGCGCGAGACAGTCACGCCCGCTGGTTTCTGCGCACTGAGTTTTCTTTGTTGGATGCCTATACGTATCACATTATACATAAGACTGACCATTGCAATATTATGAAATGACAACATAAAAAGAGAATTACCACCAGAACTTCCATTGTCAAAGAGGCATTTTTTTGGTAAAGACCACTAGATGGAAGTACAGTTGCAAGCTATTACCACAGTCCAGTACATACAGTCACGAACCTTGAGTTTTGAGGGAACTAGCAACAATTGACTGTGCCGGTACTATTTCGGATTGTCTGTGATGAGGCGATAGTAGCGATCCTAGTGATTGACAACTATCTATGGATGCATATTCCCTACGTGACTGTGCTATTACTCTATGTAATTCCATAAGGTTATAACGTAACTTGTTTTGCAGCCTCTAGATGGCAGCATAGTGAAACTGATCAAAGTTGTTGTCTTGAAAGTCTATTAGACTGATCAATCTGTTATATATAATCAGGGGTGTTATGCACTTATGCTATTTAAGAAATTCTGTGCACGACAACAAAACAAGTTGAATTTCAATTAGTTTTAATTTATCCCTGCTGCGAGAAACTTCTCTCGTGTTACCTGTTATTATTTGCAGCAAATTAAAGGTTAATTTATTAGTTTTTGTTTAACAGTAAACTTTCTTAGAAACATCATACGCAGTTTTTATATAGGCCTATATTAAGTTATCCGGAACCTTATTTTCACTAAGAAGATTGAAAAATTTATACTGTCTAGTGCTTCACTAAACTTATACCAGGCCTATGCTTTTTTCATACCTATTTCAACTGTTGTGTGCCGGTGCGGAAGTTATTTTTAGCCTTAAAAAGAAGGCATTACGTATAATTAAATACTGTGGTCCTAGATCTTAACATTGTAAACACATTTTTAAAGATTCATAGGTGTTAACACTCTTCTCATTACGTTCTTGCCTGCGTCTTACTTATTTAATTACAACAAGAGGTAATTTGAATTTAGTTGTTCCTTAGTGCCGATAAAATAAAATTTTGCATGATCACATTATTTTGGAAATTAAGTTTTATATTAAGCCCCCCTGAGAATACTACAAGAATAAACAATTTTTGGAGGCTCAAACATAATGCAAAATAATTTTGTTAAATAAAATTTTTATAGTGTTCAAGATTAGACTACCTTGAAAATTATTTTATTTAATAAAATTCTTTTTATCTTTAACGCACCATATTGCAAAAGCATTATGTTTTATGGTATATTGCGTACACTTTTTGTATTTTTATTGTGTATTTTTTATTTTTAGTTAACCTATTGCAATTTTATTGCTTAATGGTTGTAATCAAAGGAATTAAATTAAATAGAAAGCTCTTAATTCGACTTAGTTTTGAGCAGTGAAACCCTACAAGGCACTTTTTTTTCGCGCTGACTTAAGGGTACTTGTAAAATCTATGGTTTTGTTGAAAATTCAGTCGGAAGTAATAATAATATGCAGCATAGTAAAGCTATAAACCTATCGAATTTTGTTAAACATCCGTTTTAATTCGCCAAAATTTTTAATCTTTTTTATAGGCGTTTTAAAATATCATTTATTATCATTTCATGGTTAGGTTAGGTTACTATGGCTATGGGCGGGTTAGGAAGACCTTTTGCACGTCGGTCATACTGAGTCTATTGTACACTCCGAAGTATATGGGATGAATAAGGACGAGGGTGTACCAGCCCACCGGCTGCATGTGACCCCTCATCCGCTCACCAAATGGGAGCCTCCTATCCTCCCCCGCCCTAAGTTCACAATGCCAAGTTGACCAAGCAGGATCCATTCCAACGGTCGTTCCAAGGCGTCGAAGCGCCCTTGGAAGTGCTCTTACTTAAGGAATCTTAGCAGAGATATTGCGAAAGGCTGGAAACTGAAGAACGGTTGTAGAGAGGACGCTACCTCTCGTAAGCGGATGAAGACATGCGTCTTGACCTGAATATGGCTACTGAATGAGATGATAAAGATGAATGATGTGATATGAAAATCTGAATTCTTTCTCTAGACGGGAGAGGAATTCAGATTTTCATATGGACCGTGGCAATGTTCCAACCCGGCATTTGCCTAAGTAACTGTGGAAAACCACAGCCAGATCGGTCGGTCCGGGAATCGAACCACGGACCTCCAGAATGTGAGTACCATACGATACGCATGAGCCAACTCGCTCTGTTTCATTTTTTATTTACTTGTATAGAACCTTGAGAAATTTCTGTACAAAAATAGTTTTATTCAAACTAGAGCTGCGAATTTGTTCAGAGCCCTTACTGTCCGTTACTCAGGAGAAGACGAGCGGAAAGAATGTGACCTTCTTGACTATCGCTGCTGATTATTATAAACATCGCTCAGATAAGCATCCCAGTAGCCAGGTTATTACTCGTGCAGGAAACATGAGTAACAGTGCGTATGGAAATTAAAGCTAAGTTGAACAGAAGGAGACCTAATGTTTCCGCTTACTGCAGTACAAATATTTCACGTGTTATCGGACGTTATCTGTTCACATCCCTTCCTTCTCAGTCCGCTCTCGTCTTCTCCTGAGTCACCGACAGTACTTTCATTTCGACAGTTACAGCAATAAGAAACTAAGATGATTTGTAGAAGGGGGAAAAATGAAATACCGATACTTGAATGAGTAAATGAATTTTATGAGGACTAACTTGAGGAATAACGTAAAGCGCGAACAGAAGACCTGGAAAAATATAAATAAAAACAGGGGCTCTATGATGAGAATTCTGCCGACCAACTCCCTCTGAGATAAGCGATGAAAATAATAATAAATCTCTCGCAAAATAAACATTTAAATCGTATGCAAATTATTTCCTCACAACCGCCCACGCAAAGTGTAACGCCTCCCTACTTTAACTTCATTTTTATCTCATAAGAGAAGAAGAGGAGGAGCTTAATGTTTTATTAATGTGAATTTGTTATTTCGTCACCTCAAACTTTCTAGGCATCTCTACTTAGAAAAAACAAACTCGGTATGAAAATTAATAAATGTGCGAAGTGATCATGAATAATTATTCAGATCGGACTCGGATGAAGCAACTGAGAGTGAAAAGATGGCGAATGTGGTGGTATTCCTCGAATGAGAAAGGCTTGTCAAAGTCGTGCTCGGTGATATTTCTCTGACCAAAAATATGGATTACCCAAATAATTTAATTTATACTGATTTTAAAGTATTAACTATTGAAGAAATTGATAAATATAGTTCACTAACTTACTACCACAGAAATCAAATAAAACATAAATATATTCGACATGAATATCATACTCGAAGACAAAAGTCTACTTTCCCATTAATTGAAACTATTTGCCAAATTTGAAATATTTTAAAATTAACGCTTTTAAAAAACAAATTTATAAAATTATTCATGATATATAATATTAACAAATGTATTTTTTACCTTTTATTTCTGCCGTCTATATTCATGTTTTTATTGAATTTCACTGGCTTCTGCCTGATTGTGAATTTATATTAATTTTTTTCTCTTTTTCTCTTTCTTTTCTTTTTTATTTTTTGTTTGCTCTTGTGTGTTATTCATTGGTTTGAATTAAGTTATTTACTGTATTTAGTAAACTGTCTTTCTAAATTTTATGTTATGTCTATATTATTGGCTAAGACCACACCGTACACGAGCCTTGCTCTTACGGTAGCGGCTAGAAACATTTTTTTTTATAAATTTAATTTGTACTCACTAGCTAGCTAGTTAAATAAATAAATAAATAAATAAATAAATAAATAACACAATAACTAAATAAGTAAATAAATAAATAAATAAATAAATAAATAAATAAATAAATAAATAAATGGGCCGAGCTTGCGTCACGTTAAAGAGCAGTATCAGAACCGATCCCGCGTCCCGAAATAATTTTCTCGTGTATCAAAATGTTCTGATTTCATGGCATATTAGACAGCTGATTTTCGTTCCTATCAGATTGTTGGATTTATTCTAGATTGGAAGATAATTCCGCACAGTCTCGTACAGACATACTTAAGAAACGGAGAAATGACTCTAGTACGCATGTTCAAGGCAGAAATTTAATTCTCGTTGATGTGCCAACAGAGAGAATGATCATAATATACAATTTTAGGCAGGTTTCATCACAGAATACTTACTGAATCATCTATCCTCTGTGCTCATCTTATGCACTTTATACACTTTGACTTTAGTTTGGCGCCATTCCGTATTATGTCCACTTTGTTCCACTTGATGCGTCAGTCATTGGTTTCGGCGGAAATGTAGAAGGAAAAAAAAAAAAAATTTATACGACCACTTCTACGACAGATATAGATTAGATTAGATATAAGCGAGAATAACAACAAAGACGTAAAACATTGCAACCCCTCACGTGTAATAAGATCCTTGGCTTCTGCCCCTATAGTGAGGACCTTCGCAACATCCATGCTGTCCGTTCTATGGTGGCCGAGGCACTGATGGAAGTAGGGTTTACAGTCCATCAAGAGGTGCAGGTACTAGCCACACAAGGAAGTGTTCGGCGAATTGATATCATTGGCATTAAGAACAACTCGGCATACATTCTCGATCCCACCATCAGATTTGAGACACATGCAGATCAACCGCATGAGGTGGACAGTGAAAAGAAACGGATCTATGACCCATTCTATAAAGATAAATATAATCTGTCCCACATTGATGTAACAGGTCTGATGGTGGGAGCACGAGGTACCATACCCTCCTTCTTTGCCTGCAACAAATGTAAAAACCTGGGGCTAACACACAGCATTGTGAAGGAAATAGCCATTAGTGCCCTCAAAGGATCGGTTCAGATATTGAGAAATCACTTGTATGGGAGTGATAATGTAAATTTCAAGTTATCTTAACTGATGGCTATTGATTGGTTTAGATATCAATGCCAACAAATCCGTACTATTATTTTTCTCGCGGTATATGGCATTCAAATCATTTTAACCTATCTGATGATATTTTATCCCCTTTCTTAACTGTAAATGAGCACAAACGCTACTTGGGTGTAAATTTTCTGACATTTTGCATATTCGATTCCCGAACCGTTTCAAATGTACATCATTTTACCTTTTAGGTGTATTTCCAAATTATGTAATACGCTTTGTCAAATCTGGCAACCTTTTCATAGGGAAGAAAAATTTATTATTATATGGCTCTGGTGATAAATCACGTACAGTAAACGTCTCTATATTTTCCGAGAAGAGTGGCTGGAATCTTGTGTGTAGGTAGGTTACGTTAGTTACGTTAAGTTAGGTTAGTTCATATTAGGTTAATAATTACTTCAATAAGATGGTTGCTAGTTTCCATTTCTTTCATAAGGGATTTATACAGTTTTCAACTTGTTTTGTGGTCATTTTGGGAAGATTTTGTAATTTTTTTTACATATGAAATGATGTGGTTGTTAAAATATACGTAGGCCTATACTGTTATAAGAGTACTACTGTTGAATATGTGGACTGATAGGTGGAAATAATTAGTGCAATAAAATTATCAGTAACGATTGTGTCCCTAATTTTTACTTACGAAAGTTGGCAAGCCTACAAATAACATAACATAATATTAGCTGTCGTCGAGAAGTTCCGTCGTACGGGATGTCTTATGTCACTTGCATGTTATAATGACTTATCTTGTTTTTCAGAGAATGTTTGTGATTTCAGTACTCCCTACGACCGGAAATAACGCTCTACGATAAACAGCTTCTCCTCTGTTGTGAGAACCATAATTGCAGCACTAACCCAACACTGAATATGCAATATGTTAAACTATCATATAAAATAAATAGATTCTTCGTTGCTAGGGAAACATGGACAGCAGATAAGCAATAATTTCAGTACTGTTTGTTTTGGCGCTTACTGTAATCTATACTAATAATAAATCTGTAGCCGAAATTTTTCTGGTAATTTTCGATTTTACAAAAATAACAGGTCCTAACATATATAATTAACCACTCTGAAACCGAAAATCGCTTTTTTGAAATTTTTGTTTGTATATCTGTCTGTCTGTCTGTCTGTCTGTATGTTTGTTACCTTTTCACGCGATAATGGCTGAACGGATTTCGATGAAAATTGGAATATAAATTAAGTTCGTTGTAACTTAGATTTTAGGCTATATGGCATTCAAAATACATTACTTAAAAAGGGGGTTATAAGGAGGCCTGAATCGAAATAGGCTATCTCGCTTATTATTGATTTTTATAAAAATGTTACATAACAAAAGTTTCTTTAAAAATAATTTCCGATAAGTTTTATTCCTTGAAAAATTTTGATAGGACTGATATTTAATGAGATAAATGAGTTTTAAAATTAAAATAACTGCCATGTAAGGCCGTGTAATGAATTAAAAACAGATGACTTCGTATATAAGGGGCCTTGGACAGCAACAATCGAAAGCTATGAAACATAGCCTACAGAGAATGTTTCTGTGTTTGTATGAAGTAATATCGGAAGCTAAATTAACTGATTTGTACAATTAATTATTATTTCACCATTGGAAAATGTAGTTTCTCTAGATGGACATAAAATGCTATAATGTTATTACAGTAACTTCTGATATAATATAATATAATATAATATAATATAATATAATATAATGTAATATAATATATAATATAATATAATATGTAATATTATATTATGTAATTTAAGTTATTTGAAGGTTACAGAACCATAGTGGGCCAAGCGTCATTTACTGAATACGTAGAAAACAAGGGTTAAAATTAAGTTATTACCATAATTCAATGGAAACCTATAACAAGTAAAATAAAATATACACATTAAATCTAAATGATGTCAATCTTCATTAAACTATGGTTGCATATAATAAAAATTAAGAAACATGTTAAAGGAATTGTCATTGCACCAAATGAGTGTCTCTGCATCAAAATGATCGCATTTTAATTATTTGGATGCAATTTAAATTAAGCAACATATTAAACGATTTATCCTTCTATCAAACACGAATTTTCCATGGATCAAACGTCCTATTTTAATTATGTACTGTAATTATTTTTTATTTCTTTCTAACGGGTGCAGCGGAGCGCACGGGTACGGCTAGTAATAGTAATAAAATAGTACTACACTTTGCAGGCATGTTTTATTATTATTATTATTATTATTATTATTATTATTATTATTATTACTATTGATATTATTATTATCATTTTCACCATAATTATAACTATTGTAATTATTGCATTCCTGATTCCAGTGGTCACCTCATCTCAAGGAGGATGATAAATACAATAACTGCAATTTAGGTATAGATAATATTCTTGAAACATATTATGCAGAATAAAAACAATTATTAAAGACATGAATTTACTGTACTGTGAAGTATAGGTGCAGAGGTGAAAGAAAATAGAAACTTGATACCTAATATGCTGTGTTAAATAACTATTTTCAAAGTAGACGTTCAATGTGTGCGTAAATTTAATTCTAATAAATGGAAGATAATATACCAATTAAGTTTTGTTATGTTTTAATGAACATTATGTATTAATTTACTAATATTTCTTAGGTATGTAGTTATAATAATCACTTTCATGTGTTAAAATAAAAATTAAGTTGTATAATACCTAGTTGAATAGTTTCAGCTTTGTCTCAGCCATTCTGATGATATTCTAATCTATGATCAGTTTATTCTAAAATTTTGAGTATCACGATCTTTGTGACCCGGTATCTTTCATGAAATTTTGTGTCATTCAAGTTTTCAAAATGATCGTTTCTTAAATGGTAACATCTTCATTTGGGTCTTGATTTTCGAGCAGTTCCAGATGTAACAATTCTGCGTCGAAACGTTCCGCCATTTTGTATTGCAACTAGCGAACCATTAAAAATTTAAAGACGGAAATTTGTATCACTAAACTAATGACAGCTTTGCTGGTTCGTTAGGGCTAAAGTTGCTTGGTGAGCTATAAAAATAATTTAATGAACCAGTAAATAAATTAATGAATCATTAAAAACATAGTGAAGCTTGGTTGAACCGGCTATAAGACTTTCAGTTCAACATCTTGTCAGGACCTATAAAACCAGCTTATCTAGAATTTTATTACGTATTCGTTGTCCTTACATGAAAGTACTGATGACATAAAAACCATTGTTTGCATATTATTACAAGGCTGGGAAATCCGATAGTACATGCACATCGAAACGTCATGTATCCATGTGTTGCAACTCTTCGTCTCTAGGAAAGCGGATCGAAGACGGGCATAAGTAAGCTTTCTAGCGGACAGCATTTATCGCAGTATTGACATTTACAATACGAAAAGGTCACCGCATGCTGAATCGAATATTTTACACAAAGTAATAACAATGCACTAAAGGGAACTGGTTAGTGTAGATGACAAAAAGCCAAATTTTCGGTATTTGCCTCTAAACATTCAACATTTTCTGTAAACAAAAACATATACATGAGTTTGCATTGTTACAAATATTTCAGACTCTAAAATTATTTTTTTAACAAGTTGAGCATGCTTTATAATATCAATTTTTGTTTTCCACGTCTGTGCTTATCTTAATATTTGGATTTATAAGAACGTTTTGACCTGAAGTGTGTGTCACTTTCAGACCAACTGGGTCTATGTCATTGTGTGTTGGGACGACTAGCTTCTTAATTATTTTGGGTTGTTCACTTGTGTATGACCTTTCATGATTTTTAATTTAGCTGCCTTCAATGAGCAGTGTGTGGTTGGTTGTTATGATTCTGTTAAACTCTCTCTTTTGAAAACCCATATAGACAATGGAAAATTATGATGTACAACCATTACCTGCAATAAATATAAACAAATAAAATATATACACTGTAAAAACACTGTAAAACACTGTATACACTATATCACGTTTATCACATATATGGTTGGCTGTGTTGGCCTGTTATATCGTTAAAAATGGGGTTGTTTTACTGTTCTTGGTAAAAACTGTCTTTTTGACGCACCAACAACCCCATTTTTAACGATATAACAGGTTAACACAGCCAACCATATAAGTGATAAAAGTGATATAGTGTATACAGTGTTTTATAGTCTTATATATTTTACTTGTTTATATTTATGTGCAATAATGGTTTTAACATAATTTTCCATTGTCCTATATGGGTTTTCAAAAGATAGAGTTTAACAGAATCATAACAACCAACCACACACTGCTCATAGAAATTTTAGCTAAATTAAGAAATCATGAAAGGTCATACACAAGTGAACAACCCACAACATAATTAAGAAGCTAGGTCGTCACAACAACAATGACATAGACCCTGAATCTGACCACGGATGACACACACCGAGTGTCGCAAAACGTTCATATAAACCAAATATTAAGATAACACAGGTGGAAAAAAAAATTGATATTATAATACAGTGAGCTTATCGGCATCTCCAAAATGAAACTAAGTTGAGCATGCATTTAAATACCAGGTAAGAAATTATAAATTTACTTTTTTTCACTTAATTTTTAAGGGTGCTATAATAATAAGATTTATTAAACACAATGTGTACATTGTTACATTTTAGTCAAAAGTTGTCTCCTTTTGCGTAGAACTTTAGTGTCTCAGTGCTTGCTTGGCAGGTGAGTATATGATACTGACTGCAGCTGTGCCCACAGAGGGTGCAGATACACTGCTCTGAGGCTGAGTGGTATCCTCGTTTGGCACAGATCCTATGGTGGAACCCGTGGGCCGCCGTCCTGGTGAAGACGTGACGTAGCTCGAAGTTAGGCTTCTTCCATTCTTCCGTGTTCATGGCTGGCGTCTGAAGGAATTCCTGGTCCACGTCTGCTGCTTTTTCTTCTCTGTCCCTAACGTGGGCCTCATATGCTGGTGTAGGTTGAAGGCCGTTGCTCGTCATCAGCCTCTTACGAAGAAATCCGTGTCCATTAATCAGGTATACCAGCCTAGTTTGCGTTGTTCTTGATACTTGAAGAGCTCTTTTTAGGTAGGAAGCTTTCACGGCTTAAAGCTTCTTCAGGTTCGCTGAGGTTAGTGAACCCATATCTCTTTCAGCGCGTAGCTAACAATTGGAGCGATCTTGATGTACTGGGTGTTCATTTAAAGTGTATCATGACGTCACTGTTGATGAGTCAGCGATTTGAAGCGAGTTTCAGCTTTTATGTCAGAGAAGTTAATTTATTATTCAAGGCGTTCAATCTTAACTTGAGAACGTGTACGGTATAACTTGAACGTCGTAGCAACAGATGGCGGTCTGTACTGTCTGATGTACTACCATATCCTCTTTCGAACTGTGTTTTGCGCGGGCAAGTCGTACGCAGGGTATTTGTTATCAATTATTTTTATCATCGGTTCCGTACGGCAACATTCCACAATACAAATCAAATGTTCCGTGTCCATGTTGACCGTCGAAATTAATGTCAACAAATACATAAGTAATCGTGCCCATATCTCGACAGTAAGAAAAAAACTCACCTCAGTACATGTTTCGAAACAGTTCACATTCCTGCCACTACCGGCGTTACCGTAAGTATCGGTAAGTACTCTTCAGAATGAACGCCGTACTTTCTAGGCAACTTCTTTGGCAGATAGGTAATACACTCTGCAGAAGTGTAGGAAGATTGAACTTCTTAGGCTCATCGACTAGCCACATGACGGCATACAGCGAGCCATGACACATTTGAACTGAACACCCAGTAGAAGAGGCGCAGGGCTGTGGTCGTGGAGAGCTTTCGAGCTTCTTTATGTCGTACGTAGCCTTGATCGCCGCCGAGCATCTTTCTTGTTTTTAGTAAAGGACTTTGTCAGGGTGCTATGCATAGACATTTCGCTAGCCCGCGCTACGAGCGTGCTAAACTAGCCCCGGCTATCGACTGATTACTTGTACAGGATTCATATCATATCATATCGCTAACACTGGTTTATGAATATGAAAAACGTTAGTTCGCTGATCATCCACCGGAAGCCCGCGCTAAGAATGTCTATGAATTTGGCCCTTAGAGACTATTTCCAGAAATTGTTAAACCTACCGCTCTAAAATTTTGCACACATTTCCTAGTATGTATGTGGATAAACTTTTATTAACACAATTTAAATATTTATTGAAATATGATTAAATTTGTATGTAAAAATGTTAGTTTATTCCTCACATAGCAGATATTAATCCTTGGATTGAAATTGCTTAAGCTAAATAAACTAATTTTAAAGGCATATTGGTCCGTTAAGTACAATATCAATTAATGAATGAGTTTAATACAGTCAATACTTAACAATAATGAGTACATTAATCTTATGTTAGAACAAGTTATTATTTAAGTGCTCTTTCTTAACATATTGGAATTTAATCTCATTTTTGACCCAGTATAACTGTGAGAAGCGTTTAGTTCTTTTCGCTGTTAAAAATTTGTTACGTAGCGGGATGGTGGCATATTTGGGGATAACGTCTAACAAAAGGCATTGCTTGTTAAACCAAATGTTAGCCTTTGTTGTTAATAATTAAGTTTTAGTGTTCATAAACATGTTCATAATTTTTGCCAGTCAGGCAAAAAAAAAAAAAAAATATGAACATGTTTATGAACACAAAAACTAAATTATATGTTCATTTTTTTTTTTTTTTTGCCTGACTGGCAAAAATTATGAACATGTTTATGAACACTAAATCACTAAAGGTTAAAATATTTGTATTTATTTTGTATACTTTTCAGGTCTGGAAATTCACAGATGATTGCGTGAATAAGTTTTAGGGTCGAATTCATAGTCGTCACTTATAAAATGAGGAAATAAGTAATGAGCGTTACCTTAGCACTTATTTTAGATCGCATTGCAGAGACGCTACTCATTCATATGCCCTGAGCATTCCCTTGACATTGAAGAAATATGGCAACATGGCTAGACGTGAGCGCTTTCCTACATTCAATTGTTTTCAAGCGCCTTCAAATTGTTAAATCGGCATTATTGTCATACACAAATACAGAAGTAAATATTATAGAGCTAAAAATTATACACATGTCCAGAAAGCATTTTACAGAAATGAAAGAAGTGAGCTAAGATAACTAGTTATGAAATATGGAGATATCGTCGAAAGTAAAGAAAAATTGATAATTTTTCTCTCCAAAAGAAGAAATTGACATGGAACAAAATTGCAGTTGAGTTTAATGCAAACTCCGGAAATATTCCTGTAAGTAAATAATTTTCATTTATTTTTCAGTTATTTTTATGCTAAACAAAGTGGAAATGATATAATTACGCAAGTTTTAACAGCTTATTCCTTGGGTAGAATACAAACAAAAATGCAAATGACACTTTGTTGGGACGTGAATACTTTTCGAAAAAAAATGCCACTTAAATCTACCAGAAATCCTGCTGTATCATAAAATCTCAAAGCAACCAGTACTTTCAGCAGTGGCGAAATCGGTAAGCCTCATGGTTGTATTGTGAATTTAAATGAGACACACCAGAATATTCACAACAGTGTTCTTGTCGAAACGGTATCTCCTCTTAAATTGTTGATCATTATATATCTCTAAAGGGTTCTCCATATCTCTGACATATCTTTTGCTTGCCGAAACTCATTTCCATTTTAATTACAGAACTCAATAGATTAAATTAAATCATAATCATCATCTACTGTGTATCGAATCAGCTGATTACAATGCATATAAGGAAACGCTTGAGTAAGCTGACAAAGCTACCTTATTTGAATGAGTGTTCACTTCAGTGGGATTTATGAATTGGAAATTATTATAAGCAACTGCTTAAGTATTTCCTTACAATAAGTGTTGACTATGAATTCGGCCCTTATTTCTTTATTGGTATTTTAAGCCTATTTTTACCATTCGGGAAACGGTTTGTTATTCTTTAATACATGGTCTATCTTTATTCTATCTCTTTGACATAAATAATAATCAACTCTTCCATTTAAAATTCAGTCTCCCTACTGCAGAAACTCGTCCAGTGACGAAATAATTTCCTGCATTATATTGCGTTAGCTGCTTATATTGATAATACTTATCGCCTCTGGCGAAAGAAAACCATAACTTTTATTCTCCTCACTTTTCGACTCAAGCTTCTACTCCCAAAGTTATCTTTAATTTAAATTATACGTCATAACTGTATCTAAACTAAGATAAACTCAACATTATATCAATTCTACGTAAAGATTAATTTTTGGTCCTACAGAATATTTCTGTTATGGTAGCAATGGTTATTAGAAGAGAAAAATTCGCTCCAGCGCCGGGGACAGTGGAAAGGAAATTTTGGCAAAAGTGGCCTCGGCAACAACATCCAGAGAGTGATACAATAACTGTTTGGCATAAAACGTTCTTGAAACCGGCTCTCTAGTAGGAAAACGACCGAGTGGGAAGAAAGTGTCAGAGCAACAAATCAACGCAATTCAGAAGGCTTTCCAGCGCAGCCCAATTAAATCTGTTCCTCGTGCCAGCAGGAAACTAGAGATTCCAATGTCAAAACTATCCCTGATGTAGGTCAGTGGTGGGCAAAATGAACGCAACCCACAAGACAGGATTTAAATGGCAACTACGTACTGTGGGAGGGGTTGCACTCTACAGTGCAGTGACGGATTTACAGACAGTTGCGCCACTACACTCCTATCTACCATATCTATATATAATTTGAACTGGTAATGGAAATTACGGGAAAACGGCTGAATGGATTTTAATGAGTGACCCCTCATTTTCAAGCCTGGCATCCAAAGTTTTTCGGAAAAGTAGTAGTTTTCAGTGAAATGTCAATTTTCCTACATAATTTTCCTATTTTCCAAAATCCATCTGTTGTCAGTTTTGAAAACTAATTTGATGAATCACGGCCGACTTGATTGAATTTCAGAACAAACCACACACTATAATAAACAATAGGCTATTACTCGAAGGCCATGACCTGCAGGATTGCCGACATATTTAGAGCTCAATTCAATTTGTTATTAAAAACTGATTCTGCAGTGTATAATTTTCTGAGTACAGCTGTGTATTGGATATTCAAATCTACGAAACCTGAGGTGGTTTGATGACATTATTATCATTAGAAATTAAATAGTATTATAGTTAATATCATTAATTGTACATAATATTGATGCTATATTGATGACATGAAAGTGAAACGTTCTGAGGTTATGTAAGTAAATCTAGAGAATATCTTAATTTAGATCTTCATTTCTATAATTTACTGAGTGACTGCTATATATAACTACAAAACTTGAGTAAGATAATAATATTGTTATTAAAAATCAAATATTTTTATACTTATTAAACCAGTGGGGTTGGGTCTTTTTCATATACTTAATGGCGGTGTAGCTCAGGATAGGGACTAATGGCGGGCTTATGTGAAGGCGGCAATGAACCTCCGGGTTCCTTAAAAGCCAGTAAGTAAGTAAGTAATGGCGGTGTAGTGTAGATATTGATATGTGTCAAATTGGCTCGAGAGAGCGCAAAATTACAGTTCCAGGAAAGATAAAAAGGTATTACTTACTGATAAAATAAGAGGCCTAGAAAATTTTGTAGTCTCCAGATCATTTCAGCAAGATCTCTTAGTAGGATAAAATGATTTTACGCTCTACATTTCAAGTTCTATAATGCAGCAGCTATACGAAAATGCTATTGTTCGAAAGCTTAGCAAACCTGACATTTTTTTAACTTTTGCCTACAATCCACAATGACCTGAAATACCTACTGCTATCGACCTGACATTGATACTTGCGTTTTCGCGTTGAAACTCAAAAACTGAAGTTGGATAGGTTCAAGAAAAAGTATTTGGCCTAAAAAAATCCATTCAGAGGGAGTATTTTTCATTATTATGGAAGCAAATAACTATCAAAAAGACAAGTATTATTCATTGAAAATAAATCTGAAAAATTTTTATTTGAACGTCTAACGAACTTAGTTTGCAGCAGCATTTGCTGCACAAGCCCCTAGTCTAATTAGAATAGTCCATTCACGTGATATTTAATTAATCATTTTTCAAAGCAATTTCTTCGAAATTGGGATTTATATCTGTGCATTCTATTTGAGATGAGCATCGCTTAAGCGGGATCTGTGGCTGGACCTTATAAATTTCATTTTAGAAAACAGCTATTCGCACTGGTAGGTTGATGAATACATACCGTCATTTCCCATAACTATGGTCCTAGAACATAACTATGGTCCACGATACAACCATTCAAAGATAATTGTAGAAGTAACATTGACAGTACGTAGATAGCTGCAGTGACTTGAATTCAAACTACAGTACAGCAAAAATATAGATAAACGAGATTCTACGTTATGGAGTACAAAATTTGAATAGTTGTATCGTGGACAATAGTTATGTTCCAGGACCATAGTTATGGGAAATGAAAGTACACATTATTTTTTAAGCAAACTGTCTAAGCGGTGAATATGTAGTACTGGACATCTTTTTAAAAATTTTAGCCCCCCAGAAGACCTTCACATTCTGCTTTCAAGAAGCCATCATTCTGCAAATCCAGTACCTCTAACTACAATTCTGGGATAAATTTTCAATTTAAACATGAAAAGGAGTGGCAAAAATATTGAAATCTTTCTCCATCCTTTGAAAATCACAGAATCTGTGTTCTTTGAACTCGTATAACAGGTGATCTATTTTAAGAATGTACATATTTAAGTTCGCGTCCTGAATATTTGTAACTGATCCTAAACATGAGAAATGAAAGAACCGCCTTCCTTGTAAGTGTGATATCCTCTCGATTCATATGATTCTGCGAAAGACATTGTATCACTAATGAAGCTTCGAAGTACAGCAATCAAGTATAATCCGCCACGTACACGCGCAGTATTTTCATGGAGTGGGGGAAGGGGAAGGTAGGGGGTAAGTTTGATGCTTCGCTGAGGTCTAACATCACTGCGGCAATGCTGCAGGAATGCCCGCCATTGTTGTAGGGCATAAAAGGTTACGGCTTCATGCTTACAAGAATCATATGGAAAAAAATTGAAATAAAACGACATGTATTCACCTACACACATGGAGATAATTTGAATATCGCCTGGACATCTGTCGTGCTACAAGAGGTGAACACATAGAAGTTTGTGCGAGATCGTGCGTATTTGCTTGTTTTCCGCATAGAACCAATACGCGGTAAGTGTGAAATAACACATTCAGTATTCCCAACGTAACACACAACAATTTCCCTCTTCTTACCGCTTAAGCGCGACATTCATTTTACTGCTTTAGGGGTTTAACATATTATTTTTAGAGACGTTTAATATAGTAATAATTATAAATTGAAAACTTACCACTGCAATTTCATCTAAATTGCAATGTTAATTATTGTTTTTAAATATTTGCAAAAATTAAGTAAAGTCTACTACTCCGCGAAACTTATTGCATTCCTGATACAAGTAACATTAAGGAAGCCGTGAAAACATCAACAAGATTCCAGATGCCGATGTTATTACTGCAATATGTTATATAAATAATATTGTTAAAATATTAAAATGAAAAATAAATCATTACATAACCTTACCGTTTGTTTTAAGTTCGCATTTATAGACTGAGGGAAAAAAAAGACAGACGTATATCACGGCCTGCTGGAGTATAGTAAACACAGAAAACATTTTATAGCAACAATGTTGAAGAAAGATATTTTGGTTTTCCGAAGTTGCCGTCATTAAACAGAAACCAACATGGAGATTTCATTGCAACTTATTAGAAATTCGTCTTTCAGGTATGTAATAAACGATCTTCGCACAAAATAATGTACGATACACGAGCGGTGTGTTTGTTTTCATGTTCTCGGAAATTAAAAAAGCTCAACTACGTTTCGCTTTTTCATTCTTTTCCTCGACAATGAAAACGTCAACATACCGCTCTTGTAGCGTATATTACTATTATTGACAGTCATCCCAAACTTTAGAAGTTACTCTGTCTTTTGCTGCAAACAGCATTGTCATCTATCAAGTAATCGGTGAGTTATTTAACTTTCTTACTGGCAATATTTATCCCGGACACTCGGTACCTATTTACTGGAGACTGAAGTGTAGCGTATGCTGTAATTGTGGGCGTATTTCTTTCTTCTTTTTTTTTTTTTTTATAAAGAATACGATGTAGGTCTACGCCTATGAATTCTAAATCATTTCGTAGGTACACATGGCCAAGCGAAAGAAGCATAAACAAGGAGTCTGTTAACTTGTTTGTCGTGATGAAGACGTGACTTCCTTCGCCTCCAGCAGCTCCTGGATCGAGGCGCGCTCTGTCCATAATCTAGATAAACACAAGCATAATCTTGTGGACAGTAGCGCAGCTTTGTTGGGATGTTGAATTTTTGGAAGTTTTCATCCTGTAGGAAATTAAAGAAAATTCTTGCGAGAGGTCAGAGAGGAATAAGTATCTTCTTCAGTCATCATCGACAGAGCGCGGATTTGTGTAAATAAATAACTATTGTAACCTGCGTGCATATGTGGACAATAATATTCATTGTAAAATGAAGTTATTGTGAGATGTAACTCGCTAAAACTTTTAACAGTAGGCATACTTATACGTGCAGTGAGTTATAAATCGGTAGGATCGCAAACCAGCGATAGATGGCGGTTCATTTTCATACCGAGTGATTCAGTAAAAACGTGCAAAAGTAATATTTGAAGAAAGATATATTTTAGATACG
Organism: Periplaneta americana; assembly: GCA_025594305.2. Lineage (NCBI taxonomy): Eukaryota > Metazoa > Arthropoda > Insecta > Blattodea > Blattidae > Periplaneta > Periplaneta americana. Next base: position 16,644,200 of record JAJSOF020000021.1, read on the forward strand.
AAAAGCAGTCTTTTTGAGAATCGATTTTGAAAGTAGTTAATGACAGCCCTTTACACTATTTACACTAAACTAAGCTATCAATGTAAGCCTTCATTGCTTATGATAGTGTAATAGTGAACATCCTACACACACGAGTCCGACGTTGTAGTGCTGTAACATTTTTTTTTTTTTAATTTGGCAAAACTCAAGAAGCATTTAGCCTTCATTGTAGAGTAGCAGCCACTATAGCTTCTCGCTCGTTGCTATGGAGTTATTTTTCTTAAACCATGTATGATCAATAATGATGCATACCATAGACAAACCTGCACAGACGCACCAGAAATAACACAGTTTACACTACGACAAAAACAAAGCCACTCTTCACACACCTAAACAACATAAACAGGAAATACACACATTCGTCAGTAAATCGGGAATATACACAACGCATCTTCGCAAATCTCCCGAACACAAACAACAGAACAACACTGGAGAAACTCCTCTACAACTACCAGCAGCCCCCACCACCAAACTAAAACACACAAACAAAACCGCAAACACTGTTGGAAATTTGAATACTGTCTGAGAGGACACACGACAGCAACAGAGAGGCAGATGAATAAAATAACACTACGCCATGAAAGTCTCCATAACGATGATTCAGACGCTTCTGCCACCGGAAGGGGAAACTTAAAAAAAATGTATGTATGTATGCACAGTCTTTAACTGCAAACCCAGCATTTCCCTTTCTTGCTTTCCTCTTAATCTCCCCATATAATAACCTTAATGCTGTCTATCAACTGATATCTTTTACCCCGAATTCTTGTCCCGTTCACCATTCCTTAAGCATCGCAAATTAACAAATTAGGCCTACACCAAAATAATTAAAACAAAAAAATAATAATGTAAATAAATAAAAAGCCAATCACTGCACTCACACACCTAATGGCACTTATGCCAGAAATAGTGTCATATACAGTATGTAAATATATATTTATTGTTATTTATGTACAATGGCTGGAGAGGGCGTCCTGCGCGTACAAGACCCTAAAACGGCCTCTGGCTCAAAGCCAGTAAAATCAATAAACATCATCAACATCAACCATAGACAAATAACACAGAAAGATCTCCAATTTGGTTTTTTAGTTTGACAAATCCATATGAACATAATGGTGGAACATTAAAGTGAAAACTAACCGAAGATGTCGTAAAACAACCTACTAAAAAAAAATTAAAGTGAAAACCATTGATGCATTCCCTCTGCTACCCGATCTGTTCACATCAACGGACTCTGTCTCGAATATCCAAACGTAATAGGTTTGCCAACACCTAATCACTGACAAACTGAACAAATATGGATAATATACTTAGAATAACTCTTCTCGGGTTCTCAGCCAGGTGAGTTGGAGATTAGCTTCCAAGCTTTCGACGGCTAGCTCTGCCATCTTCTTCGTCCCTAAAGAAGATGGCAGAGCTAGCCATCGAAAGCTTGGAAGCTAATCTCCAACTCACCTGGCTGAGAACCCGAGAAGAGTTATTCTACATCAAACGCCGGGAAAGCCTCAAGTCATACATCGATAATATACATGTAACTACTATGTCCCCGACTGAAATTGAAATCGTGTATACAGAAATACGATTTTATAGTTCAATAATAAAATCAACCCGTTCAGAAACTTCCTCCCGCCAAAATTAAAACAGACTTTAGTGCAAGCCCTCGTATTACCACTGTTTGACTATTGCGACGTAATACTTACAGACTTGACAACTGAACTTTCGGACAAGCTGCAGCGTGTGCACAATGTATGTGTCAGATTCATCAGCAATGCTCGATAATTTGACCATATTACACCCTCATTCAAATATCACTGGTCAACAGTGATTTTGTTAAATGTAACTTTCTGGTGTTTCTTACGTAATTTCGTCTGCTGATTCAAAAAATGAATATTTCTACCACCCAACAGCTTTTTTAATTTTAGAAAAATTGATTTATTTTTATTACTGTATACAATCCTTAACATGCAAGACTGTAGCTATTAATTGTATGTAAATTAATGATGATATAAAATCCTAATGCACTATTTAAAACAAGGTGTCTCTCTTTGGGATATAATAATAGTAATAACAGCAATAACTATGTTTGTATTATAGATTTTACTATCGTTCAGTATTTGATGACAGGTATATAGTTTGTAACCATTAGAGGGAACCCAAGAGATGGAGCTTAATCTGAGACGATTCTGACCGGCGTCGGGGTTGTATCCGGCGTGGCTTAGTGGATAAAGCATCAGGACGTAGAGCTGAAAACCCGGGTTCAAATCCCGGCGCCGGAGAGAATTTTTCTCCGTTCCATCACTCTTTCATCATAAGTAATTTTGTTTTTATTTCTTTACTATCGCAAACCAACTATATAATAGGTGTTTTATTTGTAACTATGCCAATTCTGTGCATTATCTCATTACTATTGCTTAAAATTATGTATAAAATCACAAATTAATGTAATAATCTTGCAATTTCTCTACACCTTCGATTATAATTTCTAATTTTATTTCATTTTGTTTTAACTGAAAGTAATTATTGCATAACGTATTTAGTATTGTTTACTGTCTCTTGATTAGTGTATTTAAATTGCAACTTTGACTCAGACCTACTATTAATTCTTTAAAATTGTATATTATCACTACATAATGTATTTCACATGTAACAAACTACAACCCTAATATACCAAAGGTAAAATAGGGTTTCAATATTTGGATAACAATAATAATAATGATAATAATAATAATAATAATAATAATAATAATAATAATAATAATCCTTAACATGCTATTGGAAAGAAAAAATTAATTGAAATTGAAATATTTCATTTTATTGCTTTAGCAATTGACCTATAACTTTAAGATAATTGTTGTCTGTGAATTCATAAAAATAAATTTCATTCCTCATAAGACTGTGAGAGCCAGAATTAATTCTCAGTTGAGTTGGAACTTACATTCATGAAACAAGTTTCATAACCCGTGTTTTCTTTGTCCTAATTTTAAGTGTGGTAAAAAGATCTTATAAAGTTAAACATAACATAAAAAATATTGTGTAAATCATATAAACAATATTTGTTACGTTTGTAGTTAGTTAACATTCAAAAGCACTCAGGTGAATTTTTATTGCACTAGTTAAAAGAGCTTACGAGTGTTATTTTGATTGTAAAATAGATTAGAACAGGAAATGGGCCCCTGAAATATATTGTGCTCAATGTAATTCTATTAACTGGTTAGTTAAAAGGACCCCGTCATATGCCTTTTCCAGTTCCAATAATGTGCCGGGAACCTAAGGATCATTCAACAGATTGTTACTTTTTAGGAACCACAGATCAAAAGATTACAGAGAACTAGTCAGCGAGTTGATTATAACTATAACGTGATGGCGTGTAATATGTCTCTCAAAATAACTTGTTGGATTCTCATATATTTTTTTCTTTTCTCAAAACCTTCGGATAGTGAGCGAACGAACATGGGGAGCGTTTTCTTTAGAATTTTTCTCAAATGGAAAGGTGATATCAAGAAACCTGGACCCAAAATATTCTGGCAGACTATTGCTGGACGTTCAAAAAAATCGTTTCTCAAGCCAAGTATAGCCTAAAATCTCTTTCACACACATTTTAAGTAAGTAAATATGATTTTAGGTGAAATGTTATAAGATATCAATACTAGGAAAATTTGAATTACATTTCATATAATTACTCAAAACCCCTGGGTGATAGGAAAGTTTTGAAAACAGATTTGAAATCGACGCGAAAAATGCTATAAGAATCACCCAGTCTTTATCTTTTAACAAAAAAATATGTTTAATTTTGTTGACCAGTGTATTTATCTTAACTGCGAATCAATACCGTAGAAAACTTCATTCACTGTCTCTTCTGTTTCGAGTTCTCCACACTTCTACTCCAAATTATTTGCCGGTTTAACTACTTATCCTCCAATCACAATCTAAACACCAGGTCACAGGAGAGTCAAATCCTAGCAATTCCCCCCATAGAACATCCCACTATTCATCCTCTTTTACTGTCTCAGTCCCCCGTGAATGGAATTCTCTACCTCAGAAGCTTAGGGGCTGCCAAACAATAACTACTTTCAAGAAAAGGCTAAACGATTTCTTACGGACGGAGTCAAATTGAAGTTATAATTATAAACATGGTCGAGTTTAATTAATTTAATTATACTCAAGTATTATTATTATTATTATTATTATTATTATTATTACATAATTATTTTATTGGTGTGTTCAGAAGATAAAAGAATTGTTATTGTGTTATATTAATTATGTATTGTATTGTATTATATTAATTATGCTTTGCTTATAACAGTATACAGGAATGGCAAAAAAAAAAAAAAAACCGGACCGACTCTTGTAGCTGATTTCAGAGCCTTGTTCACTCCAGAGCACGATAGACTGGTAACTAAGACTTTCGTGGTTCGAATTCTGCCTGGGAAGGAAACTTTTTTTTTTTTTTGCTGGTAAAATTCGTATTCTGGGAATAATAAGTTAATTAAGTAGTAAAATATCGCTGCAATCGAAAAGTAATGGGAATAAATTTGAATAAGGAACAAAAAAAAGTTTCCTTCCCAGGCAAGATTCGAACCACGAAAGTCTTAGTTACCAGTCTATCGTGCTCTGGAGTGAACAAGGCTTGAAATCAACTACAAGAGTCGGTCCGGTTTTTTTGCCACTACTGTACATAGTAATTTTGTAATAAGTAGGCCTAGTTGCCGATATTATAATTGTAGTGCCCTTCGTTCGTATTTACTGAATAGCATTTATAATGACATTTTCGTGTATTTTTCATGACACCGTTTACTTTATATTTTAATCGAGTATTAAGATAATAAGTAACATAATTATCCCTTACCGATATTAAATGTTATTAACGTCGCTTTCATAATTAATTATCGCGATGAAGAGACTCAACCCAAATAGCTACTTAATCTTCATGGTTTAAAAGCAGATTTGCTCTTCAAGTGAGGGTTTATATCGCATCAGGATCTTTCATAGCCATGAACTTGCGTCCCCGTTAGGTGTGACTTTATTGTGAGCTTTTAGTTTTAATGTGACGCTACTAAACTGTTGGCGGGTATGAAGTGCCCATAAAATCAATATTAAGCTAGGAAAATGGGCCAGAATGCGATGTTTGAAGGGATATCGTATCTGAACTTCGATATAGCCAGTTTGAAGTATGTGAGACCTTCCATTATGATGAGGACTAGCTTAGGTAAACTCTTTTTCGTGCTTTAGGATGAAATAGTGGCTGTGTTTCTGTCAGTATTAAATTAGAAGGAGAGGCACCTGTTTTATTGGGTTTTCAATCAGATCATTCCTATCTTCATACTTTAGCTGCGTAAGGATTTAGAACAAATCTTGTGGAGTTTTATGTACATTGGTCAGAGAAATTGTTGGACTGTATATTATTTTGTGAGAGATCGTGCGTATTTGCTTGGTTTCCGCACAAAACCAATCCGCGGAAAGTCTAAAATTCCACATTCAGTATTCACAACCTAACACACATAACAATTTTCCTCTTCTTACCGCTTAAGTGACATATTGATCTTACTGCTTTAGGCTTTTAATATATTATTTTTAGAGACGTTCAATATAGTAATAATTATAAATTGGAAACTTACCACTGCAATTTCACCTAAATTGCACTGTTAATTAATGTTTTTAAATATTTGCAAAAATTAAGTAAACTCTAAATCATTACATAACCTTACCGTTTGTTTTAAGTTGGCATTTATAGACTGGGGGGAAAAAAAGACAGACGTATATCACGGCCTGCTGGAGTATAGTAAACACAGAAAACATTTTAAAGCAACAATGTTGAAGATAGATATTTTTGTTTTGCAAATTTGGCGTCATTGAACAGAAACCAAGATCGAGATTTCATTGCAACTAATTAGAAATTCCTCTTTCAGGTGTGTAATAAACGATCTTCGCACAAAATAATGTACGATACACGAGCGGTATGTTTTCTTTCAATTCTCGGAAATTAAAAAAGCTCAACTACGTTTCGCTTTTTCAAACTTTTCCTCGAACATGAAATCTTCAACATACCGCTCTTGTAACGCATATTACTATTATTGCAAACTTATGAAGGAATATAGGCCTACACATTTATTTTTGTACTAAAAATATTGCATAATTTTTCACAAGTTTGCAATAAACTACTATGAAAGAATATTTTAGCAAAAATTATACAGGGTAGAAGTGAAATAGCCTTGCAGGTTTCAAGAGCGAATAGCTCATGTTGGATGTAACAAAAAACTATAATATCATATTGGTGAAAAATTCATAGTTTTTTTTAGGAAAAAAATGGTTTTCACCAAATGTTTAACACCTTGCAACGTCGAGCCAGAGAACCAGAGAAGGCCTGACGGCCTTATCTCTACCAGGTTAAATAAATAAATAAATAAATAAATACTAATACTAAATAAATAAATACTAGTACTAAATACAACTCACATACCGAGACAGACCGAGTTCGTTGGTCTTTTACATCTGTATTACGAGAACAGTATGTTAGCGACGATGTTGCCAGACAGCTGAAACTTCAAACTTAATTTTCTAATTAACCGTGCTTTTGATCACAAAAGGTAATATAGGTTTTCTACTCATTTAAGTGTACCCTATCGTCCCTTTCAATCCAAATTCAAATTCAAATTTATTTACAATTTACATTTGAAGTGAATACATATGAATAGATACCCGAAATGAGCATATACTCGTGCTCGGGTACAGTCCAGTAGCCTACATAAATTTTACAGAGATCCGGAAGATAATTTCACTTCCATCCTGTTTGTATCGCATATTTCATGAGTTTTGTAATAAAATGAAATGCAACTATTTCTTTGAACACTATAGTCATAAGTATAGATAATTTTTATTATAAAATAATTATTAAAAGTCAGCAGAATATACGTATAAATACTTACTTACTTACTTACTGGCTTTTAAGGAACTCGGAGGTTCATTGCCGCCTCACATAAGCCCGCCATTGGTCCCTATCCTGAGCAAGATTAATCCAGTCTCTATCATCATATCCCACCTCCCTCAAATCCATTTTAATATTATCTTCCCATCTACGTCTCGGCCTCCCTAAAGGTCTTTTTCCCTCCGGCCTCCCAACTAACACTCTATATGCATTTCTGGATTCGCTCATATGTGCTACATGCCCTGCCCATCTCAAACGTTTGGATTTCATGTTCCTAATTATGTCAGGTGAAGGATATAATGCGTGCAGCTCTGCGTTGTGTAACTTTCTCCATTCTCCTGTAACTTCATCCCTTTTAGCCCCAAATATTTTCCTAAGCACCTTATTCTCAAACACCCTTAACCTATGTTCCTCTCTCAAAGTGAGAGTCCAAGTTTCACAACCATAAAGAACAATCGGTAATATAACTGTTTTATAAATTCTAACTTTCAGATTTTTTGACAGCAGACTGGATGATAAAAGCTTCTCAACCGAATAATAACAGGCATTTCCCATATTTATTCTATGTTTAATTTCCTCCCGAGTATCATTTATATTTGTTACTGTTGCTCCAAGATATTTGAACTCCACCACCCCTTCAAAAGATAAATTTCCAATTTTTTATATTTCCATTTCGTACAATATTCTCGTCACGAGTCATAATCATAATCTTTTTGGGATTTACTTCGAAACCTATCTCTTTACTTGCTTCCAGTAAAATTCCCGTGTTTTTCCTAATCGTTTGTGGATTTTCTCCTAACATATTCACGTCATCCGCATAGACAAGCAGCTGATGTAACCCGTTCAATTCCAAACCGTCTCTGTTATCCTGGACTTTGCTAATGGTATACTCTAGAGCAAAGTTAGTGCATCTCCTTGCTTTAGCCCACAGTGAATTGGAAACGCATCTGGCAGTAACTGACCTATACGAACTCTACTGTACGTTTCACTGGGACACATTTGTAAATAAATCATAATATATTTTTAAATACATGATAGTTCCAACTATATCGACTACAGATAGAAAATAGAATTAGTTAATTACATTCTTCACGTAATATTTAAATAAACCACAGTAGCTTAGCAGCAATAGAAGTGTCGCTATACGGATGACGAAAGTAGAGTAACATGAACAGCATAATACGAAATAAATTTCCTAATTGAATAAAATTAATTGTTTCATTTTCATACTATACATCAATATAACTTATTATATCCAGCCCGTGTATAAATAAAATATTCTTTTTCATAGCACACACTTTTGTAGCTTATAATATCCAATCTATTAATAAATGAAATAAATTACTTAATTTTCATACTACACATCGTCGTGCATGACAGAAAATATGTTGTGTTCATTTTATCTAGTTTGGCGAAGTTTGACATTAGCCAATATTCGGTTCGCAGGAAGAGGCCTGTCATGTCTGTTCGACCATGTTATGAAAATAATTTCTGTCCTCCTCTCCCACCCCTTTATGTCTGAAATCGCTTAAGGATGTCAGCACATATCTTGAGATTAGTCCTTCTTATGGAAGAAGACGAAGTTTTCTAATTTGTTGTTCTCCTATCTCAGGCCTGCAGAACTCGGTTCTATAGGAACTCGGAAAATATGAACCGAAAATAAGGTCTCTTACAGGTTTATCAACGAATTCTGTTATTTTACTTTGCATGCTCCACTTCTACGTTTTCTTGGATGCCTATGGAGTAAGGCGAACGTCGTAATATCTTCGTTTTCCCTCTCATGTTCGAACATTACACAACACTGACATTCTTATGCAGCTAAATCAAAAAGGGGCATGGGGGAGAAGCTAAGGAGAAAGGCACCGAACATTAAGGGAAAGGTCGAAAAAACTTATCATGACATGATAGAACTACTTCCACAAAGCCATCTTTGATTCTATAGAAATTCGGGAAATATGAACCAAAAATAAGGTCTGTTACAGGATTTTTTTAACGAATTCGGTTATTTTAGTTTGCATGCTTCACTTTTACGTATTCTTGGATGCCTATGGAGTAAGGCGAACTTCGTAATATTTTCGTTTTCCCTCTCATGTTCGAACATTACACAACACTGACAATTTTATGCAGCTAAAACAAAAAGGGGCATGGGTGAGGAGCTAAAGAAAAAGGCACCGAACATTAAGGGAAAGGTTGAACAAAATTATCATGACATGATAGAACTACTTCCGCAAAGCGATCTTTGAGTCTACAGAAATTCGGGAAATATGAACCAAACATAAGGTCTGTTACAGGCTTTTTTTTAACGTATTTTTTATTTTAGTTTGCATGCTTCACTTTTACGTATTCTTGGATGCCTATGGAGTAAGGCGAACTTCGTAATATTTTCGTTTTCCCTCTCATGTTCGAACATTACACAACACTGACAATTTTATGCAGCTAAAACAAAAAGGGGCATGGGTGAGGAGCTAAAGAAAAAGGCACCGAACATTAAGGGAAAGGTTGAACAAAATTATCATGACATGATAGAACTACTTCCGCAAAGCGATCTTTGAGTCTACAGAAATTCGGGAAATATGAACCAAACATAAGGTCTGTTACAGGCTTTTTTTTTTAACGAATTTGGTTATTTTAGTTTGCATGCTTCACTTTTACGTATTCTTGGATGCCTATGGAGTAAGGCGAACTTCGTAATATTTTCGTTTTCCCTCTCATGTTCGAACATTACATAACACTGATAACTTTATGCGGCTAAAACAAAAAGGGACATGGGGGAGGAGCTAAGGAGAAAGGCACCGAACATTAAGGGAAAGGTTGAACAAAATTATCATGACATGATAGAACTACTTCCGCAAAGCGATCTTTGAGTCTACCGAAATTCGGGAAATATGAACCAAACATAAGGTCTGTTACAGGCTTTTTTTTTAACGAATTCTGTTATTTTAGTTTGCATGCTTCACTTTTACGTATTCTTGGATGCCTATGGAGTAAGGCGAACTTCGTAATATTTTCGTTTTCCCTCTCATGTTCGAACATTACATAACACTGACAACTGTATGCAGCTAAAACAAAAAGGGGCATGGGGGAGAAGCTAAAAAAGGCACCAAACATTAAGGGAAAGGTTGAACAAAATTATCATGACATGATAGAACTACTTCCGCAAAGCGATCTTTGGTTCTAAAGAAATTCGGAAAGTATGAACCAAACATAAGATATGTTACAAGTTTTTAACGAATTCGGTTATTTTGGTTCGCATGCTTCACTTCTAAGTATCCTTGGGTGCCTATGGAGTGATGCGAACTTCGTAATATCTTCATTTTCCCTTTCATGTTCCAACATTACACAACACTGACATCCTTATGAAGCTAAAACAAAAAGGGGCATAGGGGGAGGAGCTAAGGAGAAAGGCGCCGAACATTAAGGGGAAGGTCGAAAAAACTTATAATGACATGACAGAACTACTTCCGCAAAGCGATCTTTGGTTCTACAGAAATTCGGAAAGTATGAACCAAACATAAGATATGTTACAAGTTTTTAACGAATTCGGTTATTCTGGTTTGCATGCTTCACTTTTACGTATTCTTGGATGCCTATGGAGTAAGGCGAACTTCGTAATATCTTCATTTTCCCTCTTGTTCGAACATTGCGTAATACTAATCCATACTCTCCATTTGTAAATCGAAGCAAAAATAAAACATTCAAAGCAACACAACTGTAGTTTCATTTCCGAAACTTGGTAACGTATTCTACGTGCCGTGTGTCCCCGGCACAGAGCAGAATTTGTTTCACAGTCTCTCTCTGTCCTTGCATTACCCTATATCTATATCTGAGCTTCAGCATAATACCGGATATGCACGTAATCGTCAGTTTAAATAACTACGCAGGTGCCGCCCGCAGCCAGATTCGTTTTAACACAGCTCGGCTGATTGAGATTTCCCCGAGAGAGATTGCCAGCCTTCACGCACAATATCCTTCCCCAGGCTCGCATTACAACATCCAGCCAGGTTCTTGTAAATTACTGAAGCTATTTACAGTTAAGGACACGACAAGACTATAAGCAAAGCACGAAAGACTACCGAAGTACTCCACAGAAATCTGTCTCGGAATCTTCTTGCCTATGGAAAATCTTCGTTAAATTTACAAATTTACCATTGAGAGAGAGAGAGAGAGAGAGAAACTCATCCGGCCTTAATTAAAGCTGACCACGAGGATTCGGAAATTAATAGCAAATAAATATAATTAATTAAATATAAATATTGTTATAAAATAAAATGTAATAATTAAGCACCATTTATTATCAATTATAAAATAAAATCTTAGAAGATTACTATAAAATTATACTTACAAATAAAAGATTCTATTTAAAATTAGCATATCCTTAATTAAGGCCTCTGAGTGATATAAATGAAATTGTATTTTTGAGAATTTGCGAGATGATTTTTTGAATTTCAAAAGATGATATTGATAATTGTTTTAAAAAATTATATGTAAATTTTGGTAAAGAACTCCGAGCACCAAAAAATAAACCTGTCACTGACCAATTGAAGAGAGGGATGTTATACTTGGCACTAAGGTAGGGAATACAAGGTTCACAAATGGCCTCTTTTCTTGATCAACCTGATGAGCTTGGTGTAGATCTCTCTCCATGCGTATAGTTGGATCTATGATAATAGCCTTTTGTTGTTGCCTGTTTATTGCTACTTATATCCGCTCTTCTGTGAGAGTCATCTTCAGAAATGCAGTGGACCTCTTCATGAACTTCCCAACCCTTGTTCCGAAGAAGACAGGCGATAACTCCGCGGACTCTATGATGCCTGTTGTTACGCAATAACTCTCCTTTCCGACAAAAGCCCAACACGTGGCCAAGAGCTTCTGTCTCGTTGCAGCCTGGTTGATGGCAACGGGTCGTGCTGAAAGCTCTGCCAGGAACGGAGCGCACTGCAGTAAGGTTGCAGGACATCTTGATTACATTAATATTCTTTTTGGTGGTGACCCATGAATTGGCTCTTGGATATTCTTAATAGATGACTACACCTTTCCCCTTATGAGGTAACTGACACCAGGATTCAAACGATCTCTTTCGCAATTCATCACGTAGATGTATTCCAGTAGTTCGAGGTGTTATGTTGGCTTCAGGAATTTTCAGGCGCTTGAGAGCAGTTTTCTTCTCCTCTTCAAGATTCCTGACAAGAAGGAGATGATCATCACTGACTTGTGAGAGTCGTTTACAGATGCTGAATATTAGCTTCCCATTCAGCCTTAATAAGTCCTAGGCCACGTACTTTTTTAGAAGAATATAGCATGTCATTAGGTGTATCATCAGGAAGAGATATCATTTCTTTGACAGCACTTCTAATTACTTTATCTAGATCTTTAAGGAAGCGGTCAGGGAGCTGATCAAGTGAAGCACATTGCAAAGGATAGATGAGCCCAGGCCATATATATTCATTCACAATCTTCAATTTCTGATCAGGCTTCAGTAATGGAGTTTGTGTAAGATTAAGATCACGTGTTAAATTTGTTACAATTTTCTTTTTATTTAAGTATATATTGTCGCGAAAATCAACTCTCAGATATCGAATTGTTTCAGATTTATCATCGGTACTATGTATAGCTGATCCATGAAGTGAAATGAGAGCTCCTTTAGTTAAAATACCTCCATCTAGAATTATACACTTGCTTTTAATAGTGTTAATTTCAAGACCTAGTTCATCTAATTTACTTTCAGCCATATCAAACACTCGTGATGCCCCACTTCGATTACTGTGATATTCTGCTTACTGACCTAAGCGTTACTTCGGCGCAGAGACTACAACGTGTTCATAATGTGTGCGTCCGTTTCGTCTGCAATATTCGCCGGGCTGATCACGTAACACCATCCCTCGAAATGTTGTCCTGGCTCCGTCTAGAAGACCGTAGAAAAATCCACTGCCTTTCCCTTCTCTTTCACATATTGCATTTCTCCACTCCTGTCTATCTTGCGTCTCGTTTTCAAAATGTATCCACCCATCATAGCCTAGACACACGATCACAACACTCCTCAATATTATCCATTCCCTCCTACCGAACATCCTCATATTTATCCTCTTTCACTGTGGCTGTTCCTCGACTTTGCAATTTCCTACCGAGTAATGTCAGGGACTGTCAGACATGAAACCAATTTAAGAATAGACTAACGAAATATTTTTCTAACAATTCTTGTTAACAATAATAGCTGTTTCAGGTTTCTCAATGTTTAATGGTTTTTTATATATATATATATATATATATATATATATATATATATATATAACAGATAAATATCTAAATTATCTTATTATTATTATTATTATTACTACTACTACTACTATTATTTATTTTATTATTATTATTATTATTATTATTATTATTATTATTATTACTTACTTACAAATGGCTTTTAAGGAACCCGAAGGTTCATTGCCGCCCTCAGATAAGCCCGCCATCGGTCCCTATCCTGTGCAAGATTAATCCAGTCTCTATCATCATACCCCACCTCCCTCAAATCCATTTTAATATTATCCTCCCATCTACGTCTCGGCCTCCCTAAAGGTCTTTTTCCTCCGGTCTCCCAACTAACACTCTATTATTATTATTATTATTATTATTATTATTATTATTATTATTATTATTATTATTATTATTATTATTATAACAACTATTTCTTACCAATGTTTATTATTGTCACACTAACATAACTTATCCAACTTTCATTATTTACTTTAATGTTGTTTTATGATCTAGATATTAATGTAATAACTATGTAAGCAATTGTATTCTATTAGAATTAGAGTCTGGCTGGGCGGAAGAGAAGGCCTGCTGGCCTTAGCTCTACGAGATTAAATAAATTATTATTATTATTTATTATTATTATTATTATTATTATTATTATTATTATTATTATTATTATTATTATTATTATTATATCAATGAGAGATGTTGCTGACTTTTCATCTTTTCCAACGAGAGCCAAATCATCAGCAAATGCGAAAGCACTTAGGTTTTGAAGATCATTGGAAAGTGTAAAATCATATTGTTTGCTAATTTCATGATCTGTCAAATTTTCAAGAACGCAATTCAGTGCCAGATTGAAAAGTATTGGAGGCAATGGAGATCCTTGAGCAATGCCTCGTTTTATGCTTATTGGCTTGGTTTTTGTGTGGTTAGTTTCTATTTGAATTGTATTATTAGTTAATAAGGAACCAATAAGTCTGAACAAGTTCTGTGGATCTTAAAGAACTGTGAAATTGACAAGAAATTTTAAGCATTTTAAATGACAAACGTAGGCCTACATTTTAAAAAACTTCCCCTGCTGCCTTTCAGTGAACAGGCCTATCGATTTCTTCAGGCTCAGTTCCATGGCCATCTAACTTTATATAGAAAACGAAAACGATTCCACCCCTTCGCCCCTTGCGCTCTCTTAGTAATTTAAACCCGGAAGAAAACTGACATCAGTCTCATAGTTGTATTATACGCCCCCAAAAAACACAGGATATCAAATTGTACTTCGATTAGAGGACTTCGGATTTTTGTCCTCCCCTTAGGAATCACCGGGTGGGGTTTCATGATGAGCAAAAACTGTCCTTTGTTTCGTATGAAAGAACAAAAAAAAAAAGAAAACTTCTTTATCGGTCGCATCCCAGAACAAAATATTACTCCATTAAGTGATAGGGGAATGAAACCAAGGAGTCACCGGCGTAGCTCAGTCGGCTGAGATGTTTGCCTACTGATCTAGAGTTACGCTCGGACGTGGGTTCGATTACCGCTTGGACTGATTACCTGGTTGGGTTTTTTCCGGAGTTATCCCCAACCGTAAGGCTAATGTCGGGTAATCTATGGCGATTCCTCTCCTCATCTCGCCAAATGTCATACAAGTGCAGCACATAATCATGATACTAGTTTTGGCCCAAGACTTTATAATAAAATTACAAACCATTTTCCAAATTTGAAATATTTTAAAATTGAACCTTTTAAAAAAGAAGTTTATAAAATTATTCATGATATTATACAATACTAACAAATGTGTGTATTTTTTACCTTTTATTTCTGTCGACTATATTCATGTTTTTATTGAATATCACTGGCTTCTCTCTGATTGTCAATTTATATTAAATGTGTGTGTTTTGTTTTCCTTTTTTCTCTTTCTTCTTCCTCTTCTTCTTCTTTTTTTGCTCTTGTGTGTTATTTATCGGTTTGCATTAAGTTAATTGCTCTATTTAGTAAACTGTCTGTAGTAATGTCGCGAGAGGTCTGAGATCTCAGACCTCGAGTGACATTTATTAGGACTATTTCGTGAATAAAATAAAAATATAAATAATATATCCCTAAAATTCTATCACAAAATATTAATAATTGTATATTACCGAATACTTAACCTATTCAGACATTGTGAAGTTGAAATACTCATAGATGAATATCGATTATTGCAATAAAGAAATTCGATGTTATTATTCAGGTTTAACATTGTTAATTACATGTACTGCACTTTTCTCTTATTATTATAACAAATACATTTTCATTATCTGCTGAAATCATAATTTAATTTAACAGTAACAGTGGGGACAGCTATATACCAATGCTTATATATTCACAGCGAGACATGTTGCTACACAGTGAAGCCATCTCTGTATAGACAGGCCTAATTAAAACACGAATTTTATTACGCCATACGAAAGGCAGTTTGATCAAAGACATTATTACTATGCAAGGTCTTTGAGTTTGATATGCGATGATGTTACATAAATTTGAACATCTATTAATTGTTTAATTTCAATACAAATGTTATAGGCTACAATTTTATAGGTTACGTTAGGCCTACCTGTGGAAGCAGGACCAATGTCAGCTGTGCCTTCTTTCGACCGTTACAATGAGTGCTACGCGAAAGCATTTTTTATAGCTCGACAAACGCATTCTCGCTGTAGTGTGTAACGGAACTAAAGCTGCATCTACATAGTTCAATATTGAAAGAATCAAGTTTAAAAGGTACGGTCAATTAAGATGCATAAAGATTTTGTGTCTACATGGTGCGCCGTTTTGAACGTGGTCTTCACTGCGTAAATATATTAATTAATATTAAATATCAATCTTGCATTCATTGCTTTAAAATTGAAAGAAAAGTTCAACCGTGTAGTTGCATCTTAATGTATTCATGATCATTACTTTACGGGGAAACAGTTGGCGACAACGACTAAACAAAAGAACGACCATGCGATAAATTGATAGCGATAAATCTAGCTGCAGAAATTATCGCAAAGTCTGACTGTGATTGGTTGGAATTTAAAATTTCATTACACTTCATTGGTCGAAAATGGAATGACGTCATATAAACGAAATAGCCTTTGTAAATTTTATGTTATATTGTTGGCTAAGACCACACCGTACTCGAGCCTGGCTGTTACGATAGTGGCTATAAACTTTTTGTTTTATAATTTTAATCTGTACCGATTAGATAAATGAATGAATGAATGAATGAATGAATGAATGAATGAATGAATGAATGAATGAATGAATGAATGAATGAATGAATAAATGAATAAATAAATAAATAAATGAGAAAATGACTAAATAAATAAATAAATCAATAAATAAATAAGTATGTAAGTATGTAAATAAATCAATAAATCAAACAAATTCCATTGGCGCTAAATAACCGATAGTTGTACAGCGTCGTTAAATACCAACTAAAAAACAAAATGGGGTGGCGGTAATTTGTTTATTTCTTAATGTAATTTTCCTGGTTTTGAACGCTGAATGTGTAAAATTTACTAAATATCGGTGAAATCATGTAGGGTGGTGCCATATAGAGAACATATGTAGGCCTACGTACGTACTTTGAGTTTTATAGGCTGTATTTAGATAGTTATGTTCGTTGAAGTTCTCCACTATGGATCGAGTAATGGAATTTACCATTATAAATCCAGGTGACCCGGATTCCACTCCCGGTGAGGGTTTGGAGCTCTCCCTCTTCCTCCCCTCCCCCCGTAGGGACGGGCGCGTGAAACTCGTCTCCAGTTTGTTCTTCGTTGCTATAAACGATGCCGCTGCATCACACTGACCACAATCCCATGTACACCAGAGACTGCAGGGCTGGCTTATTGGCAGCGGACACAGTAGAATGGCAAAGTGCATATTTACTAGCAAGACCGTACTCACTGGCATACGAGCGCTAACATGACCAAACCTGGCGCAAACAGTACCCTACTATACTGAGGCTCGTCACTTCAACCTTACTCAAAACTGTAACTTATTGCTTTTGTTTCTTACATCAGCAGATTAATTTGAATCGACTCCATGAAATTTCGTCTTCCAGCTTTTGACGTGAATACGTCTCTAAATTCGGTACAGTACTAGGGTGCCAGTCTAGAAAGTCAACTAACACATTTTCAGGTCAGTTTTGTCGCGACTATAATTTATAAACTACTAAACATTTTCTAAGTAGTAAACGTCGATCGACAGACGAAGGATAAATGTATCCAAGGTGACCTTGAATTGAAGCGGATGACGACACTAGCGATAAGCAGGAGGTGAAAAGTCGATCACACATTGGAGGATCGCGCAGCAGTCGAGATAAAGGGTGTTTGAGAATAAGGTTCTTAGGGAAATACAAGCAGCTGAGATGAAATTTCTGAGAGGATGCCTAGGAATCACAAAAAGAGATAGACTACGTAATGAGGACATCCGAAATCTTCTAGAAATATACGAATTGAATAATAAAGTAGATGATTATAGACAAACATGGAAAGATCACGTAAACAGAATGAACAATGAAAGACTACCTGAAAAGATTCTAAATTATAAACCGAAAGGTAAAAGGGACATTAGAAGACCCAAAAGAAGATGGTTGGATCAAAGAGACGCAACAGACCGAGAGGTCTAATGTCTGAAGTAGAAGAAGAAGAAGAAGAAGAAGAAGAAGGGAAATATTTTGGGCTAAGAGGGATGAAGTTACAGGAGAATGGAAAAAGTTACAAAACGCAGAAGTGCACGCATTGTATTCTTCACCTGACATAATTAGGAACACATTAAATTTGACCATATAACACCTTCCCTGTTACTTTCATGGGTGCGGAAGGAACGAAGAACACATTCACTGTCTCTTCTATTTAGAATCAGAAATGCATACAATTATCTGTTATCGCGCTTTGGGACAACTCCGAAAGGGAAAAGACCTTTGGTGAGGCTGATCATAGATGGGAGGACTCATCCTCCTACACTGTAGAAAATGGATTTGGGCTACCTAATGATGTGGGATATGACTTTATCAGAGACAAAATTAAATTGGTTTTGTCTTGCTTTTTAGATATTGGAGTGTTGATTTGTGTTTTTTTACCAGATTGGCAAGGCTTGTTTATGTTAGTTAAATGAACAATGCGGGTTACTTAATCACCATTTTAAAGTTTGTGTAACTGCAACCTGTGTATATTTTTTGTGAGACAAATGTTTTTTTCACTTTTTATTTCTGTTATTGTATTTGTATTCCTGGTGTTTTGGAAAAATCATTGTATTCTTCACCAGAATAAATAAATAAATAAATAAACATTAAATCCAGTCGTTTGAGATGGGCAGGGCATGTAGCACGTATGGGCGAATCCAGAAATGCATACAGAGTGTTAGTTGGGAGACCCGAGGGAAAAAGACCTTTGGTGAGGCTGAGACGTAGATGGGAGGACAATATTAAAATGGATTTGAGGGAGGTGGATATGATGATAGAGACTGGTTTATTCTTGCACAGGATAGGGACCGATGGTGGGGTTATGTGAGGGCGGCAATGAACCTGTGGGTTCCTTAAAAGTCATTTATACAAGTAAGTATGCAAGTACTGGTTTCTGAAGACAAATGTTTTTCTACAGATGGGAAAATAGTCTTCTGTGCAATATGGCTTTTTAATACTTATTAATTTAAATTATTCTCATTTATATCATATTATTAAACCTCTAAAAAGTATTTTTACTGCACATTTTTCAATTTTAGCGCACATTTAAACAGGTTTAACTACATAGGTTTTTAGTGTATAAAGTTCTGTGGTTTACTTATTAGTTTTGAGGCTAACATCTAAACAAATTCTGTAAATTTACCTCAAATAATATTGCGGTTTTATTTATCCTATAATCAGATATCGACTGTAGGGTATACCTTCGGCCGAGTTGACAACGTCTGTACAAATAGGAAAATGTTATACAAACCATAAGTCATATATTTCGGAAAGAGAAGTCGATAAAAAGGTATGAAAATCCTGTCAGAAATACGTTTTCCAAATAACAGAGAGGTTTTTATTGAAAATAAACAACTTCTCAAACATTATTTCGTGTTCTATGCGATGAGCAAATGATTTCAAGACGATGAATCCTTGTACAAATACGGGAGTACGATGCATGGGAAGGGAAGGAAAGGTAAAATCAATTTCTAACGTCAGATTTGCTTCAGATGTAAGCTTCTAGAGATCTGTACGTCACTCAACTGGAAGAAATGCAAAACAGTTGAAGGAGTAAGAGTGATCCACTTGACCAGCACTAGTTCTACATGTTCATGACGAGTGCACAAATGAAAAATAATAGCACAATCATTCAATATTGTTAATGCTTCCGCGATCTGAACTGTACTATTAATAGCATCTAAAGGACGTAATTTGGCTTCCGACTTAACAGATGAAAGATTTGTTACTTTTTCTTGTATTTAAAATGTATAAGCTATTAAGATTTTACTATTCTATCTCAGAGTCAATAAAATTCGTCTTGAATCTTCGTTATGAACAAAGGCGAAAGCAGTTACTATGGATACTGTTTGTTAGGTGACAAAAAGTTCAGTCGATTACGTATGGTAAATAATTTTGTAGAAATTGTGTCAGATAAAAAAAAAAAATAAATTGCCTGTCGATCGGTAATAAAATATATGTTTTTGAAAGGGCTGGATGACAAATTTACCCAGATCAGAGCGCTGCACTGGCGTTAAATCGCTCGCTTGAACTCGGTCGAGTGTCGCACCCTCGAGTGAGATACGATCGGTCGTGATACGCTCGTAATAAATAGAAGCACAGTACAAGGTCATCTCACCGACATGTCTTATCTTGTATGGAAGGCGACAGATAAGATACACATATGTTTTGCTCACACGGTAAAAAATAAAGCTTTATTTTCTACGTTTATGACAAACGTTTAATGGAACAGTCAATGAAATGTACCAAAACAGGAACATGAAGTTATAAATAAAATAGTATGAAAAACTTCGATATACAGTTATTATCACTAATTAATAATTATTCAATATTTGATTTACCACATATATAATATGATAGGTCCATACATAGTGTTCCGCCTATATACTGCGACAATGTAGAAACGTTTTACAAAATATTATTGATATAGCAGTAGATTAATAACAATATTAGTACAGAGATAACGTCACAGAAAATATAATAAAACGAATAATCATGCTGCACAACTGTTACAGACGCAAAGATTGATAAACTAATTATTAGAAATTATTATTATTATTATTATTATTATTATTATTATTATTATTTATTATTACTAGAAAACTTGATACAGTTCTTGCATTATCGTGATTATGTTTTCCGTTTATAATAATTACATTTACATCCAATAACATCTATCAGATGTGCCAAAAACAAAATCACTCCTGTGTGGGGGGGAAAAAATACCTACAACATTTATATTACATTTTAAAGCAAGTTTTGTAGTTGTACTATAGAGAGGTTAGTTAAACACTGCAAAGTTTTGAAATGATAAACATCTAAGATATTACTACGCAGTTCATCACTGTAACAAGTACGAATATCTAACGCTCGGCTTGTAACGTTCGAGGATTTATCGCTCGTGACAATTTTACCCATCATACATGTGCGCTACGTATCGGATTATGCTATGAACTACTTGGCGCTCGAGCGAAAACGTCCGATGCAGACCTCTGACCCAGATATGGTGGATACATTGAAGGAGTTTTGTCACCCATATTATACTTGTTAAAAACCTGCTTCTGTGACAATCTCAGAAAATATCGATGCCATGCATGACATCATTTTGGAATATAGACGAACTGTCTGCTAAATGGATCCCGAAATGACAGATGGCTGACTGGACACTATTCAGAGTGTCAATTTCGGATTTTCTTTGCTGCTGTTTTTAAAAGTGCCGATTTCAACTATTTGGATTGTATTGTAATCATGAACGAAGAGTAAATCCATCATTACAATCCAGAAACAAAACAATAATACAAAATGAAAACACCCTACTTCTCGGCCCAAAGCAATATTACGTTCAAAAACTGGCAGAAAAATTCCTCGCGTCAGTTTTTTACGGTGGGAAGAGACAAAGAAGGAATAATTATAACAAACTACTTCGAACAAGGTAAAACAATGACGGGAGCATACTAATCTTCTTTATTAATAATGAGGGGGTTCGGGAGTAAAACATGGTAAGTGACATTTTAATGTTTTGAAGTTATGAGTTAGGTAAACATTTATACATGCAACAGTTTTATTGTTACCAGGAAAGTAAAATTTGTATAGCCTACTTTTCCCATCTGTTGAGATGTTGGAAAACTAACTACTGCATTAGACGCAGAATGTAAGATACCATATTCTACGTTACATATCTCATTTTTGACCAAAATGTTAGTTACCACGTTTTACGCCCGAGCCCCTCAATTATTCAGCAAAGTAAAAATGGCATTGCTCACATAATAAGTGTGCCGAAACTATAATCTTATATACAGTAATTCGGGCTACGGTAGTTTCCATTGTGAAGCAGTAGTTGTTAAGAATTATTATGACTTCCTTGTCAGTTCTAAGTCTGGAGAAAGTGAGAAGGAATTTTGTTTGGTTGGTCTCGGCGGAATATACTTATGCCATTAATAAATACAAGAAATTGGCGGTATTTACATGCACCTTTCCGGAGTTCACATACTCCCGTTTGCACATCTAGACAAACAATTTTCAAAGGGTTGCTTTATGACCGTTATGCTAAGTGTAAGCGGTTAAAAGCTGGTTAATTCAAAGTTTTTTGCTCTACGGCGGTCTTTCACTCGAAACCCAGCATTCTCAAACCTTCCCTCTTTTCTCCGCATAGTCTCCGCATAGATCCATATATCTAAAGTTGTCTATTATCTGATATCTTCTTCTGCCACGAACTTTTCTCCCGTTCATCATTCTTTCAAGTGCATCCTTCAATAGGCAATTTCTTTTCAACCAGAGACCCAGTTTTAGTATCATTCTTTCTTCGCCCACTCTTTCCAACAAATCTTCGTCTCTTACTCTGTCTGTCCGTTTCACACTTTCCATTCTTCTCCATATCTACATTTTAAATGCTTCCAGTCGTTTCTCTACACTTCGACATGTCCATGTTTCTGCCCCACACAATGTCACACTCCACACAAAAGACTTCACTAGTTTATTCCATAGTTCTCTTTCCGCTGAAAATGCTCCTTCTTCTATAAAAAGCTTCCTTTGCCATTGCTATCCATCTTTTGACTTCCTGGCAGCAGCTCATGTTACTAATTTCAAGTATTTGAAGCTGTCTACCTGCTATACTGTCTCATTTCGAATTCGCACGCTTACCTTCTTTATTTTTCTTCTGATAATGATGGTCTTCTTTTGCAAGCTATGTCAATAAATCATTTTTACATACAATAATTTTATTCATGTTAGGGTATGATATTAACATTATATTCCATTTAATTTTTACTCATTATACCCTACCACAAGACATCTTTATATTCTTCATCCTATACAGTTTCAGTTGCTAGAAATTGGAACTCGCTTCCGAGTGATATAAGGGGTTGTTGGACAATAGCTTCATTTAGGTCAAAATTACATAAATTCTTACTTAACAGATGAATTGCTGATTAATATTTGTTACTTATAATGAAACTAACATCTGTCCATTCTTATTATTATTATTATTATTATCTTTAATTTCTCTAAATAGATTTACAAAACCTCTAATGACAATTACATTAATATTCTCATTATAGAAATAGAAATATATATATATTCTCCCTGTAACATAGTCCTAGTAAGCTTATATTAAATTAATTTTCATCATTTTACTAGCTATCTCAAATATTAAATTAATTATAATTCATTGAATTAAATTAGCTCATAAATTAAGTTACTACTTTACCTTATAGATTTATCTAAATTTAAATAAATGTGTAGTGAAAATTATTGCTGGAGAACCTTTTAAGTGTAGTGAAAATATTTGTAATTTAAATTTATGTATTGTATTGATTAAGGCTGGTTGAGTGGAAGAGAAGGCCTTATGGCCTTAACTCTGCCAGCGAAAATAAAACATTATTATTATTATTATTATAAGAATCGAAATTCTAAACGAATTATTGGTTATCGAAAACACTTGGCAAAATTATCTCATAATGACCAATTCTATAAATTACGAGATGATTTTGTAAAATGTTTTCGATGACCAATAATTCGTTTAAAATTTCGAGTTTTATTTTCAATTTGTATTAGGTCTATATTATATTTCTCACTGCAAGAATCTATTATTCACAGAAAATACTCATAAAAATCACACTTGTCCCCCATTTGGAATTCATCCTCGATCTTTCCGGCGATATGTAGAACAACGAACAAGAAACGTGTAAAACAGTTGAAAGTTCTATCCAATTGCCCATAAGAGTCTCTGCCACAAAGAGAATGATAAATGTATTTAGGAACAAAGGTAGGATTTTCATAAGATCCTGTGACATCACATAGAAGAAAATTTGTAGCGCATATGAGAGCTCTGTTCTGTCTGAAGGTGGAATTTTTCCATCTCTTAAGGATGGAAGTAAAAAGCCCATTTTGCCGCAAGGTTGCTCATGCATTTAGTCTTACTGCTTCCTTCAGAGAGGAGTAAAGCTAATAGGCCTTCAGAAGTACAAGCAGCTACTAAGGACACAAACTGCATATTTAAAGACCTTAAATTATTTCTTGAGCATTTTGCGAGCTCTTTGACACTTCGTTTCCTTTTAGTGCCAAGGTTGACACGTCTTGCCTGTTAAGATTCTTCACTAAAATTCTCAAATAATAAATCCTTTTTCTTATATTACTTCTGGCAGAATTTTACGATATTTTTTGCCTGTAGTTACAAACATCTATATAAAGAATAAAATTTATCTTTCAAAAGAATACTTAATTTACTATGATCTCATTACTGTAACGTCTTTGCAAACCATATAAATCGTAGAAGTAATTACACGAAGTTTAAAATCACTTTACAAATAAATTGAAAACAAACGTCTGTCCAGACTCGGAATCAAACGCGCTGTAGTTCATTTTACGACGCTTTATCAACTAATATGGTTACCTAGAATCTGAATGACAATACCGGTGAAATGAGTCCAGAGTCCAGCGCCGAAAGTTACCCAGCATTTGCATTTAATGGGTTGAGGAACCAGGTAACTAGTCCCAATCAGGATTTGAACTCGGGCCCGCTGTTTCGCGATCAGACATGCCAACCGTTACTCCACAGCTGTTTATCTAGTAAATGAGCTGTTCAAAATTCATTTATTGATCCATATTATAAAAACAGACTCTGAAAGTATGCAACTGCCTTGCCACGGCTTCTACTGAGCTATATTCTTGGTTAAGAGTTTTACATAAGCCGTACGGTCGGAAGATAATTTGCTCACCAAGTATTTCTTTCGATGTCTTGAAATCGGAATTTTGTAAAATTTGAATACTTTTCTGTGTTCCATCCAATACGAAAGTAAATTACAAATAAACGTATTTACTTGTCTTCGCTATACTTGTACTCGTATATTTCCTTTTAAAGAAATTCAAATATTCATAGTCGAATCATCT
This sequence comes from Periplaneta americana, assembly GCA_025594305.2. NCBI lineage: Eukaryota > Metazoa > Arthropoda > Insecta > Blattodea > Blattidae > Periplaneta > Periplaneta americana. The sequence goes on from JAJSOF020000021.1 coordinate 16,668,991, forward strand.
GATGCTTTTCCAATTCACTGCGGGCTAAAGCAGGGAGATGTACTGTCACCTCTACTTTTTAACTTCGCTCCAGAATATGCCATTAGGAAAGTTCAGGATAACACAGAGGGTTTGGAATTGAACGGGTTACATCAGCTTCTTGTCTATGCGGATGACGTGAATATGTTAGGAGAAAATCCACAAGCGATTAGGGAAAACACGGAAATTCTACTTGAAGCAAGTAAAGCGATAGGGTTGGAAGTAAATCCCAAAAAGACTAAGTATGTGATTATGTCTCGTGACCAGAATATTGTACGAAATGGAAATATAAAAACTGGAGATTCATCCTTCGAAGAGGTGGAAAAATTCAGATATCTTGGAGCAACAGTAACAAATATAAATGACACTCGGGAGGAAACTAAACGCAGAATAAATATGGGAAATGCCTGTTATCATTCGGTTGAGAAGCTTTTGTCATCTAGTCTGCTGTCAAAAAATCTGAAAGTTAGAATTTATAAACTAGTTGTTCTGTATGGTTGTGAAACTTGGACTGTTACTTTGAGAGAGGAATAGAGATTAAGGGTGTTTGAGAATAAGGTTCTTAGGAAAATATTTGGGGCTAAGAGGGATGAAGTTACAGAAGAATGGAGAAAGTTACACAACACAGAACTGCACGCATTGTATTCTTCACCTGACATAATTAGGAACATTAAATCCAGACGTTTGAGATGGGCAGGGCATGTAGCACGTATGGGCGAATCCAGAAATGCATTTAGAGTGTTAGTTGGGAGGCCAGCGGGAAAAAGACCTTTGGGAGGCCGAGACGTAGATGGGAAAATAATATTAAAATGTATGTGAGGGAGGTGGGATATGATGGAAGAGACTGGATTAATCTTGCTCAGGATAGGGATCAATGGCGGGCTTATGTGAGGGCGGCAATGAACCTCCGGGTTCCTTAAAAGCCAGTAAGTAAGTAAGTAAGTGGTTACGCCTCTAAGGTCGGAAGATAAAAAGCCATGTCCTGAAATCGGAATTTTGTAAAATTTGAAAGCATCTAATAGTAAATTCAAAATATGAATCACTATATATATTTCCTCTTAACGAAATTCAAAATTACGAATAATAAAGAAAATAAATAAATAATTTTTTAATATTAACGTTACTTCATTGACATGGAGGGAATTCGTAATTAAACCATTAAATCTTAGTGTATGTAGAAACATTCAAATGCAGTTAGGTTTAAAACTAAAATTACTCTTTCCTGTAATGTGTATATAAACCGCAGATATGAATTCTTTCTGTGGTAACAGCCGTAATACCAAAATAAATAGCTCGCCGCAGCCGGCAGCGGTTTTTTTTTTATTTCAATTGGACTTGCATGTTTATTTGTGAAGAACTTAATCCGAGAAGCTTCAGTTGTATTACTGTAATACACGCCATATTTTTACGTCAGTCATACTTAAATGCCTTGCTGAAAAACATTTAATTTTCCTAGTCAGTGTCATTGAATAACATCATCACAGCGCGTTTTCAAAGCAAGAGTCTTCTGCATCGGTCATGCTCATTCGTACGACGGTTTTAAACCAAAATCAGAACTGGTTAATACTAGGTTCCTTGGTGCGATGGAAGTCAGCTCGTGTGGAAGAAATATTGGAAGAGACGTAGCGTGGTGTGGTATAAATTGCGCCTTCTTTAACTATTTGAGAACACTGAAGGTATTAGTAATTCGTGTGTAATGTAGTGCAGCATATTCTGCTATTTCTAATTGTTTGAGAACACTGAAGGGATTACTCATTCGTGCGTAATGTAGTGGAAGGCATTGCGTTTTTCTAATTGTTTCAGAACACTGAAGGGATTACTCATTCGTGCGTAATGTATTGTTTTTCTAATTGTTTCAGAAACTGAAGGAATACTCATTCGTGCGTAAAGTACCGTAGTGAAAGACATTTTTCTAATTGTTTCAGAAAACTGAAGGGATTACTCGAAATATAGTGGAAGACAATGCGTTTTTCTAATTGTTTCAGAACACTGAAGGGATTAATTCGTGTAGTGGAAGACAATGCGTTTTCTAATTGTTTGAGAACACTGAAGGGATTACTCATTCGTGCGTAATGTAGTGGAAGGCATTGCGTTTTTCTAATTGTTTCAGAACACTGAAGGGATTACTCATTCGTGCGTAATGTAGTGGAAGACAACTGTTTTTCTAATTGTTTCAGAAAACTGAAGGGATTACTCATTTCGTAATATAGTGGAAGACAACTAATTGTTGCAGAACACTGAAAGGATTACTCATTCGTGCGTAATGTAGTGAAAGACACTGTTTTTCTAATTGTTTCAGAAACTGAAAGAAATACTCATTCGTGCGTAATGTTGTGAACGACATTGTTTTTCTAGTTGCTTCAGAACAATGAAGGGATTACTCATTCGTGCGTAATGTTGTGAACGACATTGCTTTTCTAGTTGCTTCAGAACAATGAAGGGATTACTCATTCGTGCGTAATGTTGTGAACATTATTTTTCTAGTTGCTTCAGAACAATGAAGGGATTACTCATTCGTGCGTAATGTAGTGAAAGACATTGTTTTTGTAATTGTTTCAGAAACTGAAAGGAATACTCATTCGTGCGTAAAGTGCCGTAGTGAAAGACATCGTTTTGTAATTGTTTCAGAAAACTGAAGGGATTACTGATTCGTCTGTAATGTAGAGAGAGCTATCGTGATTTTTCTAATTGTTTGGACACACGGAAGGGATTACACATTAGTGCGTAGTATGGTATAAGCTATAATTTTTCTAATTGTTTGGGCACACGGAAGGGATTACACATTAGTGCGTAGTATGGTGTAAGCTATGATTTTTCTAATTGTTTCAGAACACTGAAGGGAGTACTTATATGTGTAATGTGGTGCGAGCTATTATGATTTTTCCAATTGATTGAGAACACTGAAGGCATGACACATTCGTGAGCAATACAGTGCATGATATTGTGATTCTTATAATTGATTTAGAACACTGAAATGATTACTTATTCGTGCGCAGTGTACTACAATTTTTATTGTGTTTTTTATAGTTATTTGTAAACACTGAAGGGATTACTCATTCGTGCATGTTGTAGTGCAAGTTATTTTCTGTCAAAAATGTATTGAAACGGAAGGAGAATACTTTGAACATCTTTTTTGACACAGGTAAGATGTACTTAAATTAATTTTAAAATTATTTATAAGCAATTTCCCCTTTAAACAAGTATTAGGTACTGAAATTACTACCGTAGGAACGGCGGCCGATTTCGCAGTAACTATTTGATGCTTATAACAGAAAATTCCTCTGAGCTTGTGGTGTGAGGAAAGCATAATAACTACGAGTATAATATATGGAAGGTCTTATATTTAAGCATTAACTGATATTGAGAGTGAAGTAGCTTTTTCAAGTAAACAAAGTATATATATTGGAACCTAACCCATTGGGAAATTTAATTTATTTTAATTTCTAGTGTATAAAACACTACGTTAACAATGTATTATTTTCTGTTAACTCTTCTGCTCGTGTGCTTGAATTAGAACAAAGATATAAGCTAATACTGGAATTTATTTTGCAGTTTAATATGATTTTAAGGTTTTCCCGTTATCATGGCGTTTCTGAATAGCACCGTTTATACAGTTTGTTTGAAGATTTATTGAATAAGTTCACGACATCTGTGTGGGACGTGAAATCGACTTGTACGTGCTTCACAGACCTCGGGGCTATTTCTAGAGGACTTAAAATGCCGTTGTCAAGAAATAAAACGATCTTCTATCTTAATCCATTGAAGACAGCTCCTACTTGTGGCCTGCGTCTGCCAGATATAGTCCAACTCCTTCCGTGTACAAATATGAGCTTCTATACAGCATGTAACAACATAACGTAATGTACTGCAAAAGAACCAGGTCGTTAAGGAATTTGTGATGTGCAAACCAAATGTTTTAGATTAATATTAGGGGATCGAACCCAGGTCTTTGGTTCTACGTACCAAGCGCCCTCACAATTGAGCTACGCCGAAGTTCAATCCACAGCACCGGATCGAACCCCTCTCCTCCAGTGTTTTTTCCTTTGTGGCCTGACTCCAAGTTGAGCATGTATGTTGACATTTTATATTAAGTCAACTGCCATTATACAAGGAGAGCACTCAGTTGAATGACTTGGCGAATTTTTCTCCTCTAATATTAATTGTTGCCATAACAGATGTATTCTGTAGGACCAAAAAAATAATAACCGCAGCGACTTTTGCTTCTCTAATATTAATTGTTGCCATAACAGATTTATTCTGTAGGACCAAAAAAATAATAACCGGAGCGACTTTTGCTTCTCTAATATTAATTGTTGCCATAAGAGATGTATTCTGTAGGACCAAAAAAATAATAACCGGAGCGACTTTTGCTTCTCTAATATTAATTGTTGCCATAACAGATGTATTCTATAGGACCAAAAAAATAATAACCGGAGCGACTTTTGCTTCTCTAATATTAATTGTTGCCATAACAGATGTATTCTGTAGGACCAAAAAAATAATAACCGGAGCGACTTTTGCTTCTCTAATATTAATTGTTGCCATAAGAGATGTATTCTGTAGGACCAAAAAAATAATAACCGCAGCTACTTTTGCTTCTCTAATATTAATTGTTGCCATAACAGATGTATTCTGTAGGACCAAAAAAATAATAACCGGAGCGACTATTGCTTCTCTAATATTAATTGTTGCCATAAAAGATGTATTCTGTAGGACCAAAAATTTAATAACCGCAGCGACTTTTGCTTCTCTAATATTAATTGTTGCCATAAGAGATGTATTCTGTAGGACCAAAAATTTAATAACCGCAGCGACTTTTGCTTCTCTAATATTAATTGTTGCCATAACAGATGTATTCTGTAGGACCAAAAATTTAATAACCGCAGCGACTTTTGCTTCTCTAATATTAATTGTTGCCATAAGAGATGTATTCTGTAGGACCAAAAAAATAATAACCGCAGCGACTTTTCCTTCTCTAATATTAATTGTTGCCATAACAGATGTATTCTGTAGGACCAAAAATTTAATAACCGCAGCGACTTTTGCTTCTCTAATATTAATTGTTGCCATAAGAGATGTATTCTGTAGGACCAAAAAAATAATAACCGGAGCGACTTTTGCTTCTCTAATATTAATTGTTGCCATAACAGATGTATTCTGTAGGACCAAAAATTTAATAACCGCAGCGACTTTTGCTTCTCTAATATTAATTGTTGCCATAAGAGATGTATTCTGTAGGATAAAAAAATAATAACCGCAGCGACTTTTCCTTCTCTAATATTAATTGTTGCCATAACAGATGTATTCTGTAGGACCAAAAATTTAATAACCGCAGCGACTTTTGCTTCTCTAATATTAATTGTTGCCATAACAGATGTATTCTGTAGGACCAAAAATTTAATAACCGCAGCGACTTTTGCTTCTCTAATATTAATTGTTGCCATAAGAGATGTATTCTGTAGGACCAAAAAAATAATAACCGCAGCGACTTTTCCTTCTCTAATATTAATTGTTGCCATAACAGATGTATTCTGTAGGACCAAAAATTTAATAACCGCAGCGACTTTTGCTTCTCTAATATTAATTGTTGCCGTAACAGATGTATTCTGTAGGACCAAAAAATAATAACCTGAGCGAATTTTTCTTCTCTAATATTAATTGTTGCCATAACAGATGTATTCTGCAGGATCAAAAAAATAATAACCTGAGCGAATTTTTCTTCTTTAATATTAATTGTTGCCATAACAGATGTATTCTGCAGGATCAAAAAAATAATAACCGGAGCGAATTTTTCTCCTCTAATATTAATTGTTGCCGTAACAGATGTATTCTGTAGGACCAAAAAAATAATAACCGGAGCGAATTTTGCTCTCTAATATTAATTGTTGCCATAACAGATGTATTCTGTAGGACCAAAAATAATAAAGCGAATTTTTCTTCTCTAAATTAATTGTTGCCGTAACAGATGCATTCTGTAGGACCAAAAAAATAATAACCGGAGCGAATTTTTCTCCTCTAATATTAATTGTTGCCATAACAGATGTATTCTGTAGGACCAAGAAAATAATAACCGGAGCGAATTTTTCTCCTCTAATATGAATTGTTGCCGTAACAGATATATTCTGTAGGACCAAAAAAATAATAACCGGAGCGAATTTTTCTCCTCTAATATTAATTGTTGCCATAACAGATGTATTCTGTAGGATCAAAAAAATAATAATCGGAGCGAATTTTTCTTCTCTAATATTAATTGTTACCATAACAGATGCATACTTTAGGACCAAAAAAATAATAACCGGAACGAATTTTTCTCTTCTAATATTAATTGTTGCCGTAACATGTATTCTGTAGGAACAAAAAAATAATAACCGGAGCGAATTTTTCTCCTCTAACATTAATTGTTGCCATAACAGGTATCTTCTGTAGAACCAAAAAAAAATAATAATAATAATCGGAGCGAATTTTTCTCCTCTAATATTGATTGTTGCCATAACAGATGTATTCTGTAGGACCAAAAAAATAATAACCGGAGCGAATTTTTCTCTTCTAATATTAATTGTTGCCATAACAGATGTATTCTGTAGGACCAAAAAAATAATAACCGGAGCGAATTTTTCTCCTCTAATATTAATTGTTACCATAACAGATGTATTCTGTAGGACCAAAAAATAATAATCGGAGCGAATTTTTCTCCTCTAATATTAATTGTTGCCATAACAGATGTATTCTGTAGGACCAAAAAAATAATAATCGGAGCGAATTTTTCTCCTCTAATATTAATTGTTGCCATAACAGATATATTCTGTAGGACCAAAAAAATAATAACCGGAGCGAATTTTTCTCCTCTAATATTAATTGTTGCCATAACAGATATCTTCTGTAGAACCAAAAAAAAATAATCGGATCGGATTTTTCTCCTGTAATATTAATTGTTGCCATAATAGATGTATTCTGTAGGACCAAAAAAATAATAACCGGGGCGGATTTTTCTCCTCTAATATTAATTGTTACCATAACAGTTGTATTCTGTAGGACCAAAAAAATAATAATCGGAGCGAATTTTTCTCCTCTAATATTAATTGTTACCATAACAGAAGTATTCTGTAGGACCAAAAAAATAATAATCTTTACGTAAATGTTACAGAGTTTTTCTGGGGTACGTATTCACGTTTCCCTCTATTATTCCACTTATAGGCTACACTTCACATTCCTCCCATTTCATCTTTCATCTATAAACTTTTAAAATAGAAAGGGGGTGAGGTTTTAGGGGTAGCACGGGTCATTGATGGTGATAAAGGAAGTGCGTGGGCTCTGGAACCGGATGCTATCAGCTACTTGTCTGAATATGAGATCTGACTCTATCAGGAGCTGAAGCAGGACGGCTAACCAGTCAGCGTCGGATTCATGAATGCCACACAAACCACCTGTCGAACTTGGACAATCATCGAACATCTATAGAGCGCAAAATGGGCCCATAAGCCTAAGTGTAAGGTTCAGTTCTGGGTGCAGACACAAAAAAAATCAAGGCATTCGAAGTTTCCTTTGTCACTGCTCTTTGCTGTTGTGTAGTATTTTTTTTTTTATCTTAAACAATTCCTACTTCTAGAAATTCATTCACATAACTACATCAGTGAAACGGTGTGGAACTCCTAACATCGGGGAACGGAATCTGATCTGTCTCTGAATTTAAGGTAACGATCGTTCATTGTTCTATATACATTTTTAACACATATACAGTGTCATTATGTTATAATGCGTTACAAGAGCGGTATGTTGAAGTTTTCATGTTCGAGGAAAAGTTTGAAAAGGCGAAACGTAGTTGAGCTTTTTTAATTTCCGAGAATTGAAAGAAAACATACCGCTCGTGTATCGAACATTATTTTGTGCGAAGATCGTTTATTACATACCTGAAAGAGGAATTTCTAATTAGTTGCAATGAAATCTCCATCTTGGTTTCTGTTCAATGACGGCAAATTTGCAAAACTAAATTATCTATCTTCAACATTGTTGCTTTAAAATGTTTTCTGTGTTTACTATACTCCAGCAGGTCGTGATATACGTCTGTCTTTTTTTTCCCCAGTCTATGATGAGTCTGGAATCTTGTTGATTTTTTCACGGCTTCCTTAATGTTACTTGCATCACGAATGCAGTAACTTTAGTGGAGTTGTAGAGTTTACTTAATTTTTGGAAATATTTAAAAACAATAATTAACAGTGCAATTTAGGTGAAATTGCAGTGGTAAGTTTTCAATTTATAATTATTACTATATTGAACGTCTCTAGAAATAATATGTTAAAATCCTAAAGCAGTAAAATCAATATGTCACTTAAGCGGTAAGAAGAGAGAAATTGTTATGTGTGTTAGGTTGGGAATACTGAATGTGGAATTTTAGACTTTCCGCGGATTGGTTTTGTGCAGAAACCAAGCAAATACGCACGATCTCGCACAAAAGTTTTTGATGTTATTTTATAATCACTTAATAACTTTACAACTTCTTTACCGTGTAAAATTTTTAGGAAATTACCTGGCTGACTAGTTTCGACTAGTTCCTTCTGGTTTCCTGTTGTGGTGGGATGTGTTCATGATGTATCGAAAAGAGTGTGTGTTTTGAAATTGAGTTACGCCACGGAACAATTTTTCCCTTGCAATTATTCAATTCTGTTTCATGGGAAGCTATACCTGAAAGCCACATTTTCTTAGTATTTAGGATATCTTTGCTTTAACAATTAGTAGCTAGTAATTTTTATACTACAAATCAATTTATAATATTTAATTAATTTTATTTGCTATTTTATCGATATATAAATGACGATAGACTTTTCCTAGAAACATATTCAGAAAGGCCTAAGACTAACAGATCAGGAAAAAGAATAGTATAAAGGGAACGAAATTATAGAATACTACAATTGAATCGGTCAGAAGTGAAAGGCATTAAGTCAAAATTGGACTTCTTGTTATTTAGCATTATGGACTATTTTATTTAAGCAAGACCTATCGATCGCCGCAAGAAAGAATTAAGTCAGTCTTTTCCTTGTACGTACAAGAAACTGTTGCTACTGATAACGTGAATGGACGAGGAAAGCATTGACTTCCTGCCTTTCAGCGCCGCGCCGCACCATGCAGGGTTGACCAAGCAGTGTTGCTCTCCCATTCCTGCCAATCCCGGGATCTTGTAATACCAATATTGCAGTATAATATGAGTCATAATTGACTTTGTGTTTTTTTTACTCTACTTTACTCTATTTAGCTTCTATTTTTCTGTATCATAAGAGATGTTGTAGCCTATAGCATTCTGTTCATTTAATTTTGAAATGGTCAGCAACAAAATTGAAGGGGAATTCTTGTAAAGTCAGCTCCCATAAGTGACTTTGTATGTTTTACCATGCTATGCTCTACTTAGCTTGTATTTTGCTATATCATAAGAGATGCAATTTATAACAATATTTTCATTGAATGTAGATGGTATTTATGTTACAAATAAATATAACTAGTGATAGATTTATTGATATTCGTAAGCTCTTTTAAATAGTATAGTAAAATTCACCTGTGTGCTTTCAAACTTGTGATTTACACAGTATTTCGAGGTATGTGTCACTTCGTAAGATACTTTTATCACACTTAAAATTAAGACAAAGAAAACATGGGTTATGAAACTTGTTTCATGATTGTAAGTTTCAACTCAACTGAGAATCAATAAATTCTCACAGTGAAATTGTTCCGGGGCCGGGTATCGATCCCGGGACCTTTCGCTTAGCGCGCGAACGCTCTACCGACTGAGCTACCCCAGGAACTATACACGACACCGTCACAATTTTTCCTTTTATATCCACACAACTCAAATGAGCTGACAAGACGCTAGAACTCAACTGTGAGTGCACACAAATACTTGTGTGACTTAAATTGTGGCTTTCTGTTAACGTACTTCCAGTAATGAATGTATTATACAAATCTGGCTTTCAGGTAGTAGCTCCCTGTAAAGTAAGTTTGAATAATTTCAAGTAATCCCGGGATCGATACCCGGCCCCGGAAAAATTTTTCCTTGAAATTATTCAAACCTGCTCTACAGGGAGCTACTATCTGAAAGCCAGATTTGTATGAATTCTCACAGTCTTATGAGGAATAAAATTCATTTTCATGAATTCTGACTTCATAGACAACAGTGATCTAAAGTTATATATCAATTGTTACAACAATAAAGTGACATATTTGAAATATTTTCTTTCCATTGGTATGTTAAGGAGTGTATATAGCAATAAAAATATTTTTTTTTCTAAAATTACACAAAATGAATCAGCAGATTACATTACATAAGAAACAGCAGAAATTTTACATTTAACAAAATCATTCTTGACCAGTATTTTTAAATATGTATGAAGCTTTGAATTTGTTTTTCTATTGTAACGCACATAGGCTAGGGAATTAATCTAAAGCTTAACATAAACATTCAATAAATCATTGATTAAAGTTCTCGTTAACACTTTGTTAAAAACATAAAATTTACTTTGTCATACGTTAAAAGTGTTAAAACTGTTAAAAAAGGTATTTACCTTCGACAGACGGCCCGTTTCGACGCTATGTCTCGTCGTCTTCAGTGTCTCTTGAACGTATGACAAAGTAAATTTTATGTATTCAATAAATTTACTTGATTTCATTAACGATATAATTTTTTTTCCTTTCTCCTGAATAGTTGCAAAAACTGACTTAACGCCTTCGAGCTCCGATCGATTCAATTACATATCATTATGTTTTTAGATTGGGATTGTATCCCAATAGCTTGGTGCTTTTACTAACGATATATTTTTTTTTCTTTCTCCTGAATAGTTGCAAAAAAAACTGACTTAACGCCTTCGAGCTCCGATCGAGTCAATAATTATCAATTATTCTTTTTTAGATTGGGATTGTATCCCAGTAGCTTGGTGCGTCACAAATCTCACAGGATCTTCAATAAAATAAAACGAGACATCTTTTGCAAAGTCCTCTCAGCTGAGTCAAAATCTACAACGAAACTTCGTACGGTTATCATAATAAGTTTCATCATTTTGTTCGTAAGTCAAGTTTGTTCTCAGAGATGAAGTACTGAAACTAGTTTCGGGTTATTCTGTTGTTAGCCGTCAGAGATGTAAACAAAGTTGTGGGACAAAATGAAACCAAGGAGACTCCGGATACCATCTCCAGTCAAAGTTCTTAGTTCTTCTATGTAGTTGGAGTGTAAAATGAAGATCTGACTTCTCCCGCAATATCTCCTCTTCTTTTCTTTCTGTCATACTCTCAAGAAATCTAGAAATGAGAAACGAGGAAGAAAGGGTTCTTTATCGTGTTACTCCAATTATGTGTCGCACGCAATCCGCTCAACACGCGTCATATCCCGGCTGTCTGCAATTAATAACAAAGCATTAAGATTTAATTCAGCGCAGCGAATAATGAAATTGTAAAGGCTAAATTAAAACTGAATTACATAATGTAATTGGACTCAATAGCTTATCTTTATTACATAGATACAAAGAATTGTGGGTGTAGGCCACGGTAGTTGTCTTTTGCATTCTAAATTAGGGTTGCCAGGTCTTATGTTTTTCTCGTAAGTTATACGTTTTTCAGTTTATTTTTGCGTTTTACGTTTATATTTTCCCCATAAGACGCTTTCTTCCGTTAACCAAAATGAAACGAAATTACTTGAAAAAGGACTAAAACATAACCTACAATATAACAAGACACCAAGAACACAACAAATGCAAATGATCATCAATGCAGAAACAGCAATTCAAAACACACAACCACAACACCAAGAATACATCCGACAAGATTTATTAAGAAACATAGATAAAATAAACAAACCTTTAACCGATAAGCACGAAATTAAAACAATAAAGACTTTAAGAGAGAAACAACAAGCACACAATTTGACATTTGTAAAAGCTGATAAGGGTAATTGCACTGTAATAATGAATGCTCAAGACATGAATGATAAAATTAACACATTTTTTCACGAAAATAACATCACAGAAATAAAAACAGATCCAACAACAAAATATCAAACAATAGTCAAAAATACAATAAATCAAAACACTCACATCATACCTAACAACAAAAAACAACAATTGAAACAAATTAAACCTCACGCACCTAAACTAAATGCATTACCAAAAATTCACAAACAAAATATACCAATCAGGCCTCTTATTAACTACAAGAATGCACCAGAATACAAATTAGCGAAATATATAGACAACATTATAAGAAATAGTATACAATTTGAAAACCCAACAACAATATTCAACACCATAGACTTAGTTAACAAAATAAAACACAAACACATTCCACACAATACAACATTAGCATCATTTGACATCGTAAATCTATATACAAACATACCAGTAACAGAAACACTAGAAATACTTCGGGAAATGCTTATCAAAAATAACATACCACAGACTCACATTAACGAAATTTTACACATCACAGAAATTATTACTAAACAAAATTATTTCACACATAACAATAAATACTATACACAAACTGAAGGATTACCAATGGGTTCACCTTTATCAAGTATATTAGCTGAAATCTTTATTCACAACATAGAACAAACACACATACTAAATACCGACAACAACAAACACGCAGAGAAAAAATAATGATACTGATGCATCTTATATAATGGAAACAAAAGATGAAAACATAATCAACAAAATCAAATTAAAATATATAGAAATGGAAACAGCCATAAAAGACAAATAACAGACAGAAAACCTACACACATATATACAACATCAAACATCCCATACAAATAAACATGCACGTACAATGACACACAGATTAATTAATATACCAATGAACAAAGACAACTACACGGAAGAATTAAACACAATAAAATATATAGCACAAGAAATGGATACAACCTAACATAATAGATACACTAATAAAAAAGGCAAAACAAAAACAGACCAAACCAACACAAACAGCACGCGAGAATAAATACAAACATTAAACATATTAGACAAAATCAACTTCATTAGTACAAAATTGCATACAAAACAAATAATACAACACAGAAATACTTAAATAACCACACTAAACATTCAAAAAATATCAACTGGAGTTTACAAATTAAAATGCAAAACCATAGGACTACAGGAAACCACAACACATATAACCAAACAATTCATCAAATCATCCCATACAACATAAATATGAAACAGATAGAAAATTTTTTCCAAAAAGTTTACAATGACGAAATATATAAGAACACAGATTAATTAATATACCAATGAACAATGACAACTAACACTGAAGAATTAAACACAACGCCTACCATCGACAATATAGAGCCAAAATAGCGTTCGAAACGACGGCCGTCCGTCGAAGGTAAATACCTTTTTAAACAATTTTAACACTTTTAACGTGTGAAGAGTAAATTTTATGTTTTTAACAAAGTGTTAACGTGAACTTTAATCAATGTTCTTCCGTTTATTTACCTTTCAGAAAAAAACCTTCAAAGCATTGATGTGGAAAAATTGATTCATTTCTTTTCCAATGTTCCCCAGAAAATTGTAAATTTTGTTAATATCCCTGAGTCCAATGGATTTGTAGAGAGAGTATTCTCTGTAATGAAAAATGGACAGATGTATTATTACTATTAATTATTCTCCAATATGAATAACTCTATTTCTTTTTTTGGTAGGTTATTTTACGACGCTTTATCAACAGCTTTGGTTATTTAGCGTCTGAATGAGATGGTGATAATGCCGGTGAAATGAGTCCGGGGTCCAACACCGAAAGTTACCTAGCATTTGCTCATATTGAGTTGACGGAAAACCCCGGAAAAAACCTCAACCAGGTAACTTGCCCCGACCGGGAATCGAACCCGGGCCACCTGGTTTCGCGGCTAGACGTGCTAACCGTTACTCCACAGATGTGGACCAATAACTCTTTTTCACCACATTAGGTATGTTAGGATTTTGGTTATTACACAAAGAAATACTTTAATAGTAATTATAAAATTTTAAATATTTTCGTTATGAAATTGTTGATAGAAATCGATGTACCAAGAGTTAGAACTACAAGTTGTTGTAAACTTTCAACTTCCATGGAAGGAGTTTTTCCAAAATGCAAAAAGTGATACAAAATTGTTTTTTTTATTATTATTTTAAGTGGGTTATTTTACGACGCTGTATTAACATCTTAGGCTATTTAGCGTCTGAATGAGATGAAGGTGATAATGCCAGTGAAATGAGTCCGGGTCCATCTCCGAAAGTTACCCAGCATTTGCTCAAATTGAGTTGAGGGAAAACCCCGAATAAACCTCAACCAGGTAACTTTCCCCGAAAGGGATTCGAACCCGGGCCACCTGGTTTCGCGGCCAGACGCGCTAATAGTTACTCCACAGGTGTGGATTACAAAATTGTTAAGAAAGGCAACATCAGTAAACAAGTGTAAATAAAGACTTGAAGTAATGTACTTGTAACTAAAACAGAACTTGTACCTGTATAACCTCATGTTATAGTAGACCTAAATGAAAGAGCTTAAAATTTATTGCAATTTTTAATGATTTTCATTAAGCCTGTGAAAATCTTCCTTTTCTTTTTAAGGAGACCTGGC
>JAJSOF020000021.1:16686103-16758603 GCA_025594305.2 Periplaneta americana
CTCCAAGGTTAGGAGGAAAGAAATCCAAATGAAAATGTAAAAAGAGTATTTTGAGAGACATATTACACCCCATTTTCTCATATGCACTTAACATGATTTCCACAAGTTTGATGCAGTTGTCTGCCCTAGAATTTCAGGAGATTTTAGCAAACATCTTTGAGAGAGCGCCATGCCATTCTTTCTGTAACGGAAAATTTTCCTCAAACGAAGAGTCGGCCACAATTTTGTAAATTTGTGGACAGATGAAAGTGCCCTCTTTTAATTTCCCTTCACTCAAAGTGGTAAAATTTTCTTTCAAATACTCAAAATCACACCCTTGTGTGTTCGTTGCTTAGACCTCACTTTGAAGTGTTACGAAATTTACTGAACAGAAGGGACCAATATCTAATTATATATTAGAAGTGCAAAAAGAACATCCTAACAACCATAAGGAACCGAAAATAGGTCATAAACTCATAAATGCATTAGCTTTTGTTTTGGTTTATAACCCCCAACGGCGCCAGAGCGCTTATCGAAAAGTGAAATCATAGTATATCTTAAAAACCTTACGCGATACGAAGAAAAGAGATGCATTATCGGATTCAGCGCACACCAAACCATAAGTGACACAATGTTTTAAGTCGCAGCAAAATTCTTGTTGTTTAGTGTATTAACCCTTAAATTGACAATGTATCCTATAGGATACAACAGGTTAATAGGCTATATGCTATAATTTTAATAGAACAATAGAATAGTAATATACGTTACAAGAGCGGTATGTTGACGTTTTCATGGTCGAGGAAAAGATTGAAAAAGCGAAACGTAGTTGAGCTTTTTTAATTTCCGAGAACATGAAAACAAACATACCGCTCGTCTATCGTACATTCTTTTGTGCGAAGATCGTTTATTACATACCTGAAAGACGAATTTCTAATTAGTTGCAATGAAATCTCCATGTTGGTTTCTGTTTAATGACGGCAACTTCGGAACACCAAATATCTTTCTTCAACATTGTTGCTATAAAATGTTTTCTGTATTTACTATACTCCAGCATGCCGTGATATAAGTCTGTCTCCCACCCCCCAGTCTATAAATGCGAACTTAAAACAAACGGTAAGGTTATGTAATGATTTATTTTTCATTTTAATATTTTAACAATATTATTTATATAACATATTGCAGTAATAACATCGGCATCTGGAATCTTGTTGATTTTTTCACGGCTTCATTAATGTTACTTGTATCAGGAATACAATAAGTTTCGTGGAGTAGTAGACTTTACTTAATTTTTGCAAATATTTAAAAACAATAATTAACAGTGCAATTTAGGTGAAATTGCAGTGGTAAGTTTCAATTTATAATTATTACTATGTTAAACGTCTCTAAAAATAATATGTTAAAAGCCTAAAGCAGTAAAATGAATGTCGCGCTTAAGCGGTAAGAAGAGGGAAATTGTTATGTGTGTTACGTTGGGAATACTGAATGTGGTATTTCACACTTACCGCGTATTGGTTCTGTGCGGAAAACAAGCAAATACGCACGATCTCGCACAAAAAAAATTGGTAGGAAAATTAAAATTTCACAATACTATAATATTGTACAACACATAAAAATATGAACATTGCGATAGTTGTTTTCTCTACGGTCCGCCAAGGTTTAATAAACTAGTGTGAGAAACGAAGCTTTGCCAAGTTAAGGGTTAATATCAATTTATATATATCGCCGAGTTAAGGGTCGATATCAATTTAGATCTTTGCTTATTTTTCCCTTCAAAAGCCATTATTTCAGTTTTCTTTGTAGAGATATTCAGATTATAGTCGTTTGCTATTTGCTGTAAAGTATATACTGACTTTTGTAAATTGCCTTCAGAATTAGCTAAAATGATCTGGTTATCTGCATGAAGTAATGTATTAAGTGGGTAGTCATTGATCATGAAATGTGTTATCAATTCAGTTTCCTATGTCTTAATAATATCATTATATAGATATTAAACAGATTAAACAGGGTAGGGGACATTGGACAACCCTGTTTCACTCATTGGTTTATTATTCTACTTTTATAACTTGTAGTGTTATTAACTTTGATTTTGATTTTTGTGCTCATGCTTTGTATTGCATGAATTAGATGTTCTGGAATTTCTGTTTTAACTAAAACTTCCCATAGCCGTACACTGTTCACAATATCAAAAGCTTTTTGATAATCAATAAATGCCAAGTGGATTGGTATGTTAAATTCTCTGTGTTTCTCAATAATGTGTGCTCTTGTGAAACCACTTAATCCGAGTAAGACTCAAGCTATAATTATTGGTCATAAGCGTTTAGTTAACTCACTTAATAAGAGTAATCTTTCAGTTGTTACACTTAACAACACGCTAATCCCTTATTCATCTGTCGTAAAAAAACCTTGCTTTCTTTTTCGATAATAATCTAAATTGGAATTTTCAAGTTAAAGAAACGATAAAAAAAATCTGTTCCTCCCATTCACTGTTTGAGTCGCTTAAAAAACTTCTTGCACCAGCAACTAAAACTTACCCTAGTACAAACCCTAGTAATGCCGCATTTCGATTATTGTAACGTTTTGTTAAGTGACCTAAGTTCTGAACTGTCAGTCAAGTTACAGCGAGTTCAGAATATGTGCGTCAGATACGTGTGCAACATCCGACGATATGATCACATATCACCGTCCTTCGCAAGTCTTTCGTGGCTCCGACTTAAAGAACGTAAAACTTTACACTCTTTGTCTTTACTCTTTCGAATTCTGCACATCTCAACACCAAATTACCTTTCGTCTCGTTTCTCCTATCTATACTCTAACCAGGACGTAAATACCAGATCACTTATCTGTGGCGCGTTAAGTATACCTCTTCACAGAACATCTTGTTACTCATCATCTTTTACAGTATCCACCTCGCGACAATGGAATTCCCTGTCACAAAATATTAGGGGCTGCAAGACAATAAACAAAATTAAAATTAAAAAGGTGACATTCAAAAATTTTTTAACATGTATTTATCTAGGCTGCATTTCACTTGGTTTGAATTGTAAATTATTTAAAACTAACTAAGACTTAGACTAGAAATGTTTAGTTTAAACTATCACATAAGGATGTAATTATTTGACTTATTTTGTTTATCAGTCCTTCCTTTATGGACATCATCAGTGATAATTTATAGCGTCAATGAAATTTTCTATAGTGTCAGTGAAATGAGTTACAGAGTGTCTGCTAAAGTGTCAGTGAAATAATAATCTCAGGGAATGAGATGAGAGTAAGTGAAAGACTATTATTAGGACCTATAGATGATTATGTAGGTTTATTTAAAATTAGGTATTTTATTTTATGTTTTATTATTATTGTGTTAAATTGTATCGTGTATTAACATTATATGTGTTGTAAAATGTATTGTGTATTTAAATTTTATTGTGTATTGGTTATCATTTTATTGTGTATTGTTAATATTGTATATACCACTGCCACCGGGTGCTTGCCCACTTGCAGTGTAAATAAATACATACATACAAAAACAGCTTAAAAAATAACCTTCTTAGCATTTTTGTATTTCAACATGTTTAATTCCTTCCTTTAGAGTCATCCTGATAGTGCTGTATTTTCAAAATTGTCTCATAATAATCTCTTTCTATTATGTAACATTATTTGAAATATATTAACATTCTATGTATTTTAGCTTAATTCTGCTACATAGTTTGTATTTCAGTGTTTAATTAATAGTTAATAGTATTTTGTTGTTTAATTCGTAAATAACTCTTGTAGCTCTTATCTAAATCAAATTGTTGAATTCTTTGTAAGTTCATATATTTGTATGAATACTTTTTGCTGGTTCAATTCAATTCAATTCAATTTATTTGGCCATTAGACATACAGTTTTAGGCTTCGTCAGAATACATTGAAAAAAACATATAAATGCATTTTTAAAAACACTAATAACAGAAACAGTAAAATTTAAGTAATACAATGAAAACATGAAATAATTTGAAACTTTTAAATTGAAGAAAACTAACTAAATTGCAATTAAACTTATTTATTAAAATACATTTTCATACAAATTTGTGTTAAAAAGCTCAGCAACAGAATAAAAAGGATTATTTGATAACCAATTGTAAAATCTAGTTTTGAAACTATTGATTGGTAATTTATAATATTGACTTGGGAGCTTATTATATAATTTCATCCCCATAATTAAAAAGTTTGTGTTGCTCTTGTGTAATCTGCAATATGGAATATTAATTTGTTCACTATTTCTAATTTCATGATCATGTATATTGGCCACTAATGAGTAATTGTCGATATTTTGTCGAGTGTAAAGTACTAGATCATATATATAGGGTGCGTCAGAAAGAACGGATGGATTTCACATGGCAAGAAAATTGTAAGGATTCATCAAATCAAAAAATTATTGTTATCAACACATTCACCAATACCTGCAGTTTATTTTATGGAATACAACATCAGCCATATGATGTCCTTAGCTTTCAATACAGGCTTCGAGGCGTTTTCTGAAGTTCGCCATCACTTTCACAGTCATAGCTGGTGGGATTGCCGCGATTTCTTCACGAATTGCCGTCTTTAGTTCGTCCAGTGCATGTGATCGATGTTTACAAACTTACGCCTTCAAATGGTCCCAAAGAAAGAAGTCGCAGGGCGCGAGATTTTACCGTAGCCTCGGACAATCTCAGTGCGATAGCATGTTTGCGGGCTGATCTTTGAGGTAGCGTGAAAACCTAGTGTCTCTCTCCACATTTGCAGGTGATTTCTTCTTTAATGTTGAACCTGTGTTACGAAATGAAGCCACATCCATGAGTCCTGAGTGGCGATCAGACTCTTCATTTTTCAAAAATGTCTCTACGATGAAAGCACGTTGTACACCAGACCAACACCATGTTCTCAACTGAAACTGCATTCTATGGCTGACCCAACAGTCGTGGTCCCCCTCACTCTATCCCTCCCCTCGCTGCGTATCGATAGTTTGAAATCCATCCGTTCTTTCTGACGCACCCTTTATATAAATTTATGATTGTTAAAATCCGTGATTGTCTGAGTGGAAGAGTTGAAGAGAAGGCCTTACGGCCTTAACTCTGCCAGATAAAATAAATCATTATTATTATTATTATTATTATTATTATTATTATTATTATTATTATTATTATACTATCAATGCAAGATCTGTTTCGTCTGAAACCATTTTGTTTCTCTACCAAAAGTGCTTCTGTGATTGTCTTTAGCCTACTGGTTATTATTTTTAGTAAACTTTGGAGGTTGAATTTAAGAGACTGATTTCTCTAATAATAATTTCTAAAATTTGCAGAGAAATATTTTCTTCCTAAATTGTGAGCGTAACAATCCCTGTTTCAAGTACGTGGGTCTGTCAGGAGCAGGTGTGCCTTACGTATAATTAACAGCAACTTTGTGCTGTACATGGTTGAGATGAAGTTTTAATTGTATTATGATGTTTAGGGATGCCCACGACACCGAACTCATGTGCGGAGAGTGACATAAGCACCGAAGTCTGGTATCTCCGAAGTGCGTTAACAGTCTCTCGAGGAATGCACACGCGAATAGTCGGAAATATGCATGACGTGCTGTATGCATGCACTTTGTAAATCTGCCACAGAGCCTCCAGCGTCGAAAACCCAGCTTGGAAGTTGTTTAGAGATGTCCTACATTACTCAAGCCCAAGAATAACATGAACTTGAAGTAAAGCAAGGGCTCGATTGGAGAAGAAGTTGCTGAACTTCGAAATACATCAAAGATGAGACTACCAAAAGCTGTAAGGGAAGTAAGATTGAAAGTAATAACATATTATACAGGGTTAGTTACAAGTCCCGCACCACCTAAATAACTTTTGAAGCATGTGGTTCAGTGACATGAAACTTGGTGTGTGGGGATAACCATATATAGTGGAAGCTCTTAAGTTCGACAAAGAACAAGTTCGACATTCTACTGGGTGTTCATTTCAAAGTGTGTCATGACGTCACTGTTGTGAGTCAGCGATTTGAAGCGAGTTTCAGCTTTTATGTCAGAGAAGGTGCCTATTAATCAAGGCATTCAATCTGAACTTGAGAAGGTGTACGGTGTAACTTGAACGTCGTAGCAACAGATGGCGGTCTGTAAAGTCCGTGTGCTACCATAACCTCTTTCGAACTGTGTTTTGCGCGGGCAAGTCGTACGCAGGGTATTTGTTATCATCGGTTGCGTATGGGAACATTCCACAATACAAATCAAATGCTCCGTGTCCATGTTGACAGTCGAAGTTAATGTCAACAAATACGTAAGTAATCGTCTTAACCCTCTCCACATATCCCGACAGTAAGAAAAAAACTCACCTCAGTGCGTGTTTCCAAACAGTTCACATTCCTGCCACTACAGGTGTTACCGTACGTATCGGTAAGTACTCTTCAGAATGAACGCCGTACTTGCTAGGCAACTTCTCTGGCACATAGGTAATACGCCTTTGCGGAAGTGTAGGAAGATTGAATTCTCTAGGCTCATCGGCTAGCCACATGACGGCATACGGCGAGCCATAACACACTTCGAACTGAGCCCGCAGTATAGTTCGACTGCTTACGTAGGAGAATTAGACACCCCCCTATAGTGGCACTAAGTAATGGATTTGCCATTTGAATGAGAATTGGTTCTGTGTCTTGTAGTGATACTTTTGTTAAAGGAAAACAGAATATTTTATTGATTAGGACATCCATATTGATCACTGATTTTAAATTAATGAACTCTTCTTTCTCTTTTTGAGAATTGTGCCGTTTGTGAGACGGAACTGTCGAAACCCACTGTGGTACTAGAAGCGCATACACAAGTCTCGGGGCGGGCAGGAAATGCAAGTACAGTACCGTCCAAAATGTTTGAGAAGAACACTTCGTGAGGACTCCTTTAAGAAATGGAGTGAACTTCCTGGAAAAGGAAAAGGTGTCACATTTTATTCCCACTGGAAGAAAGGGAATGCATGGATTTCCAACAAGAAGGGTCTCTCCTGCAGCCAATGGACTGAAGTGATCAAAATGAGCTGCAACGTTATTCCAGTCAGAAGCCTCCCAGGCAGAAGCCTTGGACCTGCCCATTGCAGAAGATGCGATGAGCAAGAAACCTTAGCCCATGTACTGCGTTTTTGCCGGAAGGGAGAATTACTGAGAATTGACCGCCATAATAAAATTCGCTCCATGATTGTCAATGAACTTCGCCGGGCTGATAAGTATGAGGTGTACGAGGAAATTGGGTGCCTTTCTGCTGACGGTTCAACTCGAAGAGCAGATATCGTTATTGTAGACCGAAAAAAAATTGTGGACTCATTCTTGATCCCACAGTCCGTTTTGAGAGCAGCATGGAACAACCTAGAGAAGTCTACAAAGAAAAACGGGAAATTTATTTGCCATGCTGCAGCGATTTGGGGACCAAATATAACATCAAGATATGGAACGTTATAGGAATTATGATTGGGGCTAGAGGCACAATCCCACGGGAGTTCTTAGAAGTCTTCCGAAAATTAAAAGTTCCTGACAGCACCCTGGACATGATATCCTCCACTGTACTGAAGTCATCGATTGGCATAATTAATCATCACTTATATTCTTTATAAAATGTAATTTGTCTTGTAGCCTAAATTGTTTGTTACATTTCCAATAATTTTTTCAATGATAGCCTACCTAACTAGGGTTTCTATTAAAGAAAAAATTGAATTAAATATAAATATTCATTTAGAATTGATTAGGAGGCCGATTATTAAACCCTGGTTGGGACGGCTATCGACTATATATCTAGATGGCTAGCCAATAATAATTTGTATTCATTTCACCTGCCATACTCACTACCCTTATTGGACTGAACTTTCAATTCTGTTCAGTCGAACTTAATAATAATAATAATAATAATAATAATAATAATAATAATAATAATAGTTAATGCCATCAGAGTTAATGGCCTTCTCTTCCACTCAACCAGGATCAAATCACATACATAAAAATACATACCAGTATACAAATATTAACTTTAAAATAACAATAATAAAAAAGAGACTGAATACATAATCACAAACAGGAAAATACGTTCTAGTATACAAGGATTAACTTAAAAAAATAATTAATACATATGAATATAATCTCACAACTAAAGGAATAGTACAATTAGTATGATCAGCACAGCACGTGTTACATTGAGACAATGACAATTACCTAGATATAAGTGTTAATGGAAAAATAAAGTAATGACTGTGTAAAATAATAATAATAATAATAATAATAATAATAATAATAATAATAATAATAAATACAAATTATACCTAAAAAACTAATTCTGTGCATTTAAAATATTTCTAAACAACCTAATTTTAAACAACTGAGGTCTAAGACTGCCCCTGATTTCCAGCGGCAGCGAATTCCATGAGCGGGCCATGGCTATTGAGAAAGAACTTGAGTACAGAGATGTCTGATGACGTGGTATTGATAGCAACAGATTGTGCTGTGAACGTGTATTTCGATTATGATGTGAAGCTAGGAGAGTAAACCGAGAGGCAAGGTAGTTGGGTGTGGAATCATGTATAATTCGATATAGCAGACAAAGAGACTGTACTAAACGTCGATCTTGCAAGCGGAGCCAGGAGAGTCGCAGAAAATATTCCGATATATGATCATGTCGGCGGATATTGAAAATAAATCAGACGCAGACGTTATGTACACGTTGATGTTTTTGAGGACGTTCAGCACTTAGAAAATAAATCAGACGCAGACATTATGTACACATTGATGTTTTTGAGAAAGTTCAGCACTTAGAAAATAAATCAGACGCAGACATTATGTACACGTTGATGTTTTTGAGAACGTTCAGCACTTAGAAAATAAATCAGACGCAGACATTATGTACACATTGATGTTTTTGAGAAAGTTCAGCACTTAGAAAATAAATCAGACGCAGACATTATGTACACGTTGATGTTTTTGAGAAAGTTCAACACTTAGATCTCTATATAAAAGATCACAATAGTCAAAGTGAGGCATTACAAGGGTCTGTACTAGAATTTGTTTGAGTTTAGTAGGAAGGAAATTTTTCAGGCGTTTCAAAGAATGCATGATAGAGAAAACCTTTCTACAGATATATCTGATTTGCGTATTCCAGTTCATATTAGAGTCGAAATAGATGCCGAGGTTTTTTACAGTAGCACTGAAGGGAATTATTTTGTTGTTGAGAGAGACAGGCTGAAGGGTGTTCATATTAATGGAGGATAAAAGCCTTTGCTGCCCCAAAAGAGGGCTCACTGTACTAAGAACTCAATAATGGTATTACCGAGTTTTTTATACTTCCGGTTTAACTAGAAGTAACTCCAACTCTCATATTTTAAATGGAACATCCAATATATTACTCACCAAAAGGGCCACTTCGGCTGAAAACAAAAATTCACTGCTATTCCCCATTTTGGTAAATATTAATAGGCTTATACATTTTCTTACCCAATGGTGACTACATGTGTTAATCTTCAAGATCTGATATTCCACATTGTGTCGCACGGGATTCAATACTACCTTGATCTATGCAGCATTGTGGGTACTCCTCTGATCGGAATAATCAAGGGAACTGTCAGCCACACCTGTAGTTCCTCGAGTGGCTTGCAGCGGATCGAGTCTCTCCGACCACGGCGGGACACACATAGCACTCCGAATGAATTATGAAGTACACGTAAAGTTTATGACTAAAAACCTAGCGCTTCGGAATTTGATGTCTGACAGAATATACGAGCTTTATTTACTGCTATAAGGACTGGCAAGCACACAGCATCGATGATAGACGGAAAGGAAGATTCATTTCAATAAGATAGATACATACAATAATGGCAACAGAACTAACAGACATGAGCTTTCAGGCTTTCACGGTGACTGTATACATAATTATACCCACTTGTCCTGACGATGGAGCCTGTATGTAGCTCAGAACTATTGAAAGTGTTAAGTTCAAGGACAAGGTGGAATATTGCCAAGTCTATTTCCCAACAAGCACTTACTTACTTACTTACTGGCTTTTAAGGAACCCGGAGGTTCATTGCCGCCCTCACATAAGCCCGCCATTGGTCCCTATCCTGAGCAAGATTAATCCAGTCTCTATCATCATATCCCACCTCCCTGAAATCCATTTTAATATTATCTTCCCATCTACGTCTCGGCCCACCTAAAGATCTTTTTCCCTCCGGCCTCCCAACTAACACTCTATATGCATTCCTGGATTCGCCCATACGTGCTACATGCCCTGCCCATCTCAAACGTCTGGATTTAATGTTCCTAATTACGTCAGATGAAGAATACAATGCGTGCAGTTGTGTTGTGTAACTTTCTCCATTCTCCTGTAACGTCATCCCTCTTAGCCCCAAATATTTTCCTAAGCACCTTATTCTCAAACACCCTTAAGGGGACACTCAACTTAAAAATTGGAGAAAAAGTGTCATAGAAATGAAAAATTAAATTTCTACACTAATTTACGTAACAGAACTAAATCAATAAGCAGAATTCTTCCCCTATTCATTGAGAAGTCACAGTCAAATGCACAAAGCCAAAAAATAAAAAAAATGATAATTAAAAGTGATATTTCAATTAATGATTGATTAAAAATTGAAATATTTTTTTTTGAAAAGTATTGAATCTAATGAGCTGAGATTTTGCACGTTACTTCCCATGTATATATTAAACTTTTTCTCCAAATTTGAAAAAGATTGGTCAAATAGGAAAAAAGTTCCAAAATATAGTTGAGTGTCCCCTTAACTATGTTCCTCTCTCAAAGTGAGAGTCCAAGTTTCACAACCATAAAGAACAACCGGTAATATAACTGTTTTATAAATTCTAACTTTCAGATTTTTTGACAGCAGACTGGATGATAAAAGCTTCTCGACCGAATAATAACAGGCATTTCCCATATTTATTCTGTGTTTAATTTCCTCCCGATTATCATTTATATTTGTTACTGTTGCTCCAAGATATCTTATTTGAAGGATTCGTAACAAGCTGTTTTTTACGGTGATGGGTTGTTAGCCCTTCGCCCAACCCCCAAGCTGGAGGACCACCCCTCATCGGCTATTCACGACTGCTTATTCAATATATTCACAGCTACCCTCCATATCTGGAGGCCGTCTCCTCGATCCGCAACCTGAGGACGCGCCATGCCGTGGTGATAGGGACCCACAATACATGGTCCCAACAAGCACAATTCAACAAAATCGAAATCCGTTCCTTCTGCACTATGAATGATGAAATTATATTATTTTCCTTTCAAAATCAGGAATTAAATTTTTCTCAGCATTTTAATAATTTTTCTATATTTAGGCTAATAATTATGAGATTGGATTAAAATATAGCCCTAATTCAATACATACTGTAGTATATAAATATTTATATTTTCATAAAATACTGTAGGCCTATATAATATCGGTATTCATTGCTGTTACTACTTACTTTTACATTCAGAGAGCAACCAATCCATTGTGCGACATTACTCCATCGAAACAAACGTTTTTCCAATAAATTATGTCTATTGTGTAAATCTAGCTTTCAGGTAAAGCTCCCTATGAAGCAACTTGAATAATTTTATGGAAAAAAAATGTTCCGGGGCCGAGTATCGATCCCGGGACCTTTGGCTGAAAATTATTCAATTATGTCTACTGTTCGCAATTTTATAGTTTTATATGATATTCTTATTGGTATTCCCAAGAAACTAATTCGATTAATTAAAATGTGTCTCAGTGAAACGTACAGCAGAGTTCGTATAGGCCAGTTCCTGTCAGATGCATTTCCAATTTACTGTGGGCTAAAGCAAGGAGATGCACTATCACCTTTACTTTTTAACTTCGCTCTAGAGTATGCCATTAGGTAAATCCAGGATAACGGAGAGGGTTTGGAATTGAACGGGTTACATCAGCTTCTTGTCTATGTGGTTGACGTGAATACGTTAGGAGAAAATCCACAAACGATTAGGGAAAACACGGGGATTTTACTGGAAGCAATTAAAGAGATAGATAGGTTTGGAAGTAAATCCCGAAAAGACAAAGTATATGATTATGTCTCGTGACGAGAATGTTGTACGAAATGGAAATATAAAAATTGGAAATTTATCTTTCGAAGAGGTGGAGAAGTTCAAATATCTGGGAGCAACAGTAACAAATATAAATGATACTCAGGAGGAAATTAAACACAGAATAAATATGGGAAATGCCTGTTATTATTCGGTCGAGAAGCTTTTATCATCCAGTCTGCTGTCAAAAAATCTGAAAGTTAGAATTTATAAATCACTTATATTACCGGTTGTTCTGTATGGTTGTGAAACTTGGACTCTCACTTTGAGAGAGGAACGTAGGTTAAGGGTGTTTGAGAATAAGGTTCTTAAGAAAATATTTGGGGCTAAGAGGGATGGAGTTACAGGAGAATGGAGAAAGTTACACAACACAGAACTGCATGCATTGTATTCTTCGCCTGACATAATTAGGAACATTAAATCCAGACGTTTGAGATGGGCAGAGCATGTAGCACGTATGGGCGAGTTCAGAAATGCATATAGAGTGTTAGTTCGGAGGCCGGAGGGAAAAAGACCTTTGGGGAGGCCGAAACGTAGATGGGAAGATAATATTAAAATGGATTTAAAGGAGGTGGGATATGATGATAGAGAATGGATTAATCTTGCTCAGGATATGTGAGGGCTTATGTGAGAGCGGCAATGAACCTCCGGATTCCTTAAAAGCATGTAAGTAAGTAAGTAAGTAAGTAAGTTTGCAATTTTATTCCTATATGGTCCAAATATCTTAAACGTTTTCTTCCCAATGATGTTACCCACGGTTTTTCTGTAATTTTGCTAATTTTTTTCTTGTAAAGTTCGCCTCACATGATCTTTCCATTTAAATCATCTTGTTTCTTTTTTTTTCAACTACATCTAAGTGCTTATACAGAGCGTGAACGATATACAGTTTCTACCAAAAGTTTAAGGACACCCCTTCAGGAAAAAATTGTCATGTTCTAAAATGCTCTTGTGTTTAAAATCAGCGACAAATTGACCCGGGACCGACACTCTCACAACATTGAGAGTTGGTAACACTGGTCAATCAGCTTATTACCTCCATTTTTAGCAATCAGTTGTGTAGTTTGCTGCAGGTGTGGGAAGGTTGGATTTCTTCCTTGAAAAACGATATATTTAACTTTATTTTAATCGGTAATTATGTATGGAATTATAGGATGGGGTAGCTCATTTAAATCCAATTTTAATCCACTTTATTTATTACAGAAGAAAATAATTAAAATATGCCTTCATAAACCTATTGATTTTCCATCTCAAAATTTGTTTTTAGACTTTAATGTACTTAACGTAAGACAAATTTATTATATTATATTAATAAAATTCATACATAAGAATCGAAATAATTTTGAATTGTATTCTCATAGTTATGAAACAAAAGGTATGAATTCTTTAAGATTGTTTGAACCAAAATGCAACACTGTTACAGTATTTAAACATAGTAGTAATTTAGGCCCAAGAATATATAACAAATTTATATTTACACATCCTAATCTTATCAATTCTAATAGTTCTAATATTAAATTTAAAAAGTTATGTATGGATTTTATAAAAATTGAAAAATTGTAAATTTAAATTTATATGTTATAATTGTATAGTAGACATAAGACAAATTGTATTGCATACTTATTAATTTCAATTCAGGAATCCGCCCCTGAACACGAGTTCTCCTCTTTCAGGGGCGAGCTAAAGTTTTTTCTATATATAATAATATGTTATGTTCTAATTATTAGCAAAATAATAAATAAATAAATAAATAAATAAATAAATAAATGTCTGTGAAAAATGAAGTGTTTTACTACAAACCCAATCTCTCTATCTTCCAAACTGTGTATTACATAACAATTTTTCTATTATGAAAACTTATTGAAAAATTACATTTTTGTAGGAAAAAATTAATTACTCCAGAATGGGTGTGTTTAGATCAGTGAATTTTGGAAAGGCTTCTTGCGCAATTATTATTTTTTGATTAAAAAATTTGTATCGGCTCGCTAACGCATTATAATCCACATTTTTGTCAATTTATACATCTTGATTACATCAACTTGCGTGCAAAATTCCATGGACTTCGACTGTAGTCACAGTAGTTTTCAAGATGTTCCCAAACATGAACAATTTAACAACTGTAAAGACTACAATCTACGTACAGATTCTTACTTGTATCTGTTTGGTACTTAAATTTTAAAGAGCACTTCTAAGTGGAGTTAGGACCTAAAACTTTGAGAGGTTATTAAATAGGTAAAAAAACAAAACAATGTCAAAATTTAAAAAATCTACTTCTTGAATAATTTTGCCTACATGTGTCCTTAAATTTCTTATATATATGGTTTTCAACTTCATTGCATCGTGAAATAACAAACGCTTTGTCTCTATCAGAATATAGTAGTAGTAGTATATCCTTTCACTCCTTATGTGGAGTATAGGGCCTCAGTGAGAACCTTCCAACGGACACGATTTGCTGCCGTAGCCTTCACTCTCTCCAGACTTTCTCACACTTTCCCACCTCTTATTAACCGTTCTTCTCCATGTCCCTCTTGGTCGCCCCACCTTCCTAGCTCCTTGGGGATTCCATTCCAATGCTTATCTTCCTATAGCCTCATTAGGTTTTCTCAGAGTATGTCCCATCCACCTCCATTTCCGTCTTTTAATTTGAATCTCTATTGGTTCTTTTGTTAGTCTCCATAAATTTCCGTTATTTATTATCATTGACCAGTAGATATTTAAAATCTTCCTCAGACGCCTGTTCATAAAGGATTGCAATTTTATTATAATTGTATTGTTTGATAGCCAGGTTTCAGATCCATACAACAGGACAGCTTTAACATTACTCCTGAAGATTTTCAATTTTGTGTGGTTAGAAATGTTTTTATTTCTCCAAACCGTATACAATTGAGTGAATATCGAATTTGCTTTCTTAATCCTGGATCTGACATCGTCAATGGCCCCTCCAATTGTGGAGACTATACTTCCCAGATAGTTATATGTTTCAACTTGTTCTATAATTTGATTTTCCATCATCAGAGGTCTCAGTGTTTTAGAATTTATGCGTAATTCTTTAGTTTTCTTTATATTTACTGTTAAACCTGCAGGTTTAGCTTCCCTATGTAAATCATGTATTTTATTCTGCATATCTATAAAACACTGGGAAAGGAGGCAGCTGTCATCTGCATAGTCCAGATCTTCCAGTCTTTCCATCAGGTTCCACCTGATACCTCGTGCTACATCCTTCGTTGTTGCCCTCATTATATCATCCAGCACCATTATAAATATCACTGGAGATAAAACACACCATTGTCGAACGCCATTCATAACTGGAAAAGATTGTGAGAGTTGGCCATTATGTAGAACTTGGCACCCATATCCATCATACATATTTTGAATAATTTTGATTATTTTCTCTGGCAATCCATATTTCTTCATTACATTCCAGATTTTCTGATGATTCAGGGAATCGAAAGCCTGTTGGAAATCAATAAAAGTTGCATACAGGGTTGCATTCCATTCTGCACTCTGTCCTATTATCATTCGAAGTGTATGAATTTGGTCGATACAACTGCGGTTCTTTTTCAAGCCTGCTTGTTCTCTTCTTACTATCAGAATATATTACATGAATATTAGATTTTCAGGAAATGCAATATATCATGTTCAGTATACTTAAAGTTATCACTCGCGGAGTAACTAACATTCGTCTACACAAAAGAAAATTATCTCGTAAGACTACTTCGCCTGAGTGCGTGCATTTCTACGTATATGCGTCTACTAGCTGCGGGAACTCTGTGATACATGCCTTATCTTGTTCAGTATTATGCTGGCTATGACATAAACCCTAATTAAATTCTCCATTGGATCCATACCTCGTTAAAGAAAAGCCTAGAACTGTAAGTTACAAACGCAACAAACTGATATTTAATTTATTTTATCAAAATTGTATTTCATATTAGTGAATTAGTTTTCAGGAAACATCAATTGTGTTTCAAATTTTCAATTTTATTAGGAAAAGTACCATTTGTATTTAAGATTTATCAATTTTATTTCGGAAGTGTCATTTTTGTTTCAGAAGTTATTATTTTTATTTCAGAAAACGTAGATTAACAGTAACTCATTTCGTTACCATGGCAAGAATTTTTTTATGTCACGGACATATTTAAGCCCATGAGTTTAGATTTGCCATATTTTCTTAAATACACTTGACATTTTCTCAAATTCAAGTTACCAATCTGAAAAACAAGTGATCATTTCTGAAATTAAGGGTATGGTATTTTAAAAACTTTTTACCTATTTGGTGTAAAATATTAATTTTTTGTATGTAGAGAGATCATAGCTGTGGCAACTCAACCAAGTAGAAATTAAAAAAAAATTATTTGGGGGCCCAAATTTGAAAAAAATATACCCAATGCAGGACTGTACTAAAACTGATATATCTAAACCGTTTTCAAAGATAGATTCAAACAATTTTTTCCAATGTATTTGCAAAAGCATGTTCTACAAACTGTCTGTAACATAATTTTGATATTAGTTCCTACGTTTGTAAAATAATCAATTAAAATATAATAACAATTTTCTGATTTCCTTTCTTGCAAACAAACGGACGTATTTTAAAATGAAATCAATTAACACAATTCTGTTACAGATAAATGTTTCCTAATAGGCTAAAGAATGTGTGTTCTAAATTTCATGCATGTATCTTTAATGGTTCAGAAATTATATCCATTTTTGTCTGGCAATGTAGCAAAAAAAATGAAGTTACTGGAAACCGATAAAAGCGGGCGTGTGATTTAAAAATCCATAGCGCAGGAAGTTTAAAAATGACGTCTCAACATCCGATAAGAGCACAAATACCCACAAAATGTTATGCAATGCATACCACACATATCAAAGGATATTCATTTTTTCTTTTTTTTTAATTTACCGGAAACAACAATAAAAGTGGGCGAGTGATTTAAAAATCCATAACGCAGGAAGTTTAAAAATGGCGACTCAACATCCGATAAGGGCACAAATACCCACAAAATGTTATGCTATGCATTCCACACATATCACAGAGTATTTTAAAGATTTTTTTTTTAATTTACTCATTTTTCACCAAAAAATACCATCCTCTCCCCTTAATTATTATTTTCTAAAATACAACTGGAAAAATTTTATTTATTTCCTGCATAAAGAAAAGGTACCTGTATGTAGAAACGTAATTCCAAGTAACATTTTTTAGATTTTGAATAATGTATTAAGCACAGTTTACTATTTACAGTCACGAAGCTTGAGTTTATGAGGATACTAGGAACAATAGACTGTGCAGGTACTATTTCGCATTGTCTGTAATGAGGCGATAGTAGCGATCCTATTGGTTAGCAACTATCTATAGATGCATATTTACTACGTATTGAGCTTCGTGACTGTATATACTAGACTGTGGTTTAAGTCTGAAACCTGATTATGCTGTCCATGAGAGTTGCTACCATATCATAATATAGTAAATTAATTTTGTATTGGAATCAATAAAAACACTTTATTTTTGTAAGTTTTTTCATATCTGATTTTTAAGTGCGACAATCACCAAGTACTCCAAACAGGAAAGATACTCTTGTAACTTTTCTCTTATCACAGAAAAATCAACTGTAAAATCAGTTTTTTAGGTGGGAGAATCGCCAAAGTACTGTAAGCAATAAAGATACACGACATAGAAGAGTTTTGCAAAATTTCGTTACAAAAATGGATTCTAAAAACACCTTTATATTACTCTCCAACGCCATGACACAAAATGCAAACAAAACATATTGCCTTGGTAACAACAGACAATCGATTCCTCGTAATCGATATCATTAATGAACAATAAAACTCGAGAGCTAGATACAAGAGGTGATTATAACAAGCGTATGTAACGAATACATGGGAAAATCAAACCAAACGACATCTTTTTAGTTTCCAGTAATTAATATGATTGTGTTCAAAATGTTAT
The DNA here is from genome assembly GCA_025594305.2 of Periplaneta americana. NCBI lineage: Eukaryota > Metazoa > Arthropoda > Insecta > Blattodea > Blattidae > Periplaneta > Periplaneta americana. Next base: position 16,704,096 of record JAJSOF020000021.1, read on the forward strand.
TACGCTGTTCAAAGAGCTGTTACCAAATAAAATCAAATTTTGATTTAACTAATGGACACATTTTACTTTAATGCATGCTCCATACTCCGGCGTTAATTATACATCCCAGTGTTAGGTACTATTATTAATTTATATCTCATTAAATTTTTATCGTTTCTCTGGGACTTTGGTAAACAAAAAAGAGAAATATCGAATATATTTTCAACACTATTGTTGATTTTAAGATCATATTTACGTCATAATTTTAATTTTCAATATTATTTTATTGAATCTTATTTATTTTGCTCACGTGATAGCAATTTGTTAAATAAAAAGTTTAACGTCTTGATTATACAACTTTTAACACCATATCACTTCGGAATATGTAACGGGTATTAAATGTCTTTTCTCGTGTGCGTTACAAAAAATTTTACAGTACCTGGTTAACATGTTTCAGCCTGTTATGGGCCATCTTCAGAAAGAAAGAAAAAGACCTGGTCAAAATAAATGAGGCATACAAAAAAAAGACAATTATTCATAATAATAATAATGTCTTGGCGCCTTTTGTTTTTTTGTTTCCTGTGGGAGTGTGTTAGTAATAGTAGTAATAAAATGTGGAGTCAAAAGAGTGTGTGTGTTCTGAAAAATTAAGATTATAGGCACATCACAAAAATCGGAAAATATGAAAACATATAAAATGTTGAAAATTCTCAACATACATGCAATACAACACTTTCATAATAGTAAGTTACAACTCGTCATAAGATAATTTTCTAACTTGGATTTGAAAGAATTCAATGTGCGGTATTAAATGTCTTTCTCGTGTTAAATTTTACAGTACCTTGGGCCATCTTCAGAACTGCCTTTTGTTTTTTTGTTTCCTGTGGGATTCGTGTAGTCAAGAGTGTGTGTGTTCTGAAATTGAGGCTACACGCGCCGAGACCAAATCGATATTTAAAAATCGATAATGTGTTAAATTGGAAAAATCATATTAAAGAAATTACCCCAAACTAAATTCAGCTTGTTTTGCTATTAGATCTATGCAAAAGATAGTAAATATCAATACCTTAAAAACAATATACTTTGCATACTTCCACTCGCTAATGAGTTTTGGAATAATATTCTGGGGAAATTCCACAGATAGTAACAATATATTTCTATTACAAAAAGAGTAATTAGAATAATAGTAGGTGCAAAATATAGGGAGTCGTGTAGGACTATTTTCAAAAAACTACAAATAATGCCCATGGCTTGTCAGTATATCTTTTCATTAATAGTCTTCCTCGTATGTAATCGTGAAAACTTTGTAAATAATTCAACAGTTCATAGCATAAATACACGTCAAAAAAATGACTTTCATACTCCATCGGCAAGTCTATCGTGCTATCAAAAAGGAGTGCGTTATATGGCAGTAAAATTTTTAATAGCCTCCCTATCGATATAAAAATGAAACTCAAAACATAAAATTATTTAGGGCCAAATTAAAGAAGTACCTAATTTCTCACGCCTTCTATTCTGTAGGTGAATTCATGACATTCAATAACACTTCATGAAATTGATACTAAAAACTTTGTGTTGTACTAGTAGACTATATTGTAAATTTCGTCTGTATATATTTCATCTAGACTGTGAATATAAATTAAGATTTTTAATAGTATTAAGTTTTTTTACTTGTTCCATATTCTAGCTGTAAGCATGTATGAATACCATGGAATGTTAATAAATACAATACAATACAATACCAGCACCTACCAGTTTTGAAGATGGCCCATAACAAGCTGAGACATGTTAACCAGGTACTGTAAAATTATGGATTTTTACTTCGAGTATGGATTAAAACTTACAGGAAAATAAAGAAATGTTAATATCTTAAAAACGAATATTTTTATACTATGTTCTATTTTTTACGGTGAGAGAATATTACATTCAGAATACTAGGCTATTGAAGAAATGATATTCCTGAATAGTTCATTCTTTATCTGTAATATTCTTTTACCCTTGAAACTAAAGAATAATGGCATTTTACAAACAACTTCAAATTAGTGTAACTCTGAAACTATTGAGATTAGGACAAATGTTTATATGACATTTTTTGCTCAGAATGTCTTCGGAAATAAGCTCCGTAAGTGACGCTAAACCCTCGTGAATCACCCTGTATATGACATAAAGAGTTGAATATACAATTTTAACAAATTTGGAGATATTAATGTTTCGTGTCAACTGTTTCTCGTGGAATTACCCATGTAGTTAGCTGATATTGAATTAACTTCGGTAAAGATTCTGACGTTACACTGTTCTACAAAGTGACACAAAGAAAGCTTCCATATCGCTACAAAGATGACAGTCAAACGTCTAAATACAACTGCGCTTACTCATGTTATATTTACCAATCGGCATTATTATATTTTTGAACTGTATTTCTTTGCCTTTTGATGCTGTTAGGTTAAAATGTTACAGTATGAAAAACAAGATGCGGAAAAATGCATCTAAGTTTTCACAGTTAGAAGCTGACTTCATATTACAATTCTCGGCTGGTTATTAAACGAGGTCGCGGCAACTTTCCAATCTCGTACTGTAATAAGAAATGCTACGATAATCATATTGCAAATAACTAGATTAGATTACGGATTATTATGCTTGCAGTTTTCAATGCATGGGACTCGTTTATATTTACAGTTATTCTTATCCCTATTATTTTCAATCTGTAGATATCGGTTGCTGTAAAATGCTTGTTGTTATTTACTCATGGCAATACCAAACTATGAAACAAAACTCAAGACTTACCGAGTCAGCTGGCAGAAGCGCTGCCTTATCCCGACATGAGAGTAACCACAGCAACCCCACGCCGTGCCGCATGGCTGAGTCCGTAGCAATGAATGTCGAAACTTGTAAGATATGTGGCGATGTCCAGGGGGCCTGTCAGACGCTCCACTTTTTACTTCAGAGTATTGCGTGCCGATTCCAAATACTACACGACTTGTGCACCTCACAACCCGTATCAGAGAATCTGAAAAAAAAAAAAAATGAAACGCAAACTAATTAATATACGTTACAAGAGCGGTATGTTGACGTTTTCATGTTCGAGGAAAAGATTGAAAAAGCGAAACGTAGTTGAGCTTTTTAAAGAACATGAAAACAAAAACGTAGTACATTATTTTGTGCGAAATCGTTTATTACATACCTGAAAGACGAATTTCTAATTAGTTGCAGTATTGAAATCTCCATGTTGGTTTCCGTTTAATGATGGCAACTTCGGAAAACCAAAATATCTTTCTTCAACATTGTTGCTATAAAATGTTTTCTGTGTTTACTATACTCCAGGAGGCTGTGATATACGCCTGTCTTTTTTTCCCCAGTCTATAAATGCGAACTTAAAACAAACGGTAAGGTTATGTAATGATTTATTTTTCATTTTCATATTTTAACAATATTATTTATATAACATATTGCAGTAATAACATCGGCATCTGGAATCTTGTTGATTTTTTCACGGCTTCCTTAATGTTACTTGTATCAGGAATGAAATAAGTTTCGTGGAGTAGTAGACTTTACTTAATTTTTGCAAATATTTAAACAACAATAATTAACATTGCAATTTAGGTGAAATTGCAGTGGTAAGATTCCAATTTATAATTATTACTATGTTAAACGTCTCTAAAAATAATATGTTAAAAGCCTAAAGCAGTAAAATGAATGTCGCGCTTAACGGTAAGAAGAGGGAAATTGTTTGTGTTACATTGGGAATACTGCAATGAAACTTATCCGTATTGGTTTGGTTTCACGATTTAATGTAATATGTTACAAGAGCGGTATGTTGACGTTTTCATGTTCGAGGAAAGATTGAAAAAGCTCAACACGTTTCGCTTTTTCAATCTTTTCCTCGAACATGAAAACAAACATAACCGCTCGTGTATCGTACATTATTTTGTGCGAAGGCCGTTTATTACATACCTGAGAGACGAATTTCTAATTAGTTGCAATGAAATCTCCATCTTGGTTTCTGTTTAATGACGGCAACTTTAGAAAACAAAAATATCTATACTCCAGCAGACCGTGTCGTTTTTTCCCCCAGTCTATAAATGCGAACTTAAAACAAACGGTAAGGTTATGTAATGATTTATTTTTCATTTTAATATTTTAACAATATTATTTATATAACATATTGCAGTAATAACATCGGCATCTGGAATCTTGTTGATTTTTTTCACGGCTTCCTTAATGTTACTTGTATCAGGAATGCAATAATTTTCGTGGAGTAGTAGACTTTACTTAATTTTTGAAAATATTTAAACAACAAAAATTAACATTGCAATTTAGCTGAAATTTCAGTGGTAAGTTTCCAATTTATAATTATTGCTATGTTAAACGTCTCTAAAAATAATATGTTAAAAGCCTAAAGCAGTAAAATGAATGTCGCGCTTAAGCGGTAAGAAGAGGGGAATTGTTATGTGTGTTACGTTGGGAATACTGAATGTGGTATTTCACACTTACCGCGTATTGGTTCTGTGCGGAAAACAAGCAAATACGCACGACCTCGCACAAATGTTATTGAAATACAGAACGTAAACGACATCGCCATCAATATCATCATCTTCTACTGCACGGTAGATTACCTAATCCGTTTTGACTTAGAAGTCATCTCGCCATAGGCTTCGTGTTCTACCGACCTGTCAGCTTCATTGTAATTTATATTGTTATACTGGGTGTTCATTTCAAAGTGTGTCATGACGTCACTATTGTGAGTCAGCGATTTGAAGCGAGTTTCAGCTTTTATGTCAGAGAAGTTGTCTATTAATCAAGGCGTTCAATCTGAACTAGAGAACGTGTACGGTATAACTTGAATGTCGTAGCAACAGATGGGGTCTGTACGGTCTGTGTACTACCATAACCTCTTTCGAACTGTGTTTTGCGCGGGCAAGTCGTCACAGAGTATTTGTTATCATCGGTAATGGCAACATTTCACAATACAAATCAAATTCTCCGTGTCCATGTTGACCGTCCAAGTTAATGTCAACAAATGCGTAAATAATCGCCTTAACCTTCTCCCCATATCCCGACAGTAAGAAAAAAACTCACCTCAGTACATGTTTCCAAACAGTTCACATTCCTGCCACTATCGGCGTTACCGTACGTATCGGTAAGTACTCTTCAGAATGAACGCCGTACTTGCTAGGAAACTTCTCTGGCACATAGGTAATACGTCTCTGCGGAAGTGTAAGAAGATTGAATTCTCTAGGCTCATCGGCTAGCCACATGACGGCATACAGCGAGCCATGACACATTTTGAACTGAACATCCAGTACAGGGTGATATTGGAGGAAAAGTAAATATTCTAGGGCAGTGATGTCAAAGCAAGCGCATTTTTCAGACCATGGTGTCGTGCGAGGGCATCAAGCACTAGCTATGGAAGGAGAAAGAATTATGTATGTGAATAAGCAGCCTGCTGGATTAAGAAAACAGTGGTGTACAGACTTCAAACGGAACGTGAAATTTTATGTCGTTATTTTATATGGCTTCTTTCTGTTTGAAATTATATATTATATTGTCTCTAAAACAAAAGTACTAACACTAATTTCTTAATATTGCACTTATGTTTAAATGATAGTAACATAATAAAAAGTTAAGAAGGAATATTCACATAAATTCCGTAGTAGTACAACTATACTGTACTAAGTGAATGAAACACATCATTCATAAAGAAAGTGATATTCCAAAGAAAGAGATTGACATGGTAACTTGGAATTGATATTGATGGTATCTTTAGCCTTATAAAGGTAATCAATAAATTAATCAAAACAATATTATAGTACAAAGCAAAGTTACCTAGATATATGTTTTAAGTGTAACTAATATTACATAACAAAACTCTTATCGCATTATGCTTTTAAGGGGATACAGTGCGCAACTTCCTATCATCAGAATATTAAATGAATTATTTTCTCGAAATCTGCTGAAGCTATAGAGCTGACGTTTTACCAACACATGGGCACATATCTTTTATTTATGAGGTAACAGTAGTTCCTTTGTTAATTCATTTCGTTACAAACATTTTCCATGGGAATTTTTTCAAAATTTTCAATACACTATCTTCAGTAATATGTACTTACGATATATTAAATTTACAAAAACATTGTTTGAGTACCTGTAAGGCTACTAAACAAACATATCTGAAAATTGCACTTTTCTGTAAAATATAATTGAGAAAATATTCCTTTCGAATAAAAAGTAAACTTCTGAAAAATGACCATTAAAATTAAAAGTTACATTCTTATAATGCACTTATACTTCTCAGACAAATCTAAAAATTAACATGGATACAGTTTTAATAAGTTCTCTTCCCTTTATCCATTGAATTAGTGCTAGCCATTCCTGCATATAGCTCGATCAAGCGGCTTATACCACCTCTTTGTCCGTCTCTTTCCTTTCCGCTGTAAAGCGCTCAGGCTCTCCGGAGCCCTAAAGCGCGCGCTTGCGCCTATAGGCATCAGTTGACATGACTGTTCTAGGGGATGGTAATATGGGCTATTCTAGGTAAAAAAAGTTCAAATAAACGTTTATCCAATTTTCAATGGATATGGAGATGCAGCTGTTTGAATGTTACGTATAACAAGTCTTACAAATTATATGATGAATTGACAAATGACTGCGTACTATTGAAAACGTGCAAGTGTCGATCTTCAGAGATCGTCTGAGGGCAGCCCTATTAATTCATCACTTATCTGTTGCACGCTAAGTATACCTCTTAATAGAACATCTTGTCACTCCTCATCTTTTACAGACTCCACCTCGCGACAATGAAAATCCTTGTCACAAAGTATTAGGGACTTCAAGACAATAAACATTTTTAAAAATAGCTTAAAGGATAACCTTCTTAGCAATTCAATCTAATTATACTGATTTAACGATCACTGACTACATTGTAACTTCTTTCTTTAGACATGGATCCTGATAGCGCTGTATTTTCAATATTGTCTCATAATAATCTCTTCCTATTATCTATATTTATTTGAAATATATTAACGTTCTATGTATATTAGTTTAATTCTGCGTAGCGAAAGCAGCAGCCTCCAGCAGCGAAACTCCGACATACACTTTACAACCAATATCTTATATCAAACAACAAATACGACAACAGACTCATCAAAACTGGAATACTAGATGGACGACATGCACAACCAGATCACTAACAAGAGACACCTACTTCCCAACAATCCACGACCTACTCAAAAGCCATCACTTCAAACCTACTTTCGTAACAACGCAATTTCTTTCTGGACATGGGAAATTTGGTACTTACTTCGACAGATTCAACATTCCAGCAGACATCGACTCTACATGCTCCTGCCGCGAAGACCTTCACAGTGTGAAACACCTTCTATTTGACTGTCCTATTATTGAAGCAAAGAGATTTCAAATAAAGACACATCTTCTGGACTGCGACACCGAATACAGGACTCCACTATGTGAAGTGATCACAAAACCTTGTGCTACAGACAATTTATAGACTTGCTAAACTTCATCTTTAAAAGACTGTAGATACATATTTCACCATTATCTGTGTAAAAATAAGTAGTATAGATAAGTAGTATACCACATTACAAAAACTAAAACTCTAGCATACCGCTTGGTGAATTAGGGTTCTTTTCCACGGATATTTAATAATAATAATAATAATAATAATAATAATAATAATAATAATAATAATAATAATAATAATAATAATAATAGTAATAATAATTGTTTAATTCTGCTGCACAGCTTGTATTTCACTATTTAATTAATAGTTAACAGTATTTTACCGTTTAATTCATAAGTAACTCTTGTATACACATAACTTTCATCGAAATCAAATTGTTGTGTTCTTTGTAGCTTTAAGTTCATTCATATGTATGTATACTTTTTGCTGGTTGAGTGGAAGAGAAGGCCTTACGGCCTTAACTCTGCCATCTAAAATAAATTATTATTATTATTATTATTATTATTATTATTATTATTATTATTATTAACGGGTATAAAGAGTGTTCATTCCAAAACTTCCCAGTCTAAATAACTATATAATTTAATTCAATTTAATTAAACAAAAAACACGCAAATTTACATATTGAGGGGGAAGTTTAAAACCAATCTTATTGCACATTAGTTTTCACCCTCTCACCCCCCAGCCACCCTTTGGCATGCCTAATCATGAAACGAGAGCCTGGGTTCAAATCCTGATTGGGACAAGTTAGCTGGTTGAGGTTTTTACAGGGTTTTCTCTCAACATATTGGAATCAAATGCTGGTTAGCTTTCGACGCTGGATCTGGACTCATTTTCCTGGCATTATGATCTTCATTTCATTCAAATGCTAGATAACTATAACGGCTGATAAAGTGTCGTAAAATAAACTAGTTAAAAACAAACAAAGAGTTAGAGATAGTTCTTGCATTTATATTGAAGAAAGTAAAAATCCAGTTGAGTGAATCACAAATTCTTTGCTTGCTTGAGACAAACAGAAGGAATAGCGGAATGCTTGTATATTCGATATCTGCGTACAAGTAGTTTGATATTTAAAGGCTCAATAACATTCATATCTTGTAAAACGATATCACAATTCCAGTACAGCGGAATACAGAAGGCAGATGAGTTGGGCTGATAGATCAGGTTCTGCATGAGATGTAATTTTAAAGCGATCAGTCTCCTGTGAGAGCCTTGTATTACACACGTTTCTTAAACAACACATCAACAACATGACTCGAGGCGTTTCACTGACGTCATAACCAAGTAAAATGCTCCCGATAATGTGGCAGGGGAGTACAAAATATCAATGAATTCGTGGCAACAGTAAATACTTTTTTCACAAAGAATTTATTCACAAAAAAAAAAAGTCATCAAACTGTATTAACACGAGCGAGTTATCAAACTAAAAGTGAATAAGATATATCGATTTGAGGATAGAAAAGTTTCACAAATTAAAATAGATTATTGAAGTTAATCACTATGACAATGATGCTTCAGAAAACTGTAAAGGATATACTGGGTGTTCAGTTCAAAGTGTGTCATGGCTCGCCGTATGCTGTCATGTGGCTAGCCGATGAGCCTAGAGAATTCAATCTCCCTACACTTCCGCAAAGGCGTATTACTTATGTGCCAGAGAAGTTGCCTAGCAAGTACGGCGTTCATTCTGAAGAGTACGTACCGATACGTATGGTAACGCCGGTAGTGGCAGGAATGTGAACTGTTTGGAAATACGTACTGTCGGGATATGGGGAGAGGGTTAAAACGATTACTTACGTATTTGTTGACATTAACTTCGACGGTCAACATGGACACGGAGCATTTGTGTTGTGGAATGTTACCGTACGCCACCGATGATAACAAATACCTTGCGTACGACTTGCAAGAGGTTATGGTAGCACACAGACTTTACAGACCGCCATTTGTTGCTACGACGTTCAAGTTATACCGTACGCGTTCTCAAGTTCAGATTGAACGCCTTGAATAATAGGAAACTTCTCTGACATAAAAGCTGAAACTCGCTTCAAATCGCTGACTCACAACAGTGACGTCATGACACAATTTGAAATGAACACCCAGTATATGTCGGCAGTGGAACACTGAACTACTTTACATGTTAAGATGAGTTCAAGTAAATAAGACCTAACCTGAACTGAACAAAATAATAATATGAAATTAAAAAGAAAAATAATTAAACTAGAAAGTAGCCTATATTAAATGAGAAATTAAACTGCAATAAACTAAATTGGAAGTAAAGTAAGTCCAAGTTAAAATTCAGCTGAACTGAAAACTGCCGCCTGAACTAAATACTGAAGAGAAAAAAACTAAGTGAAACAAAAAATTGAATTAAATGACAAATTAGCGTCAGCGCAAGAGTTCAAAACTATAGTGAAATAACATCTAAAACTAAGAGTCAAACTAGATAATATTATTTAATTACTAACTTACGGTTTTTAAGGAATCCGGAGGTTCATTGCCGCCCTCAGCTCCCTATCCTCAGCAAGATCAATCCAGTCTCTACCATCATATCTCACCTCCCTCAAATCCATTTTAATAGTATCCTCCCATCTACGTCTCGGCTTCCCCAAAGGTCTTCTTCCCTCCGGCCTCCCAACTAACACTATATGCATCGAATATTACTGTACTTAACTCAACTCTAAACTTAAATGAAGCTAAATCAAACTAAAAACTTTTTTCTTATATCCTTTTTTCTACTCTTTATTTTTCCTCTATTCTTTTCCTTCTTTCCTTACCTCTTGTACTCTTTATCTTTATGTATATTTTCCTTTCTTTCTTCTTCTTGTACTCTTCACTTCTTACTCTACTTCTTCTTTCTTCCATTTTGTACACTATTTCTTTCCTTCCTCCTTTCTTGTATTCGTCATTTCTTCAGCTATATTTTTCTCGCTTCCTCCTTGTATTCTATTTATATTTCTTAGTTTTTATTCCTTCCTTTTTGTACTCTTATTTCTTTCCCTACATTTTACTCCTTCCATCTTGTACTCTTCAATTCTTTCGCAACATTTTTCTTCCTTCCTTCTTCGATCCTATTTATTTCCCCACATTTTTCTTAATTCACCCCTTCTGCTACTTTTTACTCCTTCGTCAACTCTTTTCTTCCTTTCTTCTTGTTTCCCCTTCTCTACTCTGTTTTATTGCTTCTTTCTTTGTTTACATTTCCTTTTTACATCTACTCTCATTCTTCCCATTTAGTTTCTTCTTTGTTCGTCCGTTCAATCTTTCTCTCCCTACTTTTTCATTCTACTGTACTGCAAAACTTGCTCTGCTTCACGTAAAATATAAGTATCAAACTTTCGATACCTATCACATAATATTGTACTGAACCATGCCTAAAGGCTTTCTACTTGGGGCTAGCATAACCTGTGCCCTTTTTCTTACATAACACAGGGTATTTATTTAATTTTTATTTATTTATTTTATTATTTATTTTAATATTTATATTATTTATTTTAATATTGATTTATTGATTATCGATTTACTTACTGATCTACTTATCCACTTATAAATTTATTTATTTACTTATTTACTTATTTATTTATTTATTTATTTACTTATTTATTTATTTATTTACTTTTTGTATAGGCAATAACTGGCAAAGTCAGAATTATAATAATATACAGTACAAAATTATATAACTGACATTAAGTGGAAAAACATCCGATATCTAGGATGGTTTCGAGCTCAACATCAAAGCAGTTCACCTTAGCCCGTGCGGGATACATGAAGATAATGAGATTATGCTTATGATGATACTGACTGACATACTATAGTATTACTCATGATTTAATAGTAAAAATACTTTTCTGAAGAAAGAAATTCAAGGAAATGTGTTGGCACCAAGTCTAGTCACGTAGAATCGAAGCTTGTGGTGGATGTAAAAGCTCTCTTGGGGCTGGGCTAGCTGACAGTCCGATTGATTAACAATACTGGTGATGGGGGATGAACTGCGGAGCTTTTATATGTGAAGCGCCGGTATCGATTGTTCAATCTCATTTTAATAACACAGCTTCCGTCCCACTGAATCATGAGATAGGTGTCTCCTCCAGTAACGTTATTCCATTTTGTTTGATCACTGCCACTGAATATCTTTTGCATATATCGAGAATGAAATAATCAGTTTAACCGCAATCGGTCTCAAGATTCGAGTCTTTACGATAACATAGCAATACAATTCAAGAAAGTCTGACTCTGGTAGATCTATTATTATTATTATTATTATTATTATTAGTAAATTAAGTTTATTTATTCACTTATTATTTGCTTATTTACTTATTTGCTTATTTACTTATTTGCTTATATACTTATTTATTTATTTATTTATTTATTTATTTATACAGTTATTTATTTATTTATACATTTATTTATTTACTTATTTATTTTTATTTATTTACTTATTTATTTATTTATTATTAAATTCAAATATAAACTGCTGAGCCATTTATACCCGAACCCACACTTTCTGAAGTCGAAGTTGCAACATAAAATCTAAAAAAGTACAAGTCTCCAGGTATCGATCCAATTCCAGCAGAATTAATGCAAGAGGGTGGAAGCGCATTATCTAGCGAAATGTATAAGCTTGTACTTGCTATGTGGGAAAAGGAAATTCAACGAGAACAATGGGAGGAGTCCACAATCGTACTTATCTTTAAGAAGGGGGACAAGACTAACAGTAGTAACTTTCGAGGAAAAACACTTTTGTTGACGTCGTACAAAATTTTGTCCAAAATTCTTTTGAGAAGATTAACTCCATATGTAGATGAAATTATTGGGGATCATCAGTGTGGTTTTAGGCGTAGTAGATCAACTATTGACCAGATGTTTTGTATTCGACAGATATTGCAGAAAAAATGGGAGTATAAGGGTACAGTGCATCAGTTATTCATAGATTTCAAAAAGGCATATGACTCGGTGAAGAGAGAAATTTTATATAACATTCTTATTGAATTTGGTATTCCCAAGAAACTAGTTCGATTAATTAAAATGTGTCTCAGTGAAACTTACAGCAGAGTCCGTATAGGCCAGCTTCTGTCCGATGCTTTTCCAATTAATTGCGGGCTAAAGCAAGGAGATACACTATCACCTTTAATTTTTAACTTCTCTCTAGAATATGTCATTAGGAAAATTAAGGATAACAGAGAAGGTTTGGAATTGAACGGGTTACATCAGCTTCTTGTCTATGCGGATGACGTGAATATGTTAGGAGAAAGTCCACAAACTATTAGGAAAAACACGGAAATTTACTTGAAGCAAGTAAAGCGGTAGATTTGGAAGTAAATCCAGAAAAGACGAAGTGTATGATTACGTCTCATGACCAGAATATTGTACGAAATGGAAATATAAAAATTGTACATTTATCCTTCGAAGAGGTGGAAAAATTCAAATATCTTGGAGCAACAGTAACAAATTTAAATGACACTCGTGAGGAAGTTAAACGCAGAGTAAATATGGAAATGCCTGTTATTATTCGGTTGAGAAGCTTTTGTCATCCAGTCTTCTGTCAAAAAATCTGAAAGTTAGAATTTATAAAACAGTTATATTACCGGTTGTTCTGTATGGTTGTGAAACTTGGACTCTCACTTTGAGAGAGGAACAGGGATTTACGATATTTGAGAATAAAGTGCTTAGGAAATTATTTGATACTAAGAGGGATGAAGTTACAGGAGAATGTGGAAAGTTACACAACGCAGAACTGCACGCATTGTATTCTTCACCTGACATAATTAGGAACATTAAATCCAGACGTTTGAAATGGGCAGGGCATGTAGCACGTATAGGCGAATCCAGAAATGCATATAGAATGTTAGTTGGGAGGCCGGAGGGAAAAAGACCTTTGGGGAGGCCGAGATGTTTCTATTTTTCGTAACCGGTTGTGCACGCCTCTATTTCGTGTCTTAATCTTCGATATTCAATATTTTCCCTTTTCACTTTTTCAGTGTTGTTCTTTTTTTCGCATTCTTCTTTTTTTCCTTTCACAATGTGCTTAGTTTTATTGTTTCTTTTCTACTAATTTTCTTCTTTGCTACTTTTGTCTCTGTTTATTTCCCAGATTATTTATTTTTCGTTTTTGTTTAGATAGAGTGGGAAGGACGACTCTACGTGGCTGCCAGAGATTACATCGTTCTATTTGTCGACGAGAGAATCGGCAACTTCCTAATGGCACTTTCACATCGATACGGCATTGGAGCAAAACCACATAAAAGAGAAAGCCTCTAGAATATGCGCCCTATACCGTGCTCGTTCACCACAAATATCTGAATGAGCTAGTTGAAATCCGAATTATTTTTGCGCATCTGTTGAATTTCTTCACGCGGGAGTCAAACACGTGTTCTGCCGGCTCAGTGAATTGGATGTATGATGTATTTGTCTGCAAATAAAGTTAAGACTCGCTGTCCAGGAGCGTGAAATTGGAATGACGTTTCTTTTGATCGCATTAATGTGTGACAGTCAGCAGCTAACGCAATAATGAGGCGTTACATTCGTCATTGGCCTCGACTGGAAACCCATTAAGCGCATTAAATAAAGTCTGAGCTTCCGGTCAAAGAGCGAGCGCGATAACAATGCCATGGCAACGGACTGTACTGCACCGGTCAGCGCTTTCGTCTTTTGTCAGGTTGTGAGACTCGGTTCTATTGAATCTATACTAATAATAAATCTATAGCCGAAATTTTTCTGGTAATTTTCGATTTTCCAAAAATAATTGGTCCTAACATATATAATTAACCACCCTGAAACCGAAAATCGCTTTTTTGAAATTTTTGTTTGTATGTCTGTCTGTATGTTTGTTACCTTTTCACGCGATAATGGCTGAACCGATTTCGATGAAAATTGGAATATAAATTAAGTTCGTTGTAACTTAGATTTTAGGCTATATGGTATTCAAAATACATTATTTAAAAGGGGAGTTATAAGAGGGCCTGAATTAAATCGAAATATCTCGCTTATTATTGATTTTTATGAAAAATGTTACTTAACGAAAATTTCTTTTAAAATCATTTCTGATAAGTTTTATTCTTTGAAAAATTTTGATAGGACTGATATTTAACGAGATAAATGACTTTCAAAATTAAAATAATTGTGATCTAAGGCTACACCTGAAATAAACAAATGAATTCGTCTATAAGGGTCCTTGGTCAACAACAATCGAAAGCTATGAATCATAGCCTACAGAGAATGTTTCTGTGTTTGTATGAAGTAATATCGGAAGCTAAATTAACCGATTTGTATAATTAATTATTATTTCACCATTGGAAAGTGTAGTTTCTCTATATGGACATAATGCTATAATGTTATTACAGTAACTTCGGAGTGAATTGAGGACAGGTAAGATTAAAATGGCTTCTTATGCACAAACAACTTGATAGGCTATTCTGTGTATTCGTTTCCTGTATTTCTTAAAATAATGTTTATCTCAGAGAATTAACGAACCACAAGAGTGTATTGATTTAGTATGTAGTAATAATATGTTAGCTTAGCATCCCATTATTTTATAATCCAAATTTTAACTATGCTCAATTGAATCGTGTTAAAATACATAAAATACATATGCATTAAATGCAATGCCAAAAATTGGGTAATGAGCCAAGCAGATTATGTTGCACTGTTGTAAAATAAAATTTGTTCCTCCTGAGATTCAAGAGCCCCCATAACAAATTAAAAACTTACTTATCGGTGTACATCCGTTATCAACACATTTTTTATATAATATAATATAATATAATATAATATAATATAATATAATATAATATAATATAATATAATATAATATAATATAATATAATATAATATAATATTAATTTAATTATTTAAGTTATTTGAAGGGTTCAGAACCATAGTGGGCCAAGCGCCATTTACTGAATACGTAGAAAACAAGGGTTAAAATTAAGTTATTATTATAATTCAATGGAAACATATAGCAAGTAAAATAAAGTATACACATTAAATCTAAATGATATGTCAGTCTTCATTAAAGTATGGATGCTTGTAATAAAAATTAAGAAACATGTTAAAGGAATTGTCATTGCACCAAATGAGTGTCTCTGGACTAAAATGATCGCATTTTAATTATTTAAATACAATTTAAATTAAGTAACATATTAAACGATTTATCCTTCTATCAAACACGAATCTTCCCTGGATCAAATATCCTACTTTAATTATGTAATTACTTTATATTTATTTCTAACGGGTGCAGTGGAGCGCACGGGTACGGCTAGTTCAGACATAATCTTTTGAAATCAATATTGACCAGCTTAAAGTAAAAATGAGCGTTTCATTTTTTTAGTACACTTAAACAATCAGGTACAACCATTGCAACAATTATTTTTAAAGGGTGACGTCATTAATTAGGTACAGCAGGCGTTGGATGACTGAAATTATGTTTTTAAAAATTAGCCCTTAGAGCCTGCATCAATCAGCTTACGAAAAACCTGTACTATCCCCAGACACCATCCCAGTCTATTTTTACTATTACAGATGAGAGATGAAATGAGGGGGAAGCGAAGAGTGTTGGTGGAATGAAAGAGGAAACGGAAACACCTCGAAAAAACTCTCTGCAACGTCTTTTTTTTTTTCCACCACAAATTCCACCCAGACCTGACCGGGTATCGAACTCAGGCCGCCTGAATGGAAGGCCAACTCGCAAGCACTGAACGCCACAGATATGACTATGGTGAGAGTTACTTTGCTAATTAGCTGCAAGTGGAAGCGTAGCGAGGGAGAGAAGCTTACCAGTCTTCCTTTCACGCGCAAGTTGGTTTCAGGTGATAACGAATGCCCTGTAGATTTACACTTCCGGTTACCTTAAACCACTGCCCATAACAGTTAATGCCTGTCGTAGTACGAGTTGTTCGTTTCATGTAATCGGCTTTGATAGTTGCCCACGCGGATACATTTAATTTCATTAATCTGAGCAAGGATTTAACTAAAACTGTCTCTCTTATATTTTATTCACAGTCAAGGATTATAGATACCAGAAAAGCAACTGTTCACAACTGCGTGGGTATGCGTATTTATAAATGGCATGTTTCAATTCTATCTTGAGGTAGGGAACGCAGTTACAAATACAATCAGCTTGTTGTTTGGCTTCAAGATAGCAGGAGCATTGATCTTCAAAACAAAGTGACAGGTATTTGCGCCGATAACGTTGGCAATCCTGTCACCCAGCTTCCCATTCCCTTCATATATGTGTGTGTAAGCCATTCACAGCTCCAAGAGGGTGAAAGCTCATATGGCAAACACGAACATCAGTTGGAAAAAGTTTTCCAATTTCCCTAACACGTGTAAACTGAGCTTCACAGAGGCAAAACAAAACAGATGAATTCACTTCGACGTCATCACTTAAGAAAATATTCAATCAATAACAACTCTAACGCTGCAAATCAAATTCTCCTCATTAAAATTCTGTTCAGTGTTTCGACAATGTATTTCTCCCACTTTTTTCATATCTGTTTTTTTTTAATTAATGAACTCAACTATTCAATCGTGACTTGCTCTTTTTTTTTATTCCTTGTTCAGTTCCTTTCACTTCTTCATCAGTGCTGCCCTCAGAAGCTATAATTTGATTTCAAATTATGTTAATGATAGACGTTTCGTAATGTTTGAGATTGTAGTGGTATGAATAAAAAATTAAAACAAACTTTAAAAATTCGAGGCAGTATTGGTAAGGAGAGGCGATAGTTTTGACATGTATAAATAATTAACTCAAACTTTAAAAATACGAGGCAGTATTGATAAGGAGAGACGATAGTTTTGACATGTATAAATAATTAACTCAAACTTTAAAAATACGAGGCAGTATTGATAAGGAGAGACGATAGTTTTGACATGTATAAATAATTAACTCAAACTTTAAAAATACGAGGCAGTATTGATAAGGAGAGACGATAGTTTTGACATGTATAAATAATTAACTCAAACTTTAAAAATACGAGGCAGTATTGATAAGGAGAGACGATAGTTTTGACATGTATAAATAATTAACTCAAACTTTAAAAATACGAGGCAGTATTGATAAGGAGAGACGATAGTTTTGACATGTATAAATAATTAACTCAAACTTTAAAAATACGAGGCAGTATTGATAAGGAGAGACGATAGTTTTGACATGTATAAATAATTAACTCAAACTTTAAAAATACGAGGCAGTATTGATAAGGAGAGACGATAGTTTTGACATGTATAAATAATTAACTCAAACTTTAAAAATACGAGGCAGTATTGATAAGGAGAGACGATAGTTTTGACATGTATAAATAATTAACTCAAACTTTAAAAATACGAGGCAGTATTGATAAGGAGAGACGATAGTTTTGACATGTATAAATAATTAACTCAAACTTTAAAAATACGAGGCAGTATTGATAAGGAGAGACGATAGTTTTGACATGTATAAATAATTAACTCAAACTTTAAAAATACGAGGCAGTATTGATAAGGAGAGACGATAGTTTTGACATGTATAAATAATTAACTCAAACTTTAAAAATACGAGGCAGTATTGATAAGGAGAGACGATAGTTTTGACATGTATAAATAATTAACTCAAACTTTAAAAATACGAGGCAGTATTGATAAGGAGAGACGATAGTTTTGACATGTATAAATAATTAACTCAAACTTTAAAAATACGAGGCAGTATTGATAAGGAGAGACGATAGTTTTGACATGTATAAATAATTAACTCAAACTTTAAAAATACGAGGCAGTATTGATATGGAGAGACGATAGTTTTGACATGTATAAATAATTAACTCAAACTTTAAAAATACGAGGCAGTATTGATAAGGAGAGACGATAGTTTTGACATGTATAAATAATTAACTCAAACTTTAAAAATACGAGGCAGTATTGATAAGGAGAGACGATAGTTTTGACATATATAAATAATTAAAAAAAACTTCAAAAATACGACAGAGTATTGATAAGGAGAGACTAGAGTTTTGACATGTATAAATAATTAAGACTAACTTTAAGAATACGAGGCAGTATTGATAAGAAGAGACGATAGTTTTGACATGTATAAATAATTAAGAGAAACTTTAAAAATACGAGGTAGTATTGATAAGGAGAGACGATAGTTTTGACATTTATACATCACGACTAACTTTAAAAATACGAGGCAGTATTCATAAGGAGAGACGATACTTTTGACATGTATAAATTAAGACTAACTTTAAAAATACGAGGCAGTATTGATAAGGAGAGACGATAGTTTTGACATGTATACATTACGACTAACTTTAAAAATACGAGGCAGTATTCATAAGGAGAGACGATACTTTTGACATGTATAAATTAAGACTAACTTTAAACATACGAGGCAGTATTGATAAGGAGAGACGATGGAGTTTTGACATTTACAAATAATTAAGACAAACATTAGAAATACGAGGCAGTATTGATAAGGAGAGACGATAGTTTTGACATGCATAAATAATTAACACATACTTTAAAAATACGAGGCAGTATTGATAAGGAGAGACGATAGTTTTGACATGCATAAATAATTAACACATACTTTAAAAATACGAGGCAGTATTGATAAGGAGAGACGATAGATTTGACATGCATAAATAATTAACACATACTTTAAAAATACGAGGCAGTATTGATAAGGAGAGACGATAGTTTTGTCATGTATAAATAATTAAGATTAATTTTGAAAATATGAGGCAGTATTGTTAAGAAGAGACGATAGTATCGCAATGTCCCTAATAAGAGCTATTAATTTGTCACGATTGAGGTGGTCTGAATATATGAAAAGAAAGGGAGAAAGTGAACTACTCTGAACGATATTGGAGTGCAAGTAATAGGAGAGAGAAGATGTAAGAAGACCAAGGCTAAGATGGTTTGATGGAAGATCTGAGAAGGATCTGAGTTAAAAGATGGTGGATGACTGCCCGGAATAGGATATGCAATTATTAGTTATTCACTATTTTATAATGGCATGCCATTTATTTAACACTGATGAATTTATAGCGGCAAGAGAGTGTCACTAAACTGTCTGTTCTGGTAGCTTGTTTATTATAATGAATCTCATATCATCAGTCGGGGATCGAATTCACGCCCTCATTGATCAAAGACTGGGCCACAATTGAGCTTGGCTTGCTGTAAGGATCTAAGTGTGTGCTATAATTGATATACAACCTGAGAATGGGCTGATGAACTGTCGAAAGCTGTTATTTTAAATGAAGGATTGAGATCCATAGTGGGACAAGCGCCATTTATTATAATCGGGGAAAGCAAGGGTTAAAGTTAAGTGAATACCATAGTTTAATGAAAATTGACATATCACTTAGTTTTAATGTGCATACTTTATAATACTTGCTATATGTGTCATTGAATTATGCTATTCACTTAATTTTAACCCTTGTTTTCTCCGCTTTTAATGTATGGCGCTTGGCCCACTATGGCTCTGAATCCTTCAAATAGCGTAATGTAGGAAAACTAGTGTGATCAGAATTTGCATTGAAGTTGTTAAAATATTTACAATTTCACAGTTTCAGTACATTCGAAGTTATGTAAAGAAATTTTCGTTTTATTAGCTAAATGCTGGCTGATAAGAGAAGTTCAAATCGGACAGAAAGACTCATTAAATCTCTCTGCTATTAAATGGAAGTAGTAAAGCATAACAGAAGTAATAATATTTAACTTGCATTGATCAGTGATTGGATACCCTGCTGGGCCGAGCCTATATTTCACATCTGTTTGAGTTTTCAAGTATCATTCATTTGATGAAGGGAATTTTATGGAATGCTATCTATCTGTATGTGAAATAGGTGGAACGTAACCTGGCGCATTGGAAAACCAAAGTCGGAAAGCTCGTTTTTTTTTTTTTCAATCCACTTCAATCCACTGTCTGACACGAGCAATCGGAGCACATAACTTATCTACATTCGATATCACACCAACGCTGACATTGCATCTGGATATTTTAGTAAATGAATTTCACTTTAACACTTTCTCTGCATGAGTAAAGTAAATTTAGGCCTACATAGAAACCCACATCTTGCATGCGAAGTTAAAAATATTAAGCAAAAAACATAAATTCCCAACTCAAATTATTGAAGCTATATCAACGTTGTCTTGCTTTGTTTTCAAGTTCCAATTCCTTCTCACCTGTCTTACATTTTCGTCTTCTTTGACTGTCCTCAATGGTTATTTTCGTAATTTTATCTTTCCCCCCCTCTCCTTGTTTATCTTCATACAGCTTTAAAGGACTAGACAGTATAGCGTTTGCTGCTCTTTCTTCTTCAACTAACGCCTTTTGTTTTTGTTTTTTAAACCTTCAACTTTATTTTCTCTCCTCATCCTCCTCGAACTCTTTTACTTTATTTTCCAATTATCTGCTCTTTATTTTGTCTTCTCTATCCAATTCTTGTTCTTTAAATCTTTCTTTCTCTTCATCTACTTTGCCTTTTCTTCACTTCCTCATTTTTAACACGGTCGTTTTTTTCTTGCTGTATAATTTAATTTAATTTATTTAATTTAACTAGCTAGCTAGATAGCTAGTGACTACAAATTAAAATTATAAAACAAAAATTTTTCTACCCACTACCGTGTACGGTGTGGTCTTAGCCAATAATATAACATAAAATTTACAAGATCAGTTTACTAAATACAGTAACTTAATTCAAGCCAATAAATAACACACAAGAGCAAAAAAAAAAAAAAAAGAAGAAAAAGAGAGAAAAACCTATTTAATATAAATTGACAAACATACAGAAGCCAGTGAGATTCAATAAAAACATAAATATAGTCGACAGAAATAGAAGGTAAAAAAAATATACATCATGAATAATTTTATAAATTTCTTTTTTAAAAGTTTCAATTTCAAAATATTTCAAATTTGGAAAATTGTTTGTAATTTTATTATAAAATCTTGGACCGAAACTAGCACCATGTTTAACAGCTGTACTTGTATGACATTTAGGCTCAATTAATGGGAAAGTAGACTTTTGTCTTGGAGTACGATATTCAATTTTTCTGCATATCATACGAGAAATTAATATTCCAACAAAAATTACAACATTGCCTCTCCTTTCAAAAAGATATACAGTACACCCTTATAATAGGGCAAGAAGATCTATGTAATATACAGAAATTTAGATTAAATAATCTATAGAACTATGTATTTATATCTTATAAGGTACATAATAAATTTCCTAAATAATTTTCATGCATAGAGGAATGCTTTCCGGAAACGGATTTCTGGTTGTCCGACCGACAGGTCTCTCTATCACATCCATGACTTTCTTTAATCTTAGTTTTTAATTTGAAGTATTATAGTAATTATATACTTAGGCTATATATCTGTAATTTATTTTGTACAATTGGTTATAATAAGGCACATTATTTTGCTCACAAATCTGTAAATAAATAAATAAATAAATAAATAAATAAATAAATAAATAATGTAAATAAATAAATAAATAAATAAATAAATAATGAATAATAATAATAATAATAATAATAATAATAATAACAATAATAAGTATAGGCCTAGAGGTTGCGTCGACGCCACCTGAAATGCATTTTTCAGTTAAAGAACTTCATTTATTCATTCATGGCCCAGATATGCTTTTAATACAACACTGATCAAATGGAATGCGCAGCCTACGCTATTATGTTAGCGGATCCATCCTCATTTATTTTTATATATATATGATTATGTCTCGTGACCAGAATATTGTACGAAATGGAAATATAAAAATTGGAGATTTATCCTTCGAAGAGGTGGAAAAATTCAAATATCTTGGAGCAACAGTAACAAATATAAATGACACTCGGGAGGAAATTAAACGCAGAATAAATATGGGAAATGCGTGTTATTATTCGGTTGAGAAACTCTTATCATCCAGTCTGCTGTCGAAAAATCTGAAAGTTAGAATTTATAAAACAGTTATATTACCGGTTCTTCTGTATGGTTGTGAAACTTGGACTCTCACTCTGAGAGAGGAACATAGGTTCAGGGTGTTTGAGAATAAGGTGCTAAGGAAAATATTTGAGGCTAAGCGGGATGAAGTTACAGGAGGATGGAGAAAGTTACACAACACAGAACTGCACGCATTGTATTCTTCACCTGACATAATTAGGAACATTAAATCCAGACGTTTGAGATGGGCAGGGCATGTAGCACGTATGGGCGAATCCAGAAATGCATATAGAGTGTTAGTTGGGAGACCGGAGGGAAAAAGACCTTTAGGGAGGCCGAGACGTAGATGGGAGGATAATATTAAACTGGATTTGAGGGAGGTGGGATATGATGATAGAGACTGGATTAATCTTGCACAGGATAGGGACCGCTGGCGGGCTTATGTGAGGGCGGCAATGAACCTTCGGGTTCCTTAAAAGCCATTTGTAAGTAAGTAAGTATATATTAAAAGATTAAGTTATGTGGATAGCAGCATTTCCTGAAAGAAATCATCCAGCCATCCGCGATGACGTCTGTTTATATACGCAATTCCAACAACGTACTAATCAATAAATGAATAATATATTATATTGCTTCTTTATTTCAATGGTTTATATCTTCATACAAAGGACGCCTATTAAAACAGTCGCTCTACACCTTCGATTTCAGTATCAGATAGACTTCTGAAGTTAGTTAGTTTGTGGGGTTTAAAAGAGCGCGTCAGCTGCTATGGCTATTTGCGTCCTTATCTAAAATTCTTAACAAAACCAAAAAACATACAAAGCACGATAAACTGAATGCTAAAACTAACTAAAAATCGTTATCACGGTAAAAACGAGGTACACAAATGCAGTTTCAACAAGGTGATGCATTTAAAACATAAAAGTGAGCAGTTTTCAGACCCTAGATAGTATTTGAATGAAATAATAAAATAATAAAACAAATGCCACCAGAAGTAAATTATCTGACGCATTTCAAAACAATAAAAATTTTATAAAATACTCGGGTGTGAAAGGTCCGAAATATCAAGTATGTTAAAAACATAAATAAAACTACAAATGTAACCTCCGGATGTAATGGGCCCGGAGGATAAGTAAAACGGGTCAATGAAAAACTAAATCACTCTGTCAAGTTCTGTATTCGATAAAAATTTCAGAACTGCATTTGTACAATTAAAATAATTTCCAAGAGCGTCATGTAGAGTCGGCCGAAATCCATATTGTCGACAGTCATGGTCATATTTCCTAAAATGTAATAAAAATAGACTTCGAAATGATTCATGTTAAACTTCTTTTAACTTGCAGTACGATATTAAACTTAATTTTAACTGATTTAATTAAAATTTATTACTGTACATAAATGGAGGTGAATAATAACTTTTGAACAACTCCGCGGATTCCAAGAACTCAGTAGACCACAACTTTGGAACCATTGGTCTAAGGCAAAATCTCGAAAAATTAATCAACAGCCGCAAGTAATTTTTGCATCGTTTACTTCAGCCGTCTGTAATTTGGTGTCCTATATTATGTTCTCTTAAAGAGAAAATCTAAGAAAATATACGAACGTGAACTGAAGGTAAATTTCACATAAAATCGAATTCAATAGCGGTAGATAAACAGAAGGCTACACACGACAGTCGTACCAATACTTCAAGCTATAAAAATAGTCATGCACAATCGTCACGAAACACGTGCTGGGAAGAAACGCGAATGAAATGTTTGAGCGAATCTATGTTCATCGCAGATACGGACGATATTCATGAATAAAATCACATTTTTATTTACGAGTAGGGCCTATACAGGGTGTTCAGTTCAAAGTGTGTCATGGCTCGCTGTATGCCGTCATGTGGCTAGCCGATGAGCCTAGAGAATTCAATCTTCCTGCACTTCCGCAGAGGCAGAGAAGTTGCCTAGCAAGTACGGCGTTCATTCTGAAGAGTACGTACCGATACGTACGGTAACGCCGGTAGTGACAGGAATGTGAACTGTTTGGAAATACGTACTGTCGGGATATGGGGAGAGAGTTAAGACGATTACTTACGTATTTGTTGACATTAACTTCGACGGTCAACATGGACACGGAGCATTTGATTTGTGTTGTGGAATGTTACCGTACGCAACCGATGATAACAAATACCCTGCGTACGACTTGCCGGCGCAAAACACAGTTCGAAAGAGGTTATGGTAGCACACAGACCGTACAAACCGCCATCTGTTGCTACGACGTTCAAGTTATACCGTACACGTTCTCAAGTTCAGATTGAAGAACGCCTTAAATAATAGGCAACTTTTCTAACATATAAGCTGAAACTCGCTTCAAATCGGTGTCCCAACAACAGTGACGTCATGACACACTTTGAAATGAACACCCAGTATAGTGACGGTCACATCTACCTGTTCATGTCCTAAATAATTATGCAATACAATATAATGTATTTCTTTGTTTGATTTCTCAATTAAACTAAAGACATTACTCAGCGAATTTATTATTATTATTATTATTATTACTATTATTATTATTATTATTATTATTGTTATTATTATTATTTTGAAAGTGACTCAGGATTTCTGAAACTTAACATAGTGGTATATATTATTTTATTTCATTTTAATCACAAAAGTAAAATAATAATAATAATAATAATAATAATAATAATAATAATAATAATAATAATAATAATAATAAACTCGTGGTGTGGCAGACGATGGACGGCTAAAATTTAGCAGCTGATTGTTTGCCTCATGTTCACATGCCTCAGCAAAGATGAACGATCATCTAACCTGTATAGCGATGGTACTGCGATGATCAACCCGGCCGTTATAGCTGGCTTACGAAACCGGATTTCGCTACTCATTGTTGCTCCTCAAATACATCATGATCCTGCGTGCGTATTGGTCCCATAGTATGGTGGAAACTTCATGGGAAATTTTCTTTTCCCATGATGACTCGAATCAGCGCACTTTCCGTAAAGCTAGTTTCTTTTGAATTTTGCGAGTGTTGATTGCTCAATCTCATACTTACACTTCAGTTTGTTCGAACCTCTTATCTATGTCAGTAAATACAGTTAATTTTACATCCTGATTACACAATTTTTAACACTGTATCACTTCGGAATATGTATGGTAAGACTTTCCTGTGTTAAATTTCAACCTACCTCGTTTACATGTTTCGACCTATTTATGGGTCATCTTCAGAATTGGTCGTTGTTGGTCTTGGCGCCACTTGTTCTGTTTCCTGTGAGGGTGTGTTCCTGTGGTATAGTGTAGAGTCAAAGAGTGTGTGTGTTTTGAAGTTGAATTGTGTGTTGAGAATTTCGTTGGGGTGTGTTTTTGTGTTACTAATTCTTTCTTTCCTTCTTCTTTCTCATGTCTCTCACATTCTTCCTTATTTCCTCTTTAGAGCCCATCCTGCATGGACTCCATACAAGAAATGACGTGTGAAATTTGTGTTCCTGCAATATATTACTTTGCAACTGGCTTGCCAAGTCTCGCTTCGACTCGGTCAGGAACTCAGCCAGATTTCATCTTGTCCAAGTTGACTCAATAAAGTCGAGGATTGACGATGGGGCTCCCAATTTGTCGTCCGGTTGTGTAACAGCGAGATTTCCTCTCAATTTCATAATCTCCCCTTCTTCTCGGTCATTCAATATTTTTTATAAGAATTTCAGTCCTGAGAATTCGAATGAAGACAAGGGATCTGGAAAAAATTGAGGTGCATTTCCTACCACGTACACGTACCAATCAATAACTAAAGACACCAGTTACTAAGTAATGATGATGATGATGATGATAATAATAATAATAATAATAATAATAATAATATCCAGTAATATATTAATAACGATAGTATTGAATAAGTAAATGCTTTCAGTTACCTGGGTTCTGTGTCTCTTAAATAAATTCCAGATAATGAAATAGAAGAAAATATTTGAACTGAAAGAAGAAATAAAGACAGGATAAGAAACAGAGAAAGAGAAGGACAAATAAACAGAATGATATATAAAGAAACAGAACAAGTAGTAACGAAACAGGAGAAGAAAATGTGTATGTGTATGTATTTATTCACACTGCAAATGGGTATATACCCAGTGGCAGTGGTAACTAATTACATGACAATTAATAATAAACACAATTAATAAAAACAATGAATAATAACTTAATAATACAATAACAATAATGATGATAATAATAATAATAATAATAATAATAATAACAGGGAGCATCCTAAATGAAATTAAGCACGATCACTTAAAATAACATTTAAAGTAAATCTAATTTGTATCTTAATCCTAAGTTCGAACTAAAACCCACGAGTGTAATATGTTCATACTTGCACAAGTACCTTTCAGCACTACACTCATTTCGCTGACAACTCACTCACTGCACTGGAACTACGACACATTTCACTGATTATTTCCTGATTTCACTAACACTTCAAAAACATTTCACTGTTCAAATACTTTTCACTGCTACTATAAACTATAAAACTTCACTCACAGAAACACACTTCACTTACACAACACACTTCACTGTCACAACCACATTTCACACTTCACTGACACAACACACTTCTTCACTGACACAACACTTCAAATAACAAAACATCAATTACATCCTTTAAATAGTGTGTATAATATACCACCGTCTATTAGTAAAGTTCTTAAGCTTATTTTTTAATACACTTTTAGTTATTGGAAAAGCCTTTAGTAAGTCTGCAGGTAAAGCATCGTAGTCCCTGATAGTATGACTGAGAAAAGAAAATTTTCCAGTGTCTGTCCTCTGTCTACTTTCCCTCAATTTATATGAGTGGTCGTTCCTTGAAGAGTAATTTGGCGGCTGCAACCTATTCTTTATTTCTCTCCAAGCAGACTCACCTCTGTATGTTCTGAACATTGCGCATATTCGAATTCATGTTCTCCTGTCCGTGAGTGTGTCCTATTTTAATGGTGAATTATTACTACAACGCTTGAGAGCCCGTTTTTTTTTAACTTTTCCAATGACTTAATATGTTCTAATCTGTAAGGATCCCAACATGCAGCACCATATTCAATTACTGGACGAAATAGTGATATATATGAAATCTCTTTGGATTTATCATATCTTTTTCTTAGTACCCTCATCACAAAGGGTAATGCTCTCCATGCTTTTCCCGCTGTGTCAGTAACGTGTTCCCCCAGCCGAGATCGCTGCTAAATGTTATTCCTAGGTATTTACATTTGTTAACTTCGGAATGGTTTCTCCTCCTAACGTATACGATGCGATTATTTTATTTCTTTTTCTTGTAAAACTGACGGCTTTGCTCTTTAGAGAATTCATAACGAAATAGAAGAAGAGATAATAACGAAATAGAAGGATAGGAGGAAGGTAAGAAATAAAGAAACAGAAGAAATAAGGAAAAAAAAACTACAAAATAAAGAAAAGAAGGAAAACTACAGGAATAAGAAACGACACTAAACTGAGATAACTTTTCTAGTCTATATGTGCTTTAGGCATTCT
The DNA here is from genome assembly GCA_025594305.2 of Periplaneta americana. Taxonomy (NCBI): domain Eukaryota; kingdom Metazoa; phylum Arthropoda; class Insecta; order Blattodea; family Blattidae; genus Periplaneta; species Periplaneta americana. Next base: position 16,731,997 of record JAJSOF020000021.1, read on the forward strand.
AACCTGTAGCCTACGTAATTAAGCCAAAACATTACCGAAACACAAACACAACTTGATAGTGACGTCACCCTAGGGTACCAGCAGAGGATTTGGGTATGGACGAGCCGTCGTCAGCTTGTTCGGTATCTATCAGCTGGAAACTTATTTTTCCTGCATAAAAATGCGCGCTCACGCACGCAGATTTTCGTATCCCACGCCTTTTGCTATCAACAAAGTCATCCGATTTGCTAGCAACAGATTTGATGTAGGTTATGTTTACTGTTCACAGCCACTCTGGACTACTGAATAATATCAACTTTTTTATATTTCTTACTTCTTCAATCCGAAGATAAACAAACAAAAATAACTTATAAATTAGGGTTTTTGTTTTACTTAAAATATTCCCCTGCAAATAACTGAGTTCAACATGATATGTATGTATGTAAACAAACTTCCCCTAAAATAGGGGTTGCCCTGAAGGACAAAGTATACCAAATATACAAGTATTAATAAATGCGTAAAATTTACAGCTCTTTCTTCCTTTATTCTTTTTTCTATTTCAACTGTAAGTCTAATCTTCCCATCAGCTTGTAAAATTGATCCCAAATATCAAATTTATTGAACATTTTAATTTCTTCTTTTTCAATTTATAACTTTTCTTCATTTTCCGTCTTCCAAGATATATATTCGTTCGTCTTATCATTTCAGCCCCCATTTTTATACAGTCCACACCTGTGGAGTAACGGTTAGCGCGTCTGGCCGCGAAACCAGATGGCCCGCGTTCGAATCCCGGTCGGGGCAAGTTACCTGGTTGAGGTTTTTTTCCGGGGATTTCCCTCAACCCAATACGAGCAAATGCTAGGTAACTTTCGGTGCTGGACCCCAGACTCATTTCACCGGCATTATCACCTTCATTTCATTCAGACGCTTAATAACCTAGATGTTGATACAGCATCGTAAAATAACCCAATAAAATAAAAATAAATAAATAAATTTTTATAGTCCTCTACTATTTTCCTCATCTTCAATGTCTTAAATAATTGGAAGGAGTTACGCAATAAGACACCAAGCGCCAAAAACCTGTTTCGAGATATTGGTTATTGAAATAAATTTGGTTTTTTATAAAACATTTTATGCAAGAAGTATTATAACATTCATACTATTACAAGAAATACCAAAAATAATACCAATAAAGGCTAACCGATTTTTGATAAGAGACCAGCAGTTGAATTAATATTTAAAACCAAAATAAATAAAAGAATATTATGCAATAAACCAATTTTTGCTTATAAATAGCAGCAAAATTCAGATATCGAATTCTTGATTTTTTTTGAGTTAAATTAGCCTGCCATCAACAGATTTGTGCAAATATTTATTTTCTTTTTCGAATTGTCGGTTGATCTATTATTGCTTAACTCCGTCCAATTATGACTTAGTCATTCACAAAAAGTACCTAGTTGATGTAAAAAATATTGTTGGTTCATTGGAATTACCACTGAGTTACACTTCCTGGATCAGTTCCTAAGACACACATCAAAATACAGGGTGGAAGTGAAATAATCCTGCAGATTGAAAGGGACGATAGAGTACACTTAAATGAATAGGAAACCTATATTACGTTTTGTGATTAAATGCATGGTTAACTAGAAAATTAAATTTGAAGTTTCAGTAGTCTGGCACCATCGCCGCTAATACATTCCTCTTTCTCCTCGTAATATAGTTATAAGAGTTCAACGAACTCAGATATGTCTTCCTAATTGAACTACCTTCCACCTCCCCTTCTGGCTACAACATTGCAATCTGGTCGGATTGTTCAGTAACTGAAACTAGTGATACTTTAATTAAATTTACACGAAAACCTTGCACGCTATTGAAATTCGCAGGAAAGAATAACAATAATAATAGTAAAATAATAATAATAATAATAATAATAATTATTATTATTATTATTATTATTATTATTATTATTATTATTATTATTATTATTATTGCTAGAATAAAGATGCATACTCCCAGAAAGAGTACATACTAGTGCTTAGGGGGCATTTCGCGAAATTTTTGAACAAGTACAATCAATTAACAAAAAATAAAAAGTAAAAGAGAAACAGAAAAACACAGATATTACAGTAATTGAAACTTTATATTGCCTCCCTAAACAATAATTTTAATTGATATTTTAATAAGGTGCATTAGCAAATTGAATATTTGGTAAGCTAGCTTTTATCTTGTTACAGAGCCTTGGACTTTCTACTGTGATTAGGCTAGAACCCACACAGTTTTGCAATTCATTTTGAATAATTCCTCAGAAAAGTCTATGATATACAATACAAAGATTAATTGTTTTCAGTCACTGACTTTACTTTATATGTGTGTAAGGTACAAGTCTTTATATTACATAATTTAATACTGTATTAACGTTTTCGTCGGTCATTCCGACATCATGAGATACAACTTTTATGCTGCAATATCATCCCTTAAATAAATACATGTGCCCTTGTAATCAAAAATACAATTATACATTGATAAGCATAAAACATATTAAAATCAACATGGTTTGGGAACATCAATACTTCTTTTCTCATGTAAATGTACCCTTATTGTCAGTTAGTTAAAAACAGAAATGTGTGATTACAATACATATATAGAAAATTTGCAGGTCTTCACTATGTAAAAATCTAAAACTGAAGGAATTCGTGTAAAATATTATGTGAAGAGATGCTTACAATCATTAATCTATGTTTATCTAATCTGCTTATATCCATATTCTTGTTATCCAGTTATTATACGCCTTTACATAATGAAGATATATATATATATATATATATATATATATATATATATATATATATATACAGGGACATCACTTTATTTTTATTAACATTTTTAACATTAACCTGGCTATGCTCGGAAACACTGTTACCCCCCCCCTTCCATTACAGGAGTTTGGAGTTGCTAGTGCAATATGTAAACAAATCATTTTACTAGCTATAGGAGGAGAGAAAAGTAGTGTATCAATTTATGTTACAGGGAAATATAGTATTACGATTTTCAGTTTGGTCATTACTTTACAGTATTTTATCAAAAAACAGTAGAATAGTAACAATTTTTTTTTCACAAACTCAAGTCTTCAGGCGGTTATATACATTATGTAATGTCTACTTTATTCAGCATATTACTAACCTAATTTATTCCTGAGAATTTTGTGAGCACTTCCGTAAGAAACCCCAATTTCTACAGCTAACTTCTTGACCGACTTATTAGGACCTCGCTGCATCCTTTCTCTAGCATCTTCTACAGCATCTTCTGTCACCTTTGTTGGTCATCTTACACTTTTCTTCCTTTCTGTACACTCTGTTGCCCTAAATTTATCTACCAGATTAATGACATTTCTACGAAAATATTCCGTAATGATATAATCAGGAAAATGTGATAAAAAGAAAAACTGTTGTTCACATTCGGTTATATTGTAATTCCAGTTTCCATCATCGTCCTTCATACCTACAAATAGTAAAACAAAACTCTTGTTTAAATAATGCTGTTAAGTACCGTACCATATTATAGGGTACCGTACTTTCGGTAACTCTAATCTTCACTTGTGCTCAGTCCACACAGATAAATTCAGTTATGCTACACACCATACTTGTGTGAAAATAAACTTCAATAATATAAGCTTTTTCTTCTATAGAAAATGCAACATATTTCTGAAACACACTGTACTCTGTACTGCTTATTTCACTGCTAGCAACAGCGGCCGTAAGTTTGTGTGACTGACGTTAGCAAGGACATTACTGAAAGGGGTGGGAGTCAAGTACATTTAGAAACGCAGGTACAATAAAAATTGAAGTAAAAATAAAATGATGTCCCTGTATATATTTGAAAGTTTTGCGTTACAGTTTTGGAATATTTTATTTAATCACTCTCCTAGTAACATCCTGTATTAGTTTTCCAGTGAGTAGACTGTCGAATTCAGAAAACTAAAAACAAAGCAGAACTTATCCAAATAAATGAACATTCAATGCAAAAGTAGAGTATTGCATTTTTAATACTAACTATTTCAGAATATTAAAACTGAAAGCTGTTCAGTAGCCACGGATTTTAGTGGATTGCAATGGGACTTACTGTTAAAAATTATTTCTATTAATCAGTGTTAGGTATTATATTCCGTAATTCTTAGTGAAATACGATTCAGACGCTTTAGATCGCAACATGTTCTCTCATGCAAGTGGCCAAGTCGGGATTACATCCATGACGAATATGCTAGCATTTTTAAAAGCATCATCTGCAGCGAATCCTGTGGAACACAAAGTATTTAGTGATACATCGCAACTCGCAAACACAGCCCGCCATGTAAATTTTAAACAGTAATCCCAGCAGCGGTATTTACCACAGCAACAGATCTCTATTCTTCTACCAGTGTTTTTTTACGCCGTTCTGGCAATGTATTTACCCTAAACGGTTCACGAACATATGAATGAATGAAGTTACATGTTGTAGTGTGGACAGTAAATTGTTTGCACCAATATTAGTCATACTAGTGCTCATGTGGCACTAAAACCAGACGTAAGTGCAAGTTTGAACCAATAAATTATTGCGATTTGCGATAAATTAATTAGTTTAGGAAATTGTATATTTATTATGTATAACTACTTTTGCATATAGATCTTTTTTTAAATTATTAAGTTTTGTACTTTTGTGAACTAATATCAATAAATCTATCACTATCACTATCACTAGTGCTCATGTGAGAAGAGATTAGGACGCACTTTAATAAAAATAATTCAAAGGAAATTAGAAGCAAAATAAAACACTTTAGACTACTATCTCAATTTTATTTAAGATTATGAATTGGTTTAATCTTACTTACTTACTTACTGGCTTTTAAGGAACCCGGAGGTTCATTGCCGCCCTCACATAAGACCGCCATCGGTCCCTATCCTGAGCAAGATTAATCCAGTCTCTATCATCATATCCCACCTCCCTGAAATCCATTTTAATATTATTTTCGCATCTACGTCTCGGCTCCCGAAAGGTCTTTTTCCCTCCGGCCTCCCAACTAACACTCTATATGCATTTCTGGATTGGCCCAAACGTGCTACATGCCCTAATTATGTCAGGTGAAGAATACAATGCATGCAATTCTGTGTTGTGTAACTTTCTCCATTCTCCTGTAACTTCATCCCTCTTAGCCCCAAATATTTTCCTAAGCACCTTATTCTCAAACACCCTTAACCTATATTCCTCTCTCAAAGTGAGAGTCCAAGTTTCACAACCATAAAGGATAACCGGTAATATAACTGTTTTATAAATTCTAACTTTCAGATTTTTTGACAGCAGACTGGATGACAAAAGCTTCTCAACCGAATAATAACACGCATTTCCCATATTTATTCTGTGTTTAATTCCCTCCCGAGTATCATTTATATTTGTTACTGTTGCCCCCAGATAATTGAATTTCTCCACCTCTCCAAAAGATAAATTTCCAATTTTTATATTCCCATTTCGTACAATATTCTCGTCACGAGACATAATCATATACTTTGTCTTTTCGGGATTTACTTCCAAACCTGTCTCTTTACTTGCTTCAAGTAAAATTCCCGTATTTTCCCTCATCGTTTGTGGATTTTCTCCTAATTTATTCACGTCATCCGCATAGACAAGCAGCTGATGTAACCCGTTCAATTCCAAACCCTCTCTGTTATCGTGGACTTTCCTACTCTAGAGCAAAGTTAAAAAGTAAAGGTGATAGTGCATCTCCTTGCTTTAGGCCATAGTAAATTGGAAACGCATCTGACAGAAATTGACCTATACGGACTCTGCTGTACGTTTCACTGAGACACATTTAATTGGTTTAATCTATCACTTGTAAATCCTAGGTATATATTTAAGTGACAAATCAGTAATATTACAAGGAAAGCCTGAAAAGCTCTACATTTCTCTATGCGTATTCTTAAAAAAGCTAACCGAAAGTCAAAAGAATCAGCGTACAAAACCCTAATAATGATATATGGAGCGGTACGTTGAGATACGTACAGACAAATTGATTCAATTGAAAAGATCCAAAGTAGGGCAGCAAATTATGTCAATATGGGCAAGGGACATGACGAAGAGATAATAAAAGACTTTGGGTGGGAATTGGTCGAATCAAGGCAACGAAAAGCCAGACTTAGTGCATTTTTAAGGCACAAATGGGAACAAAGCATGGACCGATATTAAATCTGGTCTTTATTGATGACAAAATCATTGGTGTGTTGCGAGATATTTTGTCCAAAAGTGTGCACAAGCTCGGCCTGGGTGGGATATTCCGTTTCCAACAAGGTAACGACCCCAAACACACAGATATAGAAACAGGACGCGGGTTCGATCCCCGCTTGGGCTGAGTGCCTGGTTGGGTTTCTTCCGAGGTTTTCCCCAATCGTAAGGCAAATGTCAGGTAATCTATGGCGAATCCTTGGCCTCATCTCGCCAAATATTTCGCTATCACCAATTCCAACGACGCTAAATAACCTCGTAGTGGATACAGCGTCTTTTAATAATCATGTTAAAAAAAGATATAGAAACAAGAGAGTGGCTACTATATAATGCCTCTAGAAGACTTCTTACTCCACCACAGAGCCTAGATTTGAATCCTATTGAGTATTTGTGGGAATATCTTTGAAGAGAAAGGGCTAAGCGCCGCCCATTTAATAAGGAAAAGTTTAAGAGGGTTCTTGGATGTGTGATCTGAAATTTCCCCTGAAACGACGAGAAATTTGGTTAATTCAATGCCGAGACGTCTAGTAGCTGCCATCCGTGCTAATGGCTTGCATACAGGATACTGAAAATACATTACAGAGACCTATTATACAGCATGCATTAGTACAATGTGTCAATCAGAGGTCTGCATCGGACGTTTTCGCTCGAGCGCCAAGTAGTTATTAGCATAATCCGATAAGTAGCGCACGTGCATGATGGATAAAATTGTCGCGAGCGATAAATCCTCGAAATATATAAGCCGAGCGTTAGACATTCGTTATTGTTACAACATCATAGATGTTTATCATTTCAAAACTTTGCAGTGTTTAACTAACCTCTCCATAGTACAACTACAAAACTTGCTTTAAAATGTAATATAAATGTTGTAGGTAAATGTTTTTTTTTTCCGCTCAGGAGTTATTTTGTTTTTGCCACATCTGATAGATGTTATTGGATGTAAATGTAATTATTATAAACGGAGAACACAATCACGATAATGCAAGAACCGTATCAAGTTTTCTAGCATTAATAATAATAATCTCTAATAAATAATTAGTGTATCAATCTTTGGGTCTGTAACAGTTGTGCAACATTATTATTCGTTTTATTATATTTTCTGTGACGTTATCTCTGTACTAATATTGTTATTAATCTACTGCCATATTAATAATATTTCGTAAAATGTTTCTACATTGTCGCAGTATATAGGCGGAACACTATGTATGGACCTATCATATTATATATGTGGTAAATCAAATATTGAATAATTATTAATTAGCAATAATAACTGTATATCGAAGTTTTTCATACTATTTTATTTATAACTTCATGTTCCTGTTTTGGTACGTTCCATTAGACTGTTCTATTAACGTTTGTCATAAACGCAGAAAATAAAGCCTTACTTTTACCGTGTGAGCAAAACATATGTGTATCTTATCTGTCGCCTTCCATACAAGATAAGACATGTCGGTGAGATGACCTTGCACTGTGCTTCTCTTTATTACGAGCGTATCACGACCGATCGTATCTCACTCGAGGGTACGACATTCGACCGAGTTCAAGCGAGCGATTTAACTCCAATGCAACACACTGGTGTCAATACTTTTTTTGAAATCAGAAAATGGATTTTTTTTTTTGTAAATAATTATTATGTGTTTTTGTTGCGATTTTTTTTTGTTTTTTATTTTACTTTATATTAAGGAATAAACATTTTATTTTCTTAAACTTATCCTTTACACAAATCTTACAAGGAAAACATTGAGTGTGCCATAATTTTTTATCCCAGTGTAGTAATTTAAAAATGGGTGATAAAATCTGAATTACAATTTCTTTATCTATCATAAATTGTATAATACTTCACTGTGATCGAACCCAGGTACCTTCACTAAGAAACTGACTACACTGCAATTTGGGCTCAGAGACAGAATCTCGGTCTTCTTTAATAAAAAACCACGACGTGACCGATTCTAATGTCGTTCTATCTGAGTTTAAAGCCTGGAATATGTTGACAAACTTGATACAGAATTTTTTATCCGTTGGAACGTGAATCTTTCTCTAACGTCACCTGCTTTGTACCTCTGTATGCATTCTAAGAATGTCTAGAGATGTATTCTACTTGCCAGCGGAAATATAAAAAACTTGGAATGAAACATGTGCAGCAGAAGTCATAACAAGAACAATCATTCAACTGTGAATATGAAACAGATAAAAACTTTCATCACAATGAAGAATATTGGAAGCTGATGGAACTGGAGTCAAATTTATAAGAGCAATATACAGAAAGATCTCTTCTCATTTATAAACCTGAAACATCTCTGAGAGGTAATGCTTATTAATAAAAGAACAAATGAAGCGGTGGGCCGAATAACGGTCTATGTTACAAGTGCTCAAAATCGAGTTTTTAATGGAACAATGCTCTGTATAGTCTTACACAGCTATCACAAAAATTGTTTTTCAATATCTGTATCAGAGGCGCTTCTACACACTATTATTCCCCCCTATAAGGTAAAGGAAGGTAACACTGTGATGTCCACACCTGTGGAGTAACGGTCAGCGCGTCTGGCTGTGAAATCAGGTGGCCCGGGTTCGAATCCTGGTCGGGGCAAGTTATCTGGTTGAGGTTTTTTCCTTGGTTTTCCCTCAACCCAATACGAGCAAATGCTGGGTAACTTTCGGTGCTGGACCCCGGACTCATTTCACCGGCATTATCACCTTCATATCATTCAGACGCTAAATAACCTAGATGTTGATACAGCGTCGTAAAATAACCCCCAAAAAACACTGTGATACGAGTAATATTTTTTGTGCGAGATCGTGAGTATTTGCTTGATTTCCGCACAAAACCAACCCGCGGTAAGTCTAAAATTCCACATTCAGTATTCCCAACCGAACACACATAACAATTTCCCTCTTCTTACCGCTTAAGTGACATATTGATTTTACTGCTTTAGGCTTTTGACATATTATTTCTAGAGACGTTCAATATAGTAACAATTATAAATTTGAAACATACCACTGCAATTTCACCTAAATTGCACTGTTAATTATTGTTTTTAAATATGTGCAAAACTTAAGTAAACTCTACAACTCCACTAAAGTCACTGCATTTCGTGATGCATGTAACATTAAGGAAGCCGTTTGTTTTAAGTTCGCATTTATAGACTGGGGGAACAAAAAGACAGACGTATATCACGGCCTGCTGGAGTATAGTAAACACAGAAAACATTTTAAAGCAACAATGTTGAAGATAGATATTTTTGTTTTCCAAAATTGCCGTCATTGAACAGAAACCAAGATGGAGATTTCATTGCAACTAATTAGAAATTCCTCTTTCAGGTATGTAATAAACGATCTTCGCACAAAATAATGTACGATACACGAGCGGTATGTTTTCTTTCAATTCTCGGAAATTAAAAAAGCTCAACTACGTTTCGATTTTTCAAACTTTTCCTCGAACATGAAAACTTCAACATACCGCTCTTGTAACGCATATTACTATTTTTCTCTCCCTGTTATTTATACACGCTTTAACATCTTTGGTATATCGCGAGTTAATCTTTGGTTGAAATCCGAAGGCCTATGTAGTATTGTTGAGACTGGTTCTATTGTTGTGAACTAGATGGCGACTGTATATGTATTACTGATTTGTTATGAATATGATTTCGGTGATGAATGAGGCCGGTGATATTCAGGGATGTTGTGCCCGAATTTCCTGGCATTTGCCTTACGGTTGAGGAAAAAACCCTGAAAAACCTCAACCAGGAAATTCAACCCGACCGGGAATCGAACCCGGGCCCTCTGCGTAAGAGTCCAGCATGCTGAACGAGTAATATTGTGATAGTTCTTTTTGAGAACTTATTACAATTTTACTGAGACTGATTTTGTACACCAACTTTTCCACGAACACTTTCTTAATACGTTGGCACAATAAACCGATCTTCCTTTCCCACAGCAAAATTTTAATGAATATAAAAAAAAAACTATCACAATATTACTCGTATCACAGTATTACCACAGTCTAGTATATACAGTCACGAAGTTCAATACGTAGTAAATATGCAAACATTAGATAGTTGCTCACCACTAGGATCGCTAGTATCGCCTCATTACAGACAATGCGAAATAATACCGGCACAGTCTATGGTTTCTAGCACCCTCAAAACTCAAGCTTCGTGACTGTATATAGTATTACCAACCTTTACTCTATAGGGGGAAATGATGGCGTGATGAATGATGAAAGTGCTCATGGGGCAAAAGAAGGTTAAGAAACACAGAAACAAAATACGAAGATGAATACGAAGAAAAAAGGAAAGATAAGGAGTACCAGGGGAATGCAAGTGGAGCAAGAGGGAGACAAGGAGAAAAGATGGAATACAAGGAGTGCAAGGATAATACTAGGAGAACACGGGGAATACAAGAACGAGGAGAAAACAAAGAGAACACAGGGAATATAAGGGAAGTGCAAGAAGAATACAAGGAGAACAAGGGAAATTCAAGAAGAAAAAGTATAATACAAGGATAACACGGGGAATGTAAGAAGAACAAGGAGAACATAATAACAAAGAAAATACAAGGAGAATAAGGGGAATACAAAGAGAATAAGGGAAATACAAAGAGAATAAGGGAAATACAAAGAGAATAAGGGGAATACAAAGAGAATAAGGGGAATACAAAGAGAATAAGGGGAATACAAAGAGAATAAGGGGAATACAAAGAGAATAAGGGGAGTACAAAGAGACTAAGGGGAATACAAAGAGAATAAGGGAAATACAAAGTGAATAAGGGAAATACAAAGAGAATAAGGGAAATACAAAGAGAATAAGGGGAATACAAAGAAAATAAGGGAAATACAAAGAGAATAAGGGAAATACAAAGAGAATAAGGGGAATACAAAGAGAATAAGGGAAATACAAATAGAATAAGGGAAATACAAAGAGAATAAGGGGAATACAAAGAGAATAAGGGAAATACAAAGAGAATAAGGGAAATACAAGAGAATAAGGGGAATACAAAGATAATGAGGGAAATACAAAGAGACTAAGGGGAATACAAAGAGAATAAGGGAAATACAAAGAGAATAAGGGAAATACAAAGAGAATAAGGGAAATACAAAGAGAATAAGGGAAATACAAAGAGAATAAGGGGAGTACAAAGAGAATAAGGGAAATACAAAGAGAATAAGGGGAGTAGAAAGAGAATAAGGGAAATACAAAGACAATAAGAGAAATACAAAGAGAATAAGGGAAATACAAAGAGAATAAGGGAAATACAAAGAGAATAAGGGAGTGCGAAGAGAATAAGGGAAATACAAAGAGAATGAGGGAAATACAAAGAGAATAATGGGAGTACAAAGAGAATAAGGGAAATACAAAGAGAATAAGGGAAATACAAACAGAATAAGGGGAATACAAAGAGAATTAGGGAAATACAAAGAGAATAAGGGGACTGCAAAGAGAATAAGGGGAGTACAAAGAGAAAAAGGGGACTGCAAAGAGAATAAGGGGACTGCAAAGAGAATAAGGGGAGTACAAAGAGAATAAGGGAAATACAAAGAGAATAAGAGGAATACAAAGAGAATAAGGGAAATACAAAGAGAATAAGGGGAGTACAAAGAGAATAAGGGGACTGCAAAGAGAATAAGGGGAGTACAAAGAGAATAAGGGGACTGCAAAGAGAATAAGGGGAATGCAAGTCGAATATGAGGAATACAAGAAGGACAAGTGAGGGGATTCATTTTCATGTAATGGTGAATTCTGAAGTTACCCTCTACACCTCTTGAGAAGAAAGATGTAAACTCAAATAAGAAGCCATGGCGGAACTGAAACTGCTAGCCTCTGTTGAGTAGTGCTGCCTCGGAGTTGAGTAGAATTTTGAACAACTTATATTTTACACTATTTGCATCACATCTTCATAAACAGAAAATAACACTGAGAAATATTATTTCTGTGTTTTAGTAGAGATTTATGAGACAGGGCTTGTGTTAGTTTGTCTCACAGCCAGTAACTGGAAGCCTTACAGCCGTTGCTAAGTTACGACGCTGGAAGACTCGTTTATTAATTTCCAGCTTCCAAAGCGGCTTAGGATTCTTAGCAAATGATTAACCCTCTTTTACTGGAGCAGAATGACGGTGCTGACCCAAGCAGAGGTCGAGCGAATCCTCCCTCTTCACCGCCTCGCAAGGTCGTCGTCTGTCAACTGCAATGCAATCTTTTTCCTCTCCTTTTTCGAAGTTGACCAAACTTCTGTACAACTTGCAGTGATGTTCTTCCATCTCTATTTCCTACCCTTCAAATTCTATTTCCCTTAGAAATCAATTTTCCTGTGGCTGTATATCCTATCTCTGTCTTCCAATCTCTCTTTACATTAACTTAGGAATATCTTTACTTAAAGGAATACATGGAATGAAATGAGATTTCATTTGTCCTCTCTAATATCGTTTCAGTTTACTGCACAGCTCTGTAGAGCACTTCACATTTTCTGAGTGTTTCTCATCAGAAACAGAGAATATTAAACTTGTCCGCAACGAATCATTCTATTTTCAAATTATTTCAAGAAAATTAAGATGTGAACATCTAAAAGTTTGGTGCTTGAGTCGTTCCTCTTTGTGACTGAAGTGGCAACTTTCTGTCAATGATTTCAGCGACTCTCATTCGTATCTCACCAGTCGAGTGGAGATTTTTTCGCTCAACCGGATTGGATGATTATATGCGCTGTCTTGGGTGAATATATTTCTATAATAACAAGTACAGGGACATCATTTTATTTTTACTTCAATTTTTATTGTACCTGAGTTTTTTAATGTACTTCACTCCCACCCCTTCTACTAATGAAGTTTCAACTATTCTCCAGATAGAATCAAGGCCGCTTATAGTAAACAGCACTGAGTTAGTGAGTATAGTACGTTCCAGAAATATGTTCGCGTTTTCCAGTGACGAAAGAACTTTTAATATTGAATCATATTTTCGCACAGGTACTGTCCGTTTGCCTACGTCGCATCCCGATTTCCCCCACCTGCTTCTGCACGCCCCTCTGTAAAAGCAGAGCTGTCTTAGCTCTTTTCTGAAAACATTAATTTCTGTTAGGAATTGGACGTTTACGTAATATTATACAACTGTTTAAAATAACTTAAATAAAAGGACCTCGTTAAGTAATTAACTGTCACGTGATTTCCCTCCTTTCTACGATCCTGCGGCATAACCACTTGGACGGACAGTAGATAGCATGTCTGAGTAATTTTATATTTTCGGGTCGGGCAGAAGTGAAGATTGAATTTACAGTATATAAGGTACTCTTTTATAGAGTAGGTACAGAATTATTTGTACATGAGTTACTAGTACGAAGGACGAAACTGGTAATTGGAATTAGATGCAATAGTCTATAGTGCAATAATATGCACAAAAGAACTGAAGCCTGTAGGCTATCGAAATGAACGGCTACCATTTTGAAAAATGTGTTTAAATATCCATATTATGATTATTTTTCAATTGAACTTCATTCTATATATTGTACGCTAATGTGCTGTAGACAGTATAATATACAGTGCATAATGAATACGTTCGCATGGATAGCTCAGTTCGTGAGTAAAAACACTTATTCTTAATACAGTACTGCATTTTGATTAAATAAAAACCTAATGAAAATTATCTAACTCAAAATCGCGATATTTCCTAATTTACGTAAATGGATGAAATACTTTTCTTCCCTCCTATACCTATTAAAGTGATTTGTTTGTGTTTTACGCCAGTATCATCGAACTCCAGTCGTGGAAGGGGGTTGCGAACGGTGTTTCCGGTTCTCTAAAGGTATAGCCAGGTTAATATTTAAAATGTTAGTAAAAATAAAATGATGTCCCTGTACAAATAGAAAATTTTGAGATTCTGGAAAGAATCTATTTCAAGATATTAAAAAAAATTATGTAGTATGTTGCATCCTGAAAAATTGGACAAATTTTGTGAGGACTCAAACCAGCGCGCATTCCGTAACGCGAGTCCTAGGCAGGACGCCTTAGAGTCTTAGACCACGACGCCACGGCGCGGGATATTTCTTGGATATAATTCCCCTTTTTACCACAAAGACAATTTTAAACTAGATAATAAATCGGGGAAAACAAGGAACTATGTTAATATACGCATTTAGATATTAAAAATAAAAATGTATATGCATTTGAAAGGGAAAACCCTTTTAATATGCATTCATGCAAAATAAAGTTGCTTTCATTCGAATGTAAAGATAACAATCGGCAAAGATCCACTTTTACTTTTTCAATATGCCAAATCAATAAAAGCAAGCAATATATTGCAAGAAGTTTCGCGGAATGATTTATCCTGTTGCAGTTTTCAAATAGAATGGATGGTTTTCTTGAAAATTAAAAACATTAACACGTATCGTAATTTTCTGCCATTAGGAAATCTTTCAACTCTACTGCAATGGCTAGAGGACGGAATACTACCATTCAGGCCTGACTTAGTTCATTTTCATTTTTTTTTTTTTTCATTTCATTTCATTTATTATATTCCATAGATCTTACATGAGCAATGAAGCTTTAAGATGTGGAACAAGTCAAAAATTTTACAATATTACAATTACAAATTTTACAAATTTTTTTCAATATTTTACAATTTTTATAGTTTTACAATTTTGTAATTTTCTACAATTTTTTTTACAATTTTTTAACATTATTTTGGCGAGCTGTAGTGAGATGATGTGAGGCCCGAGGATTCGCCAAAAGATTACCCGGCATTTGCCTTATGGTTGGGGAAACCTCGGTAAAAACCCAACCAAGTAATCAGACCAAAGAGGGTGAAATGAAGTGAGGCTGAGGACTCGCCATAGTGTATGTATTCATAGGTCAGCCGGTAAACTACGCAACCTTTTAGTCAAATTTTCTGAATAACCATAAACTTAATTACAAAATGCATAATATGTCTGTTTATTTTAATATATTTCATGGCCTCCTTCAATCTGCACACGTATAGCCTATCACTTCCACTCTGTATAGGAGCCTTAGCACAGAAATTCACGTGGTTCTACTCAAGCCAATTAGCTTGAATATGCTTCGAGATCCTGTCACGTTCATAGCGGTGCTATAAGCTTATTCTGTTTTTATGTAATAGGCTATATTGTGAGCTATTTCGTTATGGTTTACTGCAGTTCTAGATGTTTTCCATTTATGAAATTAAAACGAGTTTCCCAATGTATTGTTCCACACAAACATTTCCAGGATATTGTGTTTAAACTTTACCAATTCTTCTGAAGTGAAGCAGAAGAGCATTGTCAATATGGCTGTTTCTCAAGATATTTCTCGTCCTTTCTACTCAGTACTTCAAGGCCACCCGCTTTCGTTTCTGCACGAAGTCTGAAAATGTACACTAATACTCGAATGAAACTATAAAACTTTCTAGAGTTAAAACGTTAAAAGTGTTACAATTTTTTAAAAAAGGTAATGTGCCTCTATGACAGACGAGCTCCATTTCAACACCGGTGTGATGTCATCTTCAGTGTCCTTCGAACTACTGCTGCTGCTCCAGCCAGTGTTGCCAACCAAGGAACAAGAAATCCCCCTATATCATATTAAAAATCACCCTAACATTCAGAGATACCCTCAATTTTTTTTTAAAATTTGTACTTGGAAAAATGCAACATAAAAATTATCAAATGTGATTATACATACACAATTGAATAGAAAAGATATTCACACATCACACACACTGACATGCAATAGAATAGAATACTCTTTGGATTTCTCATAATTCGTCCTCACAGTACGATTTAGTTGGTTCCCGAGGCATCGGGACAAATTGTATTGCATTTTGCAAGTATTGCCACAGTACATTGAAAGTCCATAGGCCTAACACTTGCAGCTTGCTGAGTACCGATTTTTACTCGAGCAAGTACACTATTTATTTGTTTCAAACTAAAAATGTTATTCATAGCTCAGGTGACTAGCATTTGTTGCGTATAATATTTAGTATAACATTAAATCTAATTAAGAAAACATATATGTATAATATAATAGAAATGAAAATCATTTGTATCAAAAGCATAAATTTAGGTTGGGAAAATTGTTTAAGTGCATTTTACTGCAGACACTATTGTGTAGACCATGACTTCAGCAAGACAAGGAGAATATGTCTGCAACGCGACGACGGGCGGGAGAGAGCGTCATAATATAATACGAGTAATAAAGACAGCAATTTTCCTCAAACATGCTTGCAAGATGCGATACCGGAGGAAAGGAGGATTCATGATCCTGATATTCATTGTTCAATTACACAACACAGTAATTTCACTGTAATTAATTTAAAAATAAACCCTAATGACGTGGTTTAGAAAACACCCCAAAACCCTCTAAAATATCTTTCCCCTGAAAATCCCCCTAACATTTTTATCAAGTTGGCAACACTGGCTTCGCTGATCTTGATTTCCGCGTTTGCTTTCGTCAGTGGTGGAGTGGGAGTGTGTTACTCTTATGGGTTGTTTGTGTGTCGTGTATTATGAGGTCTAATAAAGTATGTGTATTGAATTGTAATTGGGTACTAAGTATGCGCTGTTGGTATGTTATTGTGCTTATATATTTCGTATTGTTCTAATACATTTAATTGTGGACTTTTTGGTGTGATGTGTAGTATTTCCATATCTGTTTCTATGTTACTGTAGTCGTGATTGTTGTTAGCAATATGTTCTGCGTAATTTGATGTGCTGTATGGTTTAGTTATTGGTTTAATGTGTTCATACTCGAATGTTCATCATTGTGCTAAAATATAGAGGAAAAACATGTCGCTATTTCACAACTTGTGGTAGATAATCACTTTTCTTCACATCTTAAGCCACTATCGGCCCGTGACATATTTCCTCATTACAGGAATTCTCTAAGGTGAATAAAGTAATAAATAGCAATGTCCTTCAATTACCCCTAGTTCATGAGAATTTTGGTTCTGAGGAGCTTCGTTGTTTTAAGGAGAGGATACATCGAATTTTTTTTTCCTAATTTATGCAACATTTTGATTTTTGTACGTAGAAATATCATTGCTGCAGCAACTTAAATTCGAGATCTATTTTTGAAAAAAAATTTGGGACCCAAACTGCGAAAAAAAAAAACAGGATGCTATTAACTAAAATGGATATATCTCATTCACTTTTAAAGATAAGTTGAAAATTTATATGAAATTTTACTTCTAAATTTAAGTCACTTCAAATTTTTAAATGCTTGGAGCACAGTTTTTACACCGTCTCTCTAAACTTTAAGGTAAACAATTACACTTTAAGAATACATTTTAGAGGTAGGCACTACTTTTATAGAAATGTGGAGGCATATTTTGCAAATGCAACAAAATAACAAATGTCTGTTTCGGAGAAAATTATCCCAATAGCCTAAAGAATATGTATAGCCTACTAAATATCACGCATGTAGTAGCGAGACTTGGCTAGGAACTATTTGAGAATGCTGGGTTTGCAATGAAGGACCTCTCCTTGTGCAGAACATTATAAATGAATGAATTGCAGAAGTCGCGATTACAAATGAAACGAGCTGCAGCACAGGTCTGTACCAGCCCTCGATGTCGAGACATTACTGAGAGAGTCCGCTAGGTACAGATAATTTTATACGCAAGTTCCGCGTCATCATATCCGTAGCGAGGGAAAGTGGTGTCGTTAGGCGTGGTCACACAAGTTACAGAAGTTCATGGCATAGCAATCTACTGTGGCTCATAATTTTACGATAAGTGTTTGAAATTCTATCATGTTTTGTTTCACCAGAGATCCCAGAACGAGAGTCCGTACTCGATGCGGGGACAGACGTATTCTGTGTCAAATACCTTTTGGTAATGGTAACAGCATAGTTCAGATTCACCAATAATGCATACCATATTATAGTAAGATGTCTCTGTTGATAAACATCGATACATGAGAGAGGTTTCATTTGCTTTGACAGCTACTACCACTGAAGAAGCAAGTGTGGGTGGTTTTATCACTTAGAGGCCCGTTGAGGTATTCGTGCGCCATCATATCTCTTTGAGCAATCTTCGTGTATACGTGTAACATATTTATTACGGAGATAATGAAGAGACTGCTCGAGACATTCCAGAAATACTCGCCGTGTTCTCTCGTAAATACCTCTCACATAGAAAATGACAGAGATGGATGGTTGTAACAGCCTCAGAGGACAATGAAAGCGGGATACGAGTAGGATAACAATGGGAAGAATTCCCATATTACAGCCGAGTGGAGAATTCCAACCTCTCGATGCGATGTTTTTTTTTTTTTTTTTTGCTCGTTTGACACATGGATTTCTTTTTGATATATTATTAATCATTTTTTCGTCTCCAATGTGTGAAAAATAGAAAGAATGGGCCCTTCACCAATAATATGAAATACCAATGTACCACCTCACTCACATAAAGGAAATTTCATCCATCTAATCATATTGATGACAATAATCTTATTTTTAATGCTCAGCAACTTAATCTTCATTTATTATTCACGATTATAGTTAAAGATAACGGTTTCTTCGTGGTTTTTCACTTTTACTTCATGATGAGAACATTTTCTTCGTGATAATCGAATTCTTAATATTACGATACTCAATCTTTTACTCACGGTAATCAAATTTTATATGTGACATTCGACTTTTTACACATTTTAATTCTACTCGCGATAATTAATCCTACTCGCGACAATCAATTTTACTCGCGATAATCAACTTTTATTCATGATGATAAACCTTTTCACATGACTATTCAACGTATAGGATGAATTTGCATTATTGGTCAATAAAGTTTCAGAACCGCCTTAAAATCAACCAATCGCAGTTGTGTTTCCTGATAAGACGCTTTGCAAGAAAGCGCCTTATCTGATAAGAAGCCTCGTACAACACTGGACATTTAATCAATCCCACTGCTACACCCTCTACCTTCAACTAGAGTTGAGCTTAAACGATATTTTCAAGTATCTGTGACAACTGTGACTGTGACAACTGTGACTGTGACAACTAAATATCTGTGACTTTTATCTGTGATTTTGTCACACCGATATTTTATATCGATAAGTAAGCACAATATGCACGAATTACACCGATATTTTGTCACACCGATAAAAATTAACAGGAAATATTGAAGAGCAGTGCAATGTGAATACGATTTCTCTATACACGCCACACATCAGTGGTTTAATTATTTTAATTAATACTGGGTGTTCATTTCAAAGTGTGTCATGACGTCACTGTTGTTGGGTCACCGATTTGAAGCGAGTTTCAGCTTATATGTTAGAGAAGTTGCCTATTATTTAAGGCGTTCTTCAATCTGAACTTGAGAACGTGTACGGTATAACTTGAACGTCGTAGCAACAGATGGCGGTCTGTACGGTCTGTGTGCTACCATAACCTCTTTCGAACTGTGTTTTGCGCCGGCAAGTCGTACGCAGGGTATTTGTTATCATCGGTTGCGTACGGTAACATTCCACAACGCAAATCAAATGCTCCGTGTCCATGTTGACCGTCGAAGTTAATGTCAACAAATACGTAAGTAATCGTCTTAACCCTCTCCCCATATCCCGACAGTAGTATTTCCAAACAGTTCACATTCCTGCCACTACCGGCGTTACCGTACGTATCGGTATGTACTCTTCAGAATGAACGCCGTACTTGCTAGGCAACTTTTCTGCCTCTTAGGTTATACACCTCTGCGGAAGTGTAGGGAGATTGAATTCTCTAGGCTCATCGGCTAGCCACATGACGGCATACAGCGAGCCATGACACATTTTGAACTGAACACCCAGTACTACCCTGCACTGTTCGTGTTAGAGATATACATTAAAATTGGATCATATATAAATGAGAGAAGTATAGGTACAGTTATTAAAATAATATTGTAGGCTCCTGTAACTATTCAGTTTGTAATTAATAGTATAACTAAAAAAATATTGTTACTGCGTAAAAATTGAGTGGAAAATACTTATACATTAATATAAATTCACAGTAATATGAAAATTTGAAGATCTCGGGAAATACATAAAATATTTATAAAACATATATACCGACTAAATATGAAAACAAAATGTAAGATTCATGATTATATTATTATAATGCCGCTAATAACTTTGCAACACATAATCACTTTGAAAAAAATAATATTGAACAAAATATCACGAAAAAATAATCAAATACAGCGCCCGATTGCCGTTATTGTATCATGCGCATGCGCAAACTCACGACGTAGAGGAGAAAATATCAGTCACAGACATTGCAACGGTCACAGAGTACTGAAGACGGAGCAGATTTCGTTAGCGATATTTTGTCACAGATATTTCGCGTCATCAGTCACAGGTGTATCTGTGACAAAAAAAAATACCTGTGACAAAATATCGGTTTGTGAAATATCGACCATGTCTACCTTCAACTCAGTCCAGTCCACTTCAGTATCATGCCAACAAAATTTAATTTTGAAAATTGCGTTTTAAATAAATGTAACTTCAGTAATAAATACATGTCTATAAAAACCTTTCATGTTTTTGTTCTGTTAATGTAACATTTCAGCTTATCTTACTTTTGAGGTTAAGTATTGTTGTTTCGTATTTCCGCTCTGAGTACTTGGCAATAGTATTTAGTATGCCGTGATAGATAGCAGTTTGTTTATTAAATTCATTACAAGGAAATATAATAATGTCACAGTCACGAAGCTTGAGTTTTGAGGGTACTAGGAACAATACACTGTGCAGATACTATTTCGCATTGTCTGTAATGAGGCGATAGTAGCGATCCTAGTGGTTAGCAACTATCTATGGATGCATATTTACTACGTATTGAATTTCATGACTGTATATACTAGTCTGTAATAATATCTTATTGCTGTCTTTTATAATCATTATGATTTACGTAACTCGCTTTTGTAAGTTATTTAATTTTAGTCGTTCCATAACCTTATTAAATTACATCGTGCTTTCATCCTATTAGCATAATTTTACTCGTCCTTTCGTCTCGTAAAATTATCATTACGATGAAACAGAACTCGTGCAATTACTATACATAATCAATTTTACTTATGATAATCAACTTTTACTCATAATAAACTTTTACTCATGGTAGTAAACTTGTCCTCTTGATAAATTTTACTTATAACAATAATTTTAATTTCTCTATCAATATCACATTGATGATAATCATCTTATGTTTCATGTGTATTATTCACGAACATCATATTACAATTTCAAATAATCACCTTTTCCTTCGTGATTATTGACTTTTTCTTTGCGATGATCTAACGTTTGCTTCGTGATGATCAACTTCTTATTTATGAAAATCAACATTTTATTCATTATAATCAACATTTTATCCATGATAATCAACTTTTTCTACAGGACAAGATAATTAACTTTTTTCTTAGGAATAATCTACTTTTTCTTCATGATACTCAACTTTTCTTCATAATAAATTTTTCTTCAAGATAATCAACTTTCCCCTGATGATAATAAATTTTTACTCGTATTAATCAACTTTCCCCTCATGGCAATTAATCTTTTCTTCATGACAGATCAATTTCTTCTCCGAATAATCGGCTAATGCAGTAACGAAAGCGATGGTGCTGCTCCTATAATCAATTTTAGGAACTTCCTTACAAAAACTAAAGGTGCTATTCATAGACATTTCTCTAGCCCCGCTACGAGCGTGCTAAACTAGCCCCGACTTTGCCAGAGGAGGGACGAATTATTCATATCGCTAACATTGGTTTGTGAATATGAAAAACGTTAGTTTTCGCTGATCATCCACCGGAAGCCCGCGCTAAAAATGTCTATGAATACGGCCCTAAGTGATTTGGCAACTGAAATTCTAACGGCTGATGCAATAACGAAATCAATGATATTACACCTAAAATCAACTTTAGGAACTTCATCTTACTTGTAGAAAAAAAGTAATGTAAGAAGTTGAAACTTACGTAAGATTTTCTCCATTTGAATCTCGAACATAAACGTTTCACGTCGAAACGTGGAACACTATTTGAATATTATGTAAATGAAAAAGTCTAAGTGTAAGGGGATCATATTGAAAAGTAATTCTTTCTTATGAGAGGAACAATAAATAATTTACACTCCCCGTGCAATCAAGATCTTTATAAGCCACGACAGTGCCAAATTATATCATCATTATCACTTCTGAAGCAGTGTTTAGGCCCACGTAAATTCCCTGCTGTTGATTTTAGGCTACCGAAGGTAAATGAAGTCCTGACCTCTGTTATTAGCGACTATTTGACCTTTCATGTAAACATGCGGAATGATTGTTGATACATCAGTTTCCACGGCTGTGTACTTGGATAATTTTGTGAACATTTCCAGTTTATTGATGCACTAAATTCCAAATATGAAGGCCGCAGACCACCGTAACGGGCGGCCATAATGATGCGGTATCCTGCCTGCACAGACTTCGGGATTCGCGCATTCCTGCTAGAGTCAGTTCTGCCCTCTACTTCCAATTCCCTTTGTGTTTTCTCATGACAGTTATTATTAATAGTCTATTTTACATCCATATTTCAAGTGCTCACACTTTATATTCTCTTTAGATTTTAGACTCTATAATTTGAGATAGTCGGCCTCAGTCTATATAACAGCTAATCCAAACAGTTGTCTCTACGTGGAAGCTGCGTTCGTAGGTTCACATCTGCCTAGATAGTATGTACTCGTAAATCTGATGTCCTGTGTCAGTGATGTCAAAGCAAGCGCATTTTTTTGACCTTGACATCGTGCGCGGGCAGCAAGAACTAAGTATGGAAAGAGGAAGGGTTGTGTATATGAATAAGCAACCTGTTGGATTAAGAAAACAGTGGTGCACAAACTTCAAACGGAAAGTGAAATTTTATGTCTTTATTTTTATATGGCTTCTTTCTGTTTAATATTATCTATATTGTCTGTAAAACTAAAGTACTAACACTGATTTCTTAATATTGCACTTGTGTTTTAAATCTTAATAACATAATATTCACTTAAATTCGATAGTAGTATAATTATACTGTACTAAGTGAATGAAACGCATCATTCATAAAGAAAGTGATATTCCAAATAAAGAGATTGAGTATGACATGATAAGTTGGAATTTATATTGATGGTATCTTTAGCTTTACAAAAGTAATCAATAAACTAATCAAAACAATATTATAGTACAAAGCAAAGTTACCTAGGTACTGTATATGTTTTAAGTGTAACTAATATTACATAACAAAACTCTTATCGCATTATGCTTTTAAGGTGATATTTGTGAGCAACTTCTGTCATCAGAATATTAAATTATTTTCTCGAAATTTGCTGAAGCTATAGAGCTGACATTTTCATAACACATGGGCACGCATCTTCTGCTTATGATGTAACAGTAGTTGCCTTGTTAATTCATTTCCTTACAAAAAATTTCCATGCGAATATTTTCAAAATTTTCAATACACTATCTACAGTAATACGTATATACCGTATATTAGATTTATGAAAACATTCTGTAAGGCTACTAAATAAATAGACCTATACCTGAAAATTTCACTTTTCTATACGAAAAGTTGAGAAAATATTTCTTTTGAATAATAAAATCAAACTTGTGAAAAATAAGCATTATAATTAAAACTTACATTCTTATTATGCACTTATACGTCCCAGCCAAATCTAAAAATTAACATGGATATAGTTTTAATAAGTTGTCTTCCCTTTATCTGTTGAATCAGTGCTGGCCATCCCTGAATATAGCTCGACCAAGCGGCATATACCACCTCTTTCGTCTGTCTTTTTCCTTTCCGCTGTAAAGCGCTCAGGCTCTTCTGAGCTCTAAAGCGCGCGCTTGCTCCTACGGGCATCAATTGACATGCCTGGACTATGTTATCTTACTTGTTAGATACAGGCCCAGCGCCTATTATGGAAAGTGTTCGGAGGAATGACGAGGGAAAAAATAGACAGAGTATTTAAGGCAACCAAAATAATTGCGTTAAAAGTCTATATTCGAATTAAAGTAATACTTTCTTTAAGGGGGTGACAGGTGAAATTGTGGTCATTTCTAGTCAAAAATCGAATTAACGTTTTCCTGTAAAAATTAATCGTCAATCTCTCATTTATATGTTGAGCAAGTTTCAATGCTCTACAGCGCTCTAAAATAGGCTATAAAAATTATTGGATATACAGGGCGTTAAAAAAAAGTATCCAATATTTTAGGAGGCGATAATATGTATCAAAACAAGAAAATAATGTCTAATAAACATGGGTCCCACAACACATACTTTCTGAGATCTGAACACTTGTTCGTAAAAGGTGCTCAATGCGACGTCCATTTATGGCAATGTATTTTTCTGCTCTACAATATAGCAGGCTACCAGATAACCATACCGTTGTTGCCACCCCTGGCATGGAATACTGATACGTCGCAAGGAATACTGAAAACAAAAGTTGGTTGCTGATATGAGCAGGGTTCAGCAGAGATGGTGTTGTGAATTTTCGTAATCAGAATGTGTGGACTGATGAAAATCCCCATGCAGTTGGAGAAACAAGGCATCAGCACCGATTCTCAATCAACGTATGGGCAGGCGTTCTTGTGATAGATTAACAGGGCCATACGTGCTACCACAGAGATTAACTGGGGATCGTTATCAGGACTTTCTTATTAACGTATTGCCTACCATGCTGGAGTACGTGCCATTTTAGCAAACTCTACAGATGTGGTTCATGCATGATGGCATACCAGCACATTTTCTCCGCAATGTGCGTGAACACCTGACGCTGACATTTGAGGATCGCTGGATTGATCTGGGAGGCACCACACCTTGGCCTGCTCGTTCCCCAAATCTAAATCCCCTACACTTTTGGTTATGGTAAATTTCAAAGAGTGCGTGATTCCTTACGCCGAAGGGCAGGGGAATGCATTGCCATGAATGGACGTCACACTGAGCACCTCCTATGAACAAGTGTTCAGATCTCAGAAAATATGTGTTGTAGGACCCATGTTTATTAGATTATTTTTATGTTTTGATGCATACTAGCACTTCCTGAAACATTGGATACTTTTTTAACACTCTGTATAAATGGTTGTACCCTTGAACTTCAATTCCGTGTAAAATTGCTGAGACATTAAACCATCCGCGCAGTAACCCGTCAACCACCATAAGTATTTGCAATTCTTAGTTGATACCACTCGTATCGAAGTAATTTGAACACATTTTTAATAAGAAAAAGTAATTTTGAACATCAAATTTTACCTGTTCCTTAAATTAATTCAATCTTATTATTCAATCGCCGTAGTTTGTATGTAACAAGTTTGTGGTTTCTAACCCAGTACATACATATATTATGAATTCTCTTTTATTTCCAGGTAAGTTGTATAAATCTGCACTCGTCATTGGAAGATCGGCACATTCATTTACTCATGGAAAACAACATTTCAATCCGCAGCAGTGAATAAAATCATGGCATCATTTCCATAGTTACCAGAAGAGTCCAGTAAGTAAATAACATAACAATACAGATTTGTCTTGTAGACTAGATTCTCATATTGTTCCCGTTTCTACTGGACACCAGTTGTGTTATGTTTTACTTCTTTTTTTTTTCGTTGTTGTTAACTCTATAGCGTCTATTAATGTTTTATGGTTGTGTTAACTGATCGGGTTACTTGTCAACAAAGTGATGTTAAAACTTGTGTTCAGGTTATTGCTCAGCGACAGTCCTGATATATTGTAATTTATATTTCTGAACTTTTTTTTTAAATTGGCTAATTAATATTAACCCGGCACACTCACAGTCACATTCATACAGATTTTCAGACTCTACACCTAGGCAATTTTTCTTCTTCAAGAAAAATTCACTGAGAGCCGAGTCTGGGAATCGAACTAGGAACCTCCAGATCAGGAAGCCAACATGCTGACCACAGACCACGGAGGCAGTCTATGTTTTACTTCTGACACTAATGTCATTATATATTATTGCAACTTACGCCGGATGGCTTGTAGAACGGTTTTCTACTGCGTTCGACTACAGTCATTGACAGTAATCGTATTTACCAGGATTTCCGGTACCATCATTATAACTCATTTATACTAATAATAAAACTGTAACCTAAATTTTTCTGGTAATTTTCGCTTATTCAAAAATAACTGGTTTTAACATGTATAATTAGCTCTTCTGAAATCAAAAATCGCATTTGTGAAATTTTTGTTTGTATCTCTGTCTGTCTGTATGTATGTTTGTTTGTTACCTTTTCACGCAATACTATCCGAAATGATTGCTATGAAATTTAGTATATAAATTACTTTGGAATCCATTTAAAATTTAGGCTATATGGCATTCAAAATACTTTCCTTAACCCTTTCTAACCCAAATTAAATTTACAAGCAATCCATGTTGAAACAAATAGCTGTAATAGGACCAATTCAGTGACCAAGTTACGGGAGTGGC